>CM076580.1:1787312165-1787633154 GCA_034641835.2 Pinus albicaulis | reverse complement strand
ATGGAATAGCAAAGCAAATAAAGGATTGAACAACAATTCTGAAATAGAACAGCAAGTCTAAAATGGAACAGCAATTGAATAACTAAGTCCCGCAGGTTGTAACCAAACTTAATCTATTAACTCGAATGCATTCTTTGCAATCAAATAACATTCTTTCACTCTAAAAGCAATTCACACCAATCACACTAATGGAACAGCAATAACTATTAATGAATTATGGAACAGTACTGATAAATCAGAAACACGCACAACACGAACGTTTAGTATAACAGCTCTGTAACAAAACAGTAAGAACATGCAATTAACTCTTGAAAGGATTAATAACTTGATGCGGAGTCAACACACGATTCTATCTGTAAAAAATCTCAATGATTCAATCTTTAACAAAGCATGTAATATGAACTTATAAAGCATATCAAATTACCAAATAACAATGATAAACAAACCACACAAAAGTCAAGTCGTAATGGTACAGAAGCAAGTGTCCTTCGGGGCCGGGCCCTTAGCCTCCAAGGATACACCGCTTTAAGTTAATCCAGACGCAGAGATGAAATAATCACCAAGCTTTTATTAATGCATCGGTCAAAAATACATTGAACCAGTTCTCAACGAGACTCAATAATCAAAGTTGATGTTTTACAGAAAATTACATAAAAGCGTATCCTATCTATCAAGCTAACAGTGTTGTCCCTTTATATAAAGGTGATGGCGGAGATGTCCAAGTAACATGATAAATAAAGCAGCGATCCCTCAGGATCGAAGATCCTGAGGGATTCGCCAAACTGTTAATTCTTCATCCTTTCCTTTCTTTGGCGCCGAGCTGGTGTCTTCTCCTTCTTTTCCGAGCCGATTTGCTGTAATCTATTTAGCCTTGTTTGCATTCGGTTCTCGTTCAGAGGGACAGCAGTTATCTCGACTTTGTCCTTTCCTTTGGAACGGAAATTCCTCGTTTTCTCCTTTTCCTGTACAGAAAATAACCATTATCAGTGGCTAAGTCTTGCATATCAATTCTCACATGTTTTGTTATGGTTCCTTATTACTTTCCAAATTCATGATACAAAAAGGTTCACAAATTCTATTAAAAAGCCACTGAAATAGTCATCAAAAGCATACACACAACACAAATGTCAATAGAACAGCTCTGTAGCTTGACAGTAAGGATATGTGATTAACTCTAGAAAGGAATAAGAACGCAATGCAGAGTTAACACACAAATCTGGCTGTAGAAACTTCAATGATTCAACTTAAACAGAGCATGTAATCTGAACGTATAAGCATATCAAATAATCAACTAACAGTAATGAACAAACCACACAGAAACGAAGCTGTAATGGTACAGAAGCAAGTGTCCTTCGGGGCCGGGCCCTTAGCCTCCAAGGATACACCGCTTTAGGTTAACGCAGACGCGAAGATGGAATAATCACCAGGCTTTCATTAATACATTGATCAAAAATACATCGAACCAGTTCTCAACAAAACTTAATAACCAAATCTGTTGTTTTACAGAAGATTACATAAAACGTATCTTATCTCGCCATTCTCTCAAACTAACAGTACTTGTCTCTTTTTATAAGGACGATGGCGGAGATGTCCAAGCAGCTAGATAAAATAAAGCAGCGATCCCTCAGGATCTTCGATCCTGAGGGATTCGCCAAACAGTTAACTCTTCATCCTGTCTTTGCTATTGCGCTGAGCTGGTGTCCTCTCCTTCTTGCCCGAGCCGATTCACCTTGATCTTGTTTCCCTATGTTTGCGTTCGGTTCTCATCCAGAGGGACAACAGTTATTTCCACTTCGTTCTTATCTTTAGAGCGGCAACTCTTCGTTTTCTTCTTTCCCTGTATAGAAAATAACCATTATCAGTGGCTAAGTTATACACATCAATTCTCACATGTTTTGTGATAGTTCCTTATGACTTTCCAAATCCATGACACAAAAGGTTCACAAATTGTATTAAAAAGTCATTAAAGTAATCATCAAAATCATACCTTTTCAGTACTCCACACACCCCCCTGCTTACCTTGTTTCATGTCCTCATGAAAACATTGTAGTTGACATGTAATGCAGTGAGAGAGTATGTTGGAGAAGGAGTTTCATGCGGAGGCCTACAACCATGTTGAGTGATTAAATAATCAAAGAACTGACCTGCTTGCCCTTCAGGCATATCATACAGGGCCTGGTATCCATGTGCTGGATGCCAAATAATTGGAGCACGAAATCTACACCCTAACCAGGATGACCCTGCTTTTAGAAGGCTCTGGCCATAGAGATTCAAACGGTCAGCAGCGAACTCAAAGTTCTCATACTTAAATGGCTCTCTGAGCTGGATGTGTGGATCAGAGATTCGATATCGAAATTTGGTTGCATTAGTGGCCAAGTCCTTAATGGAAAAGAAATACTCTAAACCCTCTTGAATGAGTGCCTCATGCATAGGCCCTAATGTTACAATGACACCTGGAGTCCTTATGTGGTTTATATGAGCTGTCCATAACCGTACTGGGTTCCTAGGCTCAGCCCTAACTCTTAAATCTAGACCATTTTCTTGACTCTGAAAGGTATCATAGGCTTTCAGCCACTTAATCTGGTTAGCTCCGAATGAAATGAATGCTTGGAATTGAATATCACCAATGGAGGGACCAGGGTTTGATTCAGTCTCCTGACTTAGCACAAGGTCATGTAAATAGAGTTCACACAACAACCTCTGGACTTTTACTCCATAATGTCTACAACAGTCGATAAAATCATTGACATTGTTGATCTGTATAGGGGTGCCTGCCTTAACAGCTTTTATTTGTAATTGTAAATATCGTTCTAATAGAAACAGAACATAGTTTTTAGCAGGAGCCCTACATGCTAAAACATTATTATATAAAGAACACAAGTCATTCATCTGTTTGATAGTAGTATCTAGTTTATAAGTTACCTGTGTGACTTCCTCTTGTTCCTTCATCCATCCTTCAAAAACCTGTCTTTTAGATTGACTGTCATCCCTTAGTTGCTGCTGCAACTCTTCATATTTCTCTAGCGGAACCGTTTTCTCTTTAAGTTGCTCCATTTCTTGCCGTGCTTGTTTCACCATCTTGTGCAAGGTTTTTGTCTTTGGATCTTTTCTCCATGCATCAGTAGAGGCGGGGAGTTTTACCTTAACCTTCTTGTTACGCTGTTTGGAGTTCAGGACCCTGATTACCCCTGAGGGTGGTGCCTCCGTCTGAATTTCCTTATCATCTTTTTCTGTCTTAATCGGAACGGCAGTTGGAACCTCCGAGTCTTGGAAAACAGGCTGCTTGCGGGCCCTCTTTTTCCTCTTTACTTTCTGGTTCTTTTTCAAAATCCTGATTTGTTGCCTGAGCGGTGTTATCGTGTTTAATAGTTTAGTCCGTTCCTTCCTCAACTTCTTGATTTCCATTGATTCCTTTGAAGGAACGGCAGTCTGTTGATGATGAACTGGATCATGACCAGTTGCTACCTCTTCCTCCTGAGGTTCTTCCTCACTGCTCTGCTCCGGCGGTTCTGGTGTATGTACCTCAACTGGTTCTGATTCTTTTTCCTGGGGTTCTTCCTCTAGATTCTCCTCTTGTGACATGGGAACAGATTGTTCCCGTTCGGTATTTTCTTCTTCTTCATCATGCATGGGCATGTTCTCTTCTTGAAATCGGTCGTGGGGATTCTCTGAGCTAGAAGGTTGACCGTATTTACTCATATTGGCCAGGATGGCGGCCAGGTCATCTTCTCTTAGTAAGTCCTGTAATGGGCTATTCTCCTGCTGTCCCATTTCTTCTTCCTGTTCAGTTTCTGCTTCTTTTTCTGTTCCCGCAGGCTCGGGTACTTCTTCTTCGGGTTGCTCATCTTCAATTATTATTGGTTGGCTGGTGCCTTCCTGAAGCTGTTCCAGCCTTCCCCTTATTCGAGCCAACCGGGCTGACTTTCTGGGTTTTTTTATGCTTCCTCTCATCTGAGCTAACCGAGCTGATTTCCTGGGTTCCTCTGGTTGCTCGGGTGAATCAGCTACATGCTTTCGCTTTGCGGATTCTTGTTGTAATTCTGGTTGCTGCGATGTACTAGCAACATTTTCTCTGCGTTCTGCCTATTGTTCTGGTGTGTTTATAGAACGTCTGCGTCTCAGGGATGGTTCTGTCGATTTCCCTTCAATCAGTGCAATGAGTCTTTCCCAGCTGCTCTGCTGCTGGGTAAGACTATAACTAACAACAAGTCGAATTAACCCGTGGTGACTAACAATTGCCTCTACGTGCTGTGCCCTTTTCATACTTTGTGCAACATCATGTAATGACGAATTTAAGAGTGCTGGTAAATTCACAGAGCATTTCTGTTTTAGAACAGCTAAAAGTTTAAGGTGTCGTGGTCTTACCACGTCTTTTCTTCCTTCGCAAGTAATGTAGCTCTGTATTATTCTTGCTAGCTCTGTCCAGGGTTCGCCTAGGGTTGCTGGCAAAATTCCTTTCCCTTTGATTGTCAAATGCTGGCCTTCATCTTGGAAGATGTCGATGACCTTCTGTAATCGTTCCTTTTTGAATGTCCATACCGGTCCGGTAGCTGGTAGTCCTGATACTTCTGCAATTATGGCATCAGTGACCGCTATGCGTTTCCCTCTTACTATGGAGTGGTCTTCTTGTAAATTCTGTAAGAACTCCATTGCTACTGTCTCATTATTCTCCTGTAAGCGATTGAAATAGTTCAACCATCCTGCCCTTTCCAGGATTTCTCGGGCAGCAGCAGAGATCGTTAGCTGTTGAGGCTCACTACGAATTGCCTTGCCCCCCATGATTTCGCTGCGATTTCTAAATGGAACAGCAAAAACGTTTTCGGTTTGAAACACAGAGAGCAGGGTTTCGCAAAAGAAAACACAGAGTATGCAAGAAAAAACAACTTGTGCGAAAAAAATAAAAATAAAAATATGCCATGCCGTGAAACCATGCCAAACCGTCGTGAACCAGATTTTCCGAATGATGAATTGACATGTAACACAGGGAATGATGAGGTTAACCTCCCCCCCCCCCCGCAGTGTGATAGGCTGTCCCAGCCGGCAAATAATGGAGCGGCACCCAGTCTGTAATCAAGTCAGAAAGGAACAGCATGTGAATTTATGCCATGTTGAAAAAGGACAACAGATTACCGAAATCGAGGCGGAGGATGGATCGCGTGATATGATTTGAGGCTGGTGTGTTATGATTTGAGGCTGATGGATAGGCATGTATCGTATTCGCCAATCTTAAGCGGTCATGGTCACCTCCGTTGCCATGATTGGTAATGATAAATATTCATGCGGTGTATAAATCGGGAAATAACATGTGATTAATGCCTAGGATAAAGAAACACAAGAGTGTTAATATCTTACCTATTGGCGTAAGCAAGGTGACTTCGATACCATTAACATTACTCTGCTGCCAACAGGTGTCCATAACCTTGGCAGAGTTGTTTTTCACCCCCGGAACCATGATCCTGTGTGTATACTTAGGACTGTTATTATGTCAGAATGTAGACCATTATGCTGGCTTGGTGACCAATTAACCATAATGCCATTCACGAGGAAAGAGCGAAACGTGGGCAGGCCGGCTCTTAATGAGACCTCCTGTTCCAAGGTTTGTTTATTTTGATACACCTTTTGGACCATATCCCTGGTGTGGTGGCCAGAATGGGAACGCCACTTCACTTCCATCCTCATGATCATGGTAGGCTGGCTCTCGATGAGACCCCCTATCCTGGATTTGACATTTGACATGCTTTTTCTTTTTCATAGAATTCTTTTCCTTATTTATACACAAAGGGTGGTTCAGCACTCCTTAAGAGTAGGAATGGTGGAAGAAGTCTTATTATCTCAATAGGAAGATTTAAACTCTTTGCCCTTATTCCCAAATATTAATAAAAAATTTTTTAAGGGAATCAGCATGATAAAGATAACCAATCAGGGCAAAATTAGTAAAACCATGTCACAAAAGGTAAGAAATAAGTATGTCTTTCCATCTGTCCTTTTATTAATGCAGAGCCTTATAGATAGAGCGATTTATGGTTTTCAGATTTCGGTATGTTGTGTCTTTATATTCATCGCATAAATGCATAGCTGAGGCTTGAAGACTAGAAAGAAGACGGGAAAAAGCATCCTCAATTTAAATCATCGAAGAGATCAAAAGTATGCAAATGGTGTTCCGTTGAAAAAGTAACAACGATGGATAATAGAAAAAGGAACAAAACTGCAAATGCCGTTCCTTTTGGGAAAAGGAACGGCAATCATACGAAACACTCCATATGCCATTCCGTTGAAAAAGTCAGCACAGAAATAAAAGAACGCTGTTTTTTTTGAAGAAAAAGGAACAGTGGTAACCAAAAGGAACAACGATAAGCGTAACAATATCGTTTTTCTGAAAAAGGAACAGCAGAGATCCGAATGCTGTTCCTTTAGAAAAGGAACAGCAGAACAAGCAAAACCAATATAAAAAACACACATATGCTATTAGAAGAGCAAAAATCAAACTTTGTGGAAGAAAAAGGAACAACAAAATGACAAGAATTATTCAAATCAAACTTATGTACAAGAATCACTCAGAAACAAAAAACTTTATGTACAAATTGCAAAAAGAAATAGACCCTTAATGAATTGCAGGTGAGGAAGATTTCTCTTCCTCTACTAAGATCTCCAGATCAGTATCTCGGCGTATCTGCTGGCAGAAGGATTCCCGAGTAAGTGGTTTACGGTAGAGACGGACTCGGTGACCATTTACCTTAAATACATATCCAGAACCGTCAATAGTGATTAGAGTAAGAGTTCCATTGTCATGTACCTTCTGGATTTCGTATGGTCCCAACCATCGAGTCTGAAGTTTTCCAGGGAAGTCCTGAAACCGAGAATCGTATAACAAAGCCCAGTCTCCCTCGTGGAAGACTTTATTCTTAATGAGCGCATCATGCCATTTGGCTCTCGGCTGTTGAATTAATGCTGTATTTTGTAGTGCAGAGAGTCGAATTTCGTCTAATTCATTGATCTGCTGTAGTCGATTGAGTTGTGCCTCAGTTAAGTCTAGGCCAACTTCCTGTGCTGTACGCAGTGTTTGGATTTCGAATTCTATGGGAAAAATAGGTTGTTTTCCAAACACTAGTTGATAAGGTGAGTAACCAGAGGTGCTCCTCCATGTGGTTCGATAGGCCCAGAGTGCTTCAGGTAGTCGGGTAGCCCAGTCACGCCTATGTGATGCAATAGTTTTCGTTAAGATTGATTCTATTATCTTATTGCTACTTTCTACCTGCCCATTCGCCTGTGGGTGATATGGAGTAGTGATCTTATGCTGGACATGATAATTGTTAAGTGTTTCAGCTAATTTATGCCCAACAAATTGTGGTCCTCCATCTGTAATTATTTTCCTAGGAAGGCCATAACGGAAAAATAAAAGAAACAGGAACTGTATGACAGAGTCCTCTGTGGCTCTTGGTAATGCTTCTGCCTCAACCCATTTGGTGACATATTCTGTTGCCACCAGAATATATGTTTTTTGATTTGATGAAGGGTTGATGGGTCCAACGAAATCCAGAGCCCACCGGTCGAATGGTTCAATGACTAACTGTGGTTTCAGAGGCATTTCATCAGCTTGACCAGGTCGTCCTGCTCGCTGGCAACTGTCACAGGCTTGGACGAACTTCTTTGCATCTTTGAAGATCGTAGGCCAGTAATATCCTGTCTGCAATACTTTATGTCCAGTCCTACGCTCAGCGAAGTGCCCCCCATACGGTCCATCGTGACAGGCTTTTAGGATGTCAAAGATTTCATCCTCTCTAACACATCGCCTGATATGCATGTCTGCTCCTGTGTGAAACAAATAACCTCCAATCCACGAAAATCGAGAACTTTTCTGAATAATCTGCTTACGCTCATTACGAGTTAAATGTTTTGGTAATTTACCTACTGCAAGGTAATTGGCAACATCAGCATACCAGGGTGTTTGAATAGCAACAGCAAACAGGTGTTCATCCAGAAATTGATCTTCCACTGCTGCTGCATCGCTTGATTTTGGTATCCTTGAAAGAAAATCGGCTACAGGGTTTTCTTTGCCAGGGCGGTCCTTGATTGTTATATCGAATTCCTGCAATAAGATTAACCATCGAGTTACTCTGGCATTTGTGACAGACTTATTTGCTAAATATTTTATAGCAGAATGATCTGTATACAAGATGACAGGGTAGCCTGTGATATAATGTCTAAATTTATTGACAGCATGTATTACAGCTAGAAATTCTTTTTCAGTAACAGTGTAATTCAATTCAGCAGGGGATAAATTTTTGTTGATGTAATATATAGCATATGGTTTTTTATCCTCTTCCTGCCCAAGGACTGCACCAATGGCTGTATCTGAGGCATCAGATGATATCTGGAACGGTAGGTCCCAGGTTGGTCCTCGAAGGACTGGGGCTGTGGATACAAGCTTCTTTAGATCCTCGAACGCATGGTCACATTTGTCTGTCCAAAGAAAATCAACGTTACCAGTCAGTGCATATAAAGGAGCAGCAATGTGCGAATAATGCTCTATAAATCGTCTATAATAACTTGAAAATCCAAGAAAACTGCGTACCTCTGTTTGAGTAGTAGGAGTGGGAATAAGCAAAAGTATTTGGATTTTGGCCGGGTCTACCTGAATGCCGGCTGCTGAGACATAGTGTCCTAGGATAAGTCCTTCAGTCATCATCAAAAAACATTTTTCATTGCTTAAGCAAAGCCTAGTAACAATGCGGCGTTGTAGGACTTTCTCTAGGGTGTCTAGAGCTGGATCGAAGTCATCTCCGTATGGTGTAAAGTCATCCATGTAAACTTCAAGTCCATCATTGATTAAATCTGCAAAAATACTAAGGATAGCCCTCTGAAATGTGGCAGGAGCATTACATAAGCCAAAAGGTAAAACTCGATAGGCAAATGTTCCCCAGGGGCAAGTAAAGGTAGTTTTATCCTGGTCTTCGGGGGCAATCTGAATCTGATTGTATCCACTGAAGCCATCCAGGAAAGAAAAGAACTTCTTCCCTGCTAAAGTGTCCAATACTTGATCTATGAAAGGAAGAGGAAAATGATCTTTTTGTGTTGCCTTGTTAAGTTCCCTATAATCCACACAAATTCTCCATTTCCCATTCTTTTTTGGTACCACCACAGGTGGAGAGACCCATTTACTGTCAGAGATAGGGTAGATAAAATTCACATCTAAAAGTTTCTGAAGTTCAGTTTTTACAACATCTTTTAGATGGGGATTAAGTCTCCTTTGCGGCTGACGCACAGGTCTGGCATCTTTTTCTATGTAAATGTGATGGGTACATAACTGGGGATCAATTCCTTTCATATCAGGGTAGTCCCATGCAAATGCTTCTTGATATTTTCTTAACAGATGGATGAGCTTTGTTTCTTGTTCCGGTGTGAGATTAGCATTGATGTTTAAAGTTTTCCCCGGTGCAATTTCCACAGTTTTACTATTTGCAACAGAAGTGACAGGTATTATTTGATCATGAATATCTTTCAGGGGATCTTCTTCTAACTCATTATCAAATGTTGCTTTTATCATGTGACATTGTGTGCGAGGTTCAGTTTGAGTAATGAAATTGTTAATGGCATCGTCTTCTGTTTGATCTTTGAAATCAAGTGCCTCTTGTATAGTTAATGGAGATCTAATGTTATCAGTAAGATATGATACAGGGTGCTTATTCGTTTTAATCATTGTGACACTTGGCTGCGCTGGAGGATATAGAACTAAAATTTTGCTATTTGGTCCTCTGGTTATGGTCATATTTCCCTGCCGACAGCCAATGTAGGCATCGGCAGTAGCGAGCCAAGGTCTACCTAAAATTAGCGGGTGTCCGTCAAGTCGGGTTTTTGGATTAATTATCAGGAAATCAGTTGGATACTCCCAAGATTCTACAGAGACCATGACATCATGTAGAGTGCCCTCTGGTCTAACCACAGATCGGTCAGCCAGTTCTAACAGAGTAGAGGTGGGTTCTACAGATGTAATGCCGAGCTTTTGGCAAGTTGTGGTTGTTAAAATATTAATTGCGGCCCCTAAATCAACTAAGGCATTAGGCAGGGTCTGGCCATAAATTTGAACAGTTATAATTGGGTTCCCGGGGTCTTCATATTTAAGGGGTGTTTCTCTTCCCGACAATAGGTCAGATAAGGTGCCGACTACTTGGACTCTTGGATTGTTTGTTATATTCCTCCTTGGTTTCTTTATACACAACTCTTTTATGGTTTTGGCGTATATGGGAATGTCTTGAATAGCTTGGAGGAATGGAATTTTTATGTACAAGTTTTGTAATTCTCCCAGAATGTCAAAGTCAGGGTATTGTATGGATCGAGGTATGGCTAATCGTTCTAGGAACGGAGGAGAGGATGTGGTTGCTTGATTATGAGTTTGTTGCTTATTTACATCCTCTTGTTGTGACTGATGTTCTCTGGGTAACTGATCTTCAATATGAACTGTTTTATCTCCCTCAGTTTCAATTATACGTCCAGATCTTAACTGAAGATCATTGCACTCCCTCAGGTCGGGTCCTAGTTCTGGTGATTCTGTGATTTGAATAGATTGGACCTGCCTGTTGTTTGGATTGGGATCGGGTTGGGCTGGGAGTTGCGGTCTCAGGTTAGACTGGGGATTTTGTTGTAAAGCTGGCAAAGTAGGTTGAGGGAGCGGAATAGTTCCAGCTGGGTGGTACATCGGTCTTTGCCAGCTTGTCTGCCAGGGTGAACTTTGTGAAGTAGAGGGGGTCCATTGTGAAGGATATGGGCCATTTTGCCAATATGGTGGAGTGTAAGGGAAATTCGGCCAACCAGTTTGGCTTGTTTGATTCAGCCATGGATTTGAAGAAGGAAACGATTGTGGTGACCAGTTTGTAAATGGGGGTTGAGATTGATTTTGCCACATGCCATATTGTTGAGCATTATACTGTGGGGTTTGAAAGAAAGAGGTTGAGTCCGGAAACATACCAGGTTGTCTCGGCTGCCACTGGCGGCGCTGGTTGATCGAATTCACCGATTCTGGTTCTTCTTCTGCTTCCTTATATACCGCTTTCAATCCAGGAAGTGAGGGGCAGCTCTCCGTAAGGTGATCTTTTGTACAGATGGTGCATGTTTGGACTTTATCTAATGGACACTCCTTGTGGCTGTGTTTTTTTCTGCATCGGAGGCAGAAGATTGCCAAATTCTGTTCTGCCTCCAGCTGCTTCTGTTTAGCCTGCACAATATCAAGTTGTGTAGTTAGTGTCCCCATAATATCAGTTTTAAAATTTTCTAGTAAATTTCCAATTTCTGCACGTGTTACTCCTTCTGCTGATACTTTGTTATCTCTTGCAAACCGATCATATTCTGCCGGTTTTATTCTTGTGCTGCCTCTCGAACTCCTGATACATAAGTCAAGGATGTCAGTAAAATTCTCTTGATAAATATCCCCTTTGCCCATAATGTTTAATGTTTCAATCCATTGTTCCTTCATGCCCCTCATTAATGCGGTTTTTAACACATTATCAGGTAAAGGTAGCGATGCATAAGGAGATCTTTGTAAATTATACTGAAAACGTTCCACATACTCCTCTAATGTTTCATTTGGTTTGGCTGTCATTTGAAATATTTCGTCTTTTAATTCTCTAGACCTACAATAATCCTGGTATTTCTTTAAGAAGGATTCTTTCATTTGATCCCAATTGTTGATAACCCAGCCACCTAGCCCCATAAACCATCTTAAAGCAGCCCCTTTCAATGTAGAGGGGAATAATTTCAATTTTTGGGGATCGGTGGTGTAATCATACCCCCGACATAACACATCGAATTCGAATAGGAATGCATCCGGATCTTCTGATGTGAGTCCATGAAATGTGGGGATATGCTGAAGAGGGATAGCTTTCATGGGTGCATTTGCTGCAGAATCCACTATAGGATATTGTAATGTAGAGGTTTGAGTGTTTGGCTGGTTTTGAGCATTTGGTTGGTTTTGAGCCATGGGATCGAATATATGCCAGTAACCTTCTGGGATATCTAGGAGGGTATTCCTAGGTTGGTTGGGAACGGTTTTGACAGGGATCTTTTTAATAGCGCTTCCTTTATCCGGAATAATGGGAATACCAGGTGTTTGAGGAGATTGAATCTCTTCAACAATGAATTTCGCGGCACTCCCCTTATCTGTGCTATCTAATGGCTGATTTGTTTCAAGAGGAGATTTTGGTTCCTCGGTTTCCCCTGTTTCTCCTTCTCCTTCACCAAAGTTGCTAGAGTTCCCTTCCTGCAATAATTCTGGAGTGGAATTTTCAACTTCTTGAAAGTCCTGCTCCTCAGTTTGACTATGCACCTCAGCACAGGCTACAGATGGTGATCCTGTGGCCTGAAGGGAACTAGTAGGTGGTTTAGAAGTGTTTTTCTTGAAACCTATTGATGGCTGAGACTCTGTTTTCTTATAGATTTCATCTATGAAGGTTGTTCGGCCAAGGGTCACCGGCCCCTTAGCTTTTTCAGGTTTGGATGGGGGTTTGATATTTTTTTCTGGTTTTTTCTGCTTAGTCATGCACTCAAAAATAAACTACGAACTTCTATTCAAACAAGCAAAAACAAATCTGTTAGGAAAGCGGATAATGAGCAGGTCTTTTACATGCTCCGCACGTAGGTTCTTACCTTCCGTTTTTAGGATCCAACTCCTCCCTAGCAGGCTTGTACACTACTCTGAAAAAGACAAATGGCTTCACTCTTTCCCCGGCAACGGCGCCAAAATGTAGAGCTATAAAAAGGGTCTCTTTCACCTCTATTCACCTCACCTTAATATGTCAACCCGAGAGCGTTTTGTCATTACAAAGAGTGACTCAATCCGAGGCTCATTCGTCAGAGTAATGCTAGTAGTACAGTGCTTTAAGAAATACAAGAGTAAATGGATGCTTAACTGAAATCAAATTGCTTTAAAGAAGTAAATCACACACTCAGGTAACTCAACAACTCATCAGTCAAGGGTTCGGTAATGATGAACCATCCCTTCAGAAACTGATAGAAAAAGAAATCAAGCATAGATCACAAGCCTGGGAGCTAAACAGTGACTGATACTGCTCACTACAGTCTTAGATCATCTCTCACAGCAAACCATCAAATGCGGATAAATAGAACAGCAAAGGAAATAAAGGATTAAACTATAATTCTGAAATGGAACAGCAACTCTAAAATAGGACAGCAAATGAATACTAAGTCCCGCGGGTTATATTCAACTTAATCTATGCACTCTTTGCAATCAAGGAACATGCTGTTAATCTGAAGGCGAATGACACAAATCATATTAATGGAACAACAATAACAATTGGGAATTATGGAATAATACTGATGCATTAGAAACGCACACAACACAAATGTCAATAGAACAGCTCTGTAGCTTGACAGTAAGGATATGCGATTAACTCTAGAAAGGAATAAGAACGCAATGCAGAGTTAACACACAAATCTGGCTGTAGAAACTTCAATGATTCAACTTAAAAAGAGCATGTAATCTGAACGTATAAGCATATCAAATAATCAACTAACAGTAATGAACAAACCACACATAAACGAAGCTGTAATGGTACAGAAGCAAGTGTCCTTCAGGGCCGGGCCCTTAGCCTCCAAGGATACACCGCTTTAGGTTAACGCTGATGCGAAGATGGAATAATCACCAGTCTTTCATTAATACATTGATCAAAAATACATCGAACCAGTTCTCAACAAAGCTGAATAACCAAATCGAATGTCTTACAAAAGATTACATCAAACGTATCTTATCTCGCCATTCTCTGTCTCTAAACTAACAGTACTTGTCTCTTTTTATAAAAACGATGGCGGAGATGTCCAAGCAATGAGATAAGTAAAGCAGCGATCCCTTAGGATCTTCGATCCTGAGGGATTCGCCAAACAGTTAACTTTCATCCAGTCTTTGCTATTGCGCTGAACTGGTGTCCTCTCTCTCTTGCCCGAGCCGATTCTCCTTGATCTTGTCTCCCTATGTTTACGTTTGGTTCTCATCCAGAGGAACAGCGGTTATCTCCACTTCGTTCTTATCTTTAGAGCAACAACCCTTCGTTTTCCTCTTTCCCTGTATAGAAAGTAACCATTATCGGTGGCTAAGTTATACATATCGATTTTCACATGTTTTGTGATAGTTCCCTATGACTTTCTAAATCCATGATACAAAAGGTTCACAAATTGTATTAAAAAGTCATTAAGGTAATCATCAAAATCATACCTTTTCAGCTCTCTAGCATCCAAACCCATGAGCTCCACATCTTCCCAAGCTGCTTCAAGTTCCTAGTCCATCGTGAATTCCGTCAACGCAAACTCCCGAGGAACCACACCCCCTTTCCTCTTGTATTTCGAGATCTTCAACTTCAATGTTCATAACTGCCTCATCGACTCCGGTGCATCTAAAAATGTTATGCCCCTGTCCACATGCAAGAAACTAAACAACCATCCTGAAAAAAATGATGCAGGATCATTCAACTTGATAGATCCCAAGTCCCCACCGTGGGTGAATTGAAGAACATCCTCATCTGCCTCTCTTCAGACTTCAGGGTGCATCAGTGCATCGATACAGTGATTAGGGATATCCCCGAAGCCTACGGTCCGCTCTTGAGCCAAGACTGGTCAAGCAAGCTGCAAGGATACTTTGCCACCGATTGGTCCCACCTATGGCTCCCATATAGGGATAGGAACAATCAAATCCGGGTCGAAAGCGAACCTTACATGAAACACACAGTGACCAACCTGGAGGCAACAAATGAAACCATCAGTTTAACACAAGAAGAGCTAGGCATGTGCTTCCTGGATGCCGCGTTTTGTTGCTATCAAACCCCTCAATCTTCGGTCACTCAAGACATATGGTCAGAGCTACTACTAGCCACTGCCGTCCATCCTGCCGCACCAGAAGAACAACCAGAATCCTCCGCCTAGAATACATCTCCTATGTACTCATGTGGTCTTACAAAATCAGAAGATGAGGTTTGGACGTTGTAATATGATGGGTCGAAGACCCATGACGGGGCCGACGCGGGGTGTATTTTTTTAGATCCCCGAAAGAATAAGTTCTTAATTTCTTTCTATCTGGAGTTCTAGTGTACCAATAACAAAGCCGAGTATGAGGAATTGATTCTTGGGCTGAAGAAAGCAATAGATCTCAAATTTAGCTGTTTGAAGGTAATTGGAGACTCTTAGATCATCACCCGGCAAGTACGTAATACCATTTACTGCCTATCTCCGCATTTGAAAGGTTACCAGCAGGAGGTATGGCGTATGATTTTTTCTTTTGATGCTTTTGGTATTAAATCTGTACTTATAATGCATAATGCAGTGACTGATACTCTCGCCAATGCTTCTGCTAGATTTACCCCACTAAGAGACGGGTTCTCTATTGAAATTGTTTACAAGCCTGCCGTGCCGAATAATGTGACTAATCTGCACATTTTTAATGATGATCAACATGTACTGGATTTCATGCTTAATATAGACGTATTCAAGGATGCCATTATTGAAGAAGAGGATCATGACCTAGACTTGCAAAAGGAACGGGAGGAGTATAAGGGGAATCCCATACCCAAAGGGGTCGTGTCGCTTGAAAAGTTATTTGACCTACATAATCATTTTCGAGGACCCCCCAACATAAAGGTACAAAGTTCCACTTTACTGCACCAGCAAATAAATATCGAGACGGAAAGGGAACCCAAATTTTTCAACCTCGGTACAAAATGCACCCCTCAGGAGAGGCAATCCTTCACTGAATTATTCAAGAAGTACCGAGATGTTTACGCCTGGACATATGACGAGCTACGAACTTATGACACGCGAATCATCCAACACGTAATACCCATAAAGGAAGGAGTTAAACTGTTCTAGCAGAAGCTGAGGAAGGTACACCCTACTTTGGAGCCGATGATCCAAAAGGAACTGAAGAAACTCCTAGACGCACATATCATATTCGAGGTCCGACATTCAACCTGGGTGTCAAACTTGGTTCCCGTTCGTAAAAAGTTTGGCGAAATTTGTTAATTCGTGGATTTTTGAAATTTGAACCGTTCGTTGGAAAAAGAAAACTACCTGGTGCCCCCCATGGAGCAGATCCTTCAAGCAGTATCCGGGTCAGAAATTTTCTCATTGCTGGATGGTTTTTCAGGTTGCAACCAAGTACTAGTGGCTCAACCCGACCGTCTGAAAACCATGTTCAAAACTAAATGGGGAACGTACGCTTTCAGACACATTCCCTTTGGCTTGATCAATGCTGGGGCAACCTTCCAGAGAGCCATGGACATCGCCTTATGGGGTCTAATGGGGAAAAGCGTGGTGGTATACCTTGATGACATCACCATATTTTTCAAACGTAGGTGTGGCCATTTACACCACCTCAAACAGATTTTTGAAAGGTGCCGAAAATACAGGATCTCACTTAACCCTAAAAAGAGCATTTTTGTAGTCTCCAAAGGAAATATGTTGGGGCACATCATAACCCGAGACGACATAGTGGTGGAGCCAGAACGTGTAAAATCCATCACTCAGATTCCTCCCTCGAGTGGCAAAAAGGCCATGCAGTCGTTTCTTGGAAAAATCAACTTCCTGCGAAAATTTATATCATACTTCGCCCAAATAGTAAAAGCTCTGCAAGGTATGATCAAGAAGAATACAAACTTCAAATGGAATTCTTCCGAGAAAGAAGCATTCGATAATATCAAACAGACCATCACAGAAGCACCTGCCCTTCATAGCCCAGATTTCAGCAAAGGATTTATTTTGTATACCTTCACCTCAAACTCATCTCTTGTGGCTGTCCTCACTTAGAAATATGGCAGAAATGACGAGTGGACCACATCATTCATGAGCGCAGGGTTGCAAGGTGCCGAGATGAATTATCCAGATATTAAAAATAATGCTTATGTGGTATATAAGGCAGTTAAACATTTCAGCCATATATTTTGAAGAATCACGTCACGGTGTTTGTACCTCACCTAACAGTTTGCTCACTGTTCGTACAACATGAGTTGGGTGAGAGACGAGGCAAATGGATGACGTGCCTTCAAGAGTATGACCTGGAATTCAAGCTTGAACATACCGTCAAAGGGCAAGGGCTATGCCGGATAGCTGCTAAAGCTGCAGACTTGTGGGGCAGTGAAGAGGAGTGTTGGGATCAAAAAATATACATGTACCATACCGAAAATACACCTCAGCAAAGCACCCCTTCATGGTACATTGATATTCAACAATATCTTGGCCGTGGTATCACGGACCCCATTTTAACCGGCCAACAGAAACGTGCAATAAGACTGAAGGCCACATCCTACCAGCTAGTGTAGGGTAAGCTGTTCCGCAAGCACCACAACGGAGTCTTTCTACACTACTTGGAACATAATGAGGCTCAAGAGGTGTTGAAGGAACTACATGATGGTATAGCTGGTGGGAACTACGCAGGGGATGCCACAGCTCCCAAAATTATGCGTGCCAGTTTCTATTGGCCCACTCTGTTCAAAGATGCACATGCTTATGTTCGGAGGTGCCTGCCGTGTCAAATTTTTTTGAACAGGGAGACACGATCATCCACCCTGTTGCAGTTCGTCGCGGTGGAAGAGCCATTTCAACAGTGGGGACTCAACATGATCGGGGAGATTTTTCCATATTCCTCTAAGTAGTATCGATACATCCTTATGGCTACAAAATATTTCATGAGGTGGGTTGAAGCAATACCATTGCATCAAATCAATGATCAAGAGGTAATAGCTTCATCACTCAGCACATTGTGACTAGGTTTGGTGTTCCAACCTCTCTTGTTTTTGATAACGAAACTTATTTTTCGTCATTCAAATTATATGAATTTTCTATAGAAAACGATATAATGCTCAAACACTCTGCCAACTATTATCCCCAAGGAAATGGGTTAGCTGAGTCAACAAATAAAAAACTCATTCGCATCATCAAAAATACTCTGCTCTACCAACAATGAAACTGGCACAACACCCTCCACAATGCCCTATGCGCTGATCGGGTCACACCCAAACCATCCTTGGGCACCTCCCCATTCTTTCTAGTTTATGGCAAAGAAGCAATCCTTCCTCCCAACCTGTCTCTCCCGGCCCTTCAGTTGTCACAAGAAATGGATGGTACATCATTCCCTTCCTTATAAGCCTGTATAGACGCGTTGTCAAAACTGGAGGAGGAAAGGCTAAAATCTCGGGAAAAATTTTCCATCCACCAGAGCCGAATAAAACGATGGTTCGACAAGAAGTCTGCCGGAAACAAGGTTTTCGAAGTAGGCAACCTTGTCCTCAAATGGGACAAAGCTCACAAAGATAAGGGGAAACACACCAAATTCCAAGCCCTGTGGATAGGCCCCTTCTAGATCAAAGAAAAGGTTTGTTCCCACACATATAGACTCCAGACCTTAGAAGGGAGAGTCGAGGTCCTCCCAGTAAATGGGCACGACCTCAAGCACTATTTCACCTGACATCTGTCACCACACTATGTAACATAGTGTCTTTCTTTCGCTTAGATGATTTTGTTTTTTTTTTTGTTTTTCTTTTTGTTTTGTGCATCTCAATAAGCAGCTTGGTTCGAGCAAGCTCTCAAAAATCTGCTTCCCTAGCACCTCAGGTTGAGGGATAGTCGTAGCATTTGCTTCATTGGCATGCTGTACCAGAATCTCTGCTGGTGAAAAATTGACCCTAAAACACAAGATGGCCTAAGCTGGCTTGTGATAGGCCCCCGTGGGGAAAACGCGACCGAGTCCTAGAACCTAAATGCAAGTAGCTCACCCAGTACGCTAACTCGAGGGGCTACTAATGAAGAAGAAGTTTCAGTGAAATAGGTCACTAAATGGAAAGGGAACAAGGAAAACCTCAGGTGGCAAAAGGATATTCAGGAAAACTCAAAGGCCCCTGTATGCAGACCAGGAGAAACCTCTCTTGCAAGTAACATAAGTTGGGATCGCTCATCTACCCAGGAAATACTTGCCACTTTCAAATAATTTCCTTGAGCACATGCAAAATAAGTGCCTCGAGCACATTCAAATAAGTGCTATTAGCACATGAAATAAAGGGTAAAGGATTGAGAAAGGATTCCTGCGCAGAGAGGCGATGCGACGACTCTGCCAGGGTAATGACTAGGCTCGTTGGCAGCGGAGCAACATCTGTGACTCCTAGGCAGTGACTCTGCCGGGAACTGCCAGGGTAATAACTAGGCTCGCTGGCAGCGGAGCAACGTCTGTGACTCCTAGGCAGTGACTCTGCCAGGTTCGTTGGCAGTGGAGCAACACAAGGGGACCAAATAACTATACCGGTTCCTTGAAACCCTTGAGGTTACTCCGACACTTTCCGTCCGGTCTCCGGAAATGAAAACATGGTGAAATAGCACCTCGAGCCATGCAAACAGGTGGAGAAAACATGCAAGGGCTAAAGATGAAAGTAGTGGTACCCACGAGGGTGAAAGGAACAACCTGCTAAGCCCTCCCGCCCCCCTCAAGATGAAGCACTGGCAGAGATCCTGGGTCCTACTAGTGAATCGCCATTTTTTGTAGCCGTTACAACACCCTCCAAACTTTGGTCCCATCCTAAAATTTTGGAGCCCATGAACTCTTCAGTATAGGTAAGTCTGATGCACCCTCGGCCTTGAGCCTCGAGAAAGTTCCTTTTTATGCTTTATCCCTTAAAAGTTTGACCCATGACATTGTCTCCTAGAAGCTAGTCGCATAGTCCCAAAGTTGAAAAAACTCACAAGATCAAACATTTTGCGACCATGTGACCTAGCGACCTCGTGACCCCTAGGTCGCAAGGTCGCAAGGTTGCATTCAGGCCTAAAGTTTCACATTTGTGACTGTGCAACCTAGCAACCTAGCGACTTCCAGGTCACGAGGTCACAAGGTCGCAAGGTCGCATCTCCCCTCAACTATCCCTGATTTGCGACCTAACGACCTGCATTAAAAAATCACACGTGCGAACCCTTTATAAATAAAAGGGTTGCGTAGGTCACATTCGACCTGCACGATGGAGCAAGTAACGCCTCTGACAGGCCAGCTAGAGCATGTTTTTTCTGGGTAAGCTGCCTAATCCTCCTGCTGTTTATTTTTTGAATAATTTTTTCCTCCCTTGCCTCTGCCCTAGCCTATTAAACCCATTTTTGGTTTCATTCAAGCCCCTCACTAGCTCTCTAGTTAGAGTGTTCACTTCCCCTTGTTAGTCATCAGTAAGTTTTACCATCTATAGATGACTAAATATTGGTTATAGATTTCTAAAAACAATATTCCTTGAATATTGTAAGTTTTAGAAATCTCACTGCCTTCAATATCCTTATGGAAAATTTTTCACTATTCTACCATTTTTCCATTCCATGTTCACCCTACCACTCCTAAAGGACTCCTTATGGGCTTGTGCCACTCATGTCCATCCTTTTCCCCAATTATAACCTCATTACTCTTTTTTTCCCTTGCCCATCACTCCACTCACCATATAGGGTTACCAATTAGCCTATTCTTTCCCATGTTCACCAGGTTCCTCAAGCATTGATTGTCTCAAAAATATCTCTGTAGGCTCTTTAGATAAATCAAGTACATTGGATTTTGGACCTTCAATATATCAATTTCTCAAATACTCTATTTTTTTACACTTGAAGACCCCAAACCAAGTTTCAGTCAAAGACCAGGTCATAGGACCCTCCCACTAAGTCATTAGGGTTTCATAGGTTGTAGGGTCATCATTGGTGTTTTAAGCACTACTTTTCCTGTGCTAGAAGTTGGCTCAAATGTAAAAGAATATTAGCACATGCTTGTCCAAGAAAGATCAGAAAATATCCAAGGAGGATTGCTTTATCAAGTTCAAGTTTTGCAAGAGGTGAATGTGAACTTTGACACTTCTGCAGGAGTGTTAAAAATGACTATCAGTAGAAAGTTGTTAAGGTAAGAGGCCTGCTCCTCAATAAATACATTCATAGCAAAGAGAGGGGAAGCAGTTTGTTTTCAAGGAGAACTAAGGTTTTGAGCTTGATGACCGAACAAGTGCCAAACATTGAAACAAATGGTAGAAATGACCATAGAGGAGGTACACCAAGAAACCAAACATGAAGAGAAGCTTTTTAGAAATTATAGATGAAATAGGGAAAAAGGTGAGGTGAACTAGACATAAATGAATTAACTTAAAAGGGCTATAGAGAACTTAGAATAAAACCCTGATAATTTTTCTCAAGCATTCCAGACACCTAGGGTTTTGGGAAGATGATCAAAGAAGGTGAAAGGGTAAGTTAAAATCCATGATGACAACAAAGGGATTTTGAGGATGTCACTGTTTGTAAAGATTCCAAACTTATCCCAAGGAGTTTGTCATGCCCAAAATGGTCAAGAGAGGTAAACTCCATCATACCAACAAAGAAAAGGATTGTGAAAATACTGCTGCTGTGCAAGCATCCAAAGTTTTGCCAAGGTAAAATGTCTCACTGCCTCAAAAGAACAAGAATGTAAAGGGTATCAGTAAAAAGCTAAGTCAATATTTTATGGCACCTGCAAATCAGAAGTGGCCAAAAGAGAAGGTAATAAGCATGATTTTGAATTCCATAGTGCTTTTCAAAGGTGAGTTTATCATGCCTCAAGTTCAATTAGAAAGAAAGATAAAATCAATGTTCTCAGGCACCTGCAAATCAAAAGTGGCCAAAGTAAGTAAGAAGCATGGTTTGAACTTTATGATGCAGGAAAAAGATTTTTTAAAGATGCTGCTATGTCAAGGTGAATAGGTCTAATCCTCAGGATTAAAATAAGAGCAAGTTTCATATCTCAAAGAAAACCTGCACAACAAAAAGGTCAGAGAATCAGTGAGAAATTAATATTAATGAAAAAGTGACAAAGGCTTAAAAACTTTAGAAAGTGGGTTGTGAAACTGAATTTAAATCATTGAACCTATAAATGGTCAAATTAAACTTCAAAAAAGTTATTTTTTTCTTGCAAAGAGTTGAGAGCATTCTAGAGACGAAAAATTTCGAGTTTCAGGTCAAATTCGGGCAAGTTTACCCAGCGCTGCGTGTTCAGGTCGGTGCTGCGCGCCTAGAGTCGGGCACTGCGCCCCTGGAATTTTTCCCCGTGCAAATTTACTCTGCGTTGCGCACTTGGAGGTATGCTCTATGTGCCTGGAAATGCGCTACGTGTTTACTCGACAGACCCGACAGGCCTAACAAAAAATCTTTGGCGATGCGCGCCTGGCACACAACGCTGCATTTTAGCCTGACCCGACACCTCGTTCACCTGGGTGTTGTGCGCTTGGCCAGAAGGGCCTCCAACACCCTGTAGACCCTAAATTCGACTCAAATCACTATGTAGCTTCATCCAAGGACCTCCAAAGCAATGTTGAGGGGTAAGTACACTTCATCAAGCCCTTCTTCTAGTATGTGTGGTGATTTATGATTAAGGGAATTTGAATACCTAGGGGGGAAAACCTAATTTTCATGTTAAAAACACCACTGTTTAAGACACTCCTCCATCTGCATACTAAGAAAACACAGAGGGTTACCTTGTTGAGAGGTTTCCCATTCACCTAACACTCACTCCATTTGCCAAATCAGTCCCTTACACTGCAAAACATTGACATTACATACCCACATCATCTCAAATTGTCATCATTACTAAGGTGTTTTCATAGTAGGGTTTAACATATCAGTTGGTTTGCATTTAGGTTATTTAGCCTCTCATTTTGCCCAATTTTTCCCTTCACTCATTCATTTTCATTCACTTGTAAAAATTTGCCTTCACCACCACTCCATTACCCTCTTCCACATCCATTTCATAAGCAAATCTAGGGTTTTCAAAACAGAGTGATCAAAATGTCAAGGGAAGGTGACAGTGGTAGTGGTGAGGAAGGCAAAGTGCTAAGGAGACATCAACACAAAGGTGGGAGGATCAATAGGTTTGAACCACTAAACACAATGGAGCTAAATGCATGTCCCTTAACTATCTCCTGCTTCCAAAATGTAGGCTATTATGAATTTTGTGAGAAAGTACAATAGGTGCAGAATCACCTCGAGTTGACTAGGCTCTTCATCCTTAACCTACATGAGAAACAAATCAATCTTGCAGGGGTAAACTTTGAGCTATCATCAGATGCCATTCCTATTGCCACTGGGATACCTAGTGTGGGTGAAAAATGGTTTAAGTAGGCCAATTTAGAGATAAGCCACTATGAGCCATTCCTTAAACCCAGGTACAAAGACTACAATAAATACATATTTCCTTTCTCACATTTTCTTGAGAGGTATGCACCTATGATGAGGGTCACCATGAAATATTTCACATGTGAAGGAAGATTCTCTAGGCTTTACTCCTATCACATTAGATTGCTCATGCACTTTAATAGGGTTAATATGCTGCATCTACCCTACTACCTCTACAAGAGTACTGAAAAAATGTCTTATATTGTACATAAGAAATATTTCCCTCACCAGATGCAAAGCTTATTTCATCACTCTTTGATCAAAATGGTTGTGATGCATCAATTGCAGCAAAAGCATATCCAATGGGAGGTTTTCATTGCCCATGAAGTTTTCACCAATCCATAATCCCATCCTCAGAAAAACATGCCTTCATCATCTCATCCTCCTGTCCTTACTCCTCCATCACCCCCTACTGAGCATGCTTCACCATCTACACATATCCCTTCACCTCAGGACAACCCTCCTTCATCAATCTCTCACATTGCATCAGACAATGAAGCAAGTGACAATGAGTAGTCAAATGAAAATGAGGGAGAAGGTAATGATGAATCAAGAAAAAATGAAGAAGAAGTCAATGAAGGAGATGATAATGAACAATCAAATAGTGAGGACAGTGAGGCTGATGATAGCAGTGAAGAGCACAGTGAGGCTCACAAAAATGAAGCAAACAACAATAATGAAGAACAAAATGAAGAGGCAGGGGTCAGTGATGAGGCAAAAAGCATGGAAGCATAAGGATATGATGATGATGATGATAACAGTGGCACCAAGATCCAAAATTTCAGTGAGGTTCATAGTGGTGATGAAGGCAATGCAGAAGGTAGTGAAGATACAAATGAAGAAAGTGGCAAAGAAGACATGGAGGTAGATATTAGTAAAGATGAGGAAAATGATGAAGAAAGCAACAAAGGTGATGATGATCATGATGTTGAAAATGGCTTACAGAACCAAGATGGCAGTGAAGCTAATGACAATGATAGTCTTCACAGAGATGAGGAAAAAAATGTTAGTGAACAAGAGGCAACTGAGTCTAAAAACATTGAGGCTCATAGTGATGATGAAGGCAGTACAAAAACCAATGACGAAGCACCGAGTAGCCAGGACAATGAAAATAAGGCTGATGTAAATAATGCCAATATCAGTGATAATGACAGCATAGAAGTCAGTGAACAAAATGAAGATGCAAAAAGTAGCAAGGAAATGAGCCATGATGACAGTGATGAAACATAAATTAGTGGATCAGATGAGGGAAATGAGGAACAGAGCAGCAACCATGATGGCCATGGTATCAATGGAGATGATGATAATGATGATGATGATGTTGACACTAATAATGACAACACGAATATCAGTGATAAGGCAGAGAGCATGGAGACAAATTTCAGTAGCCATGAGAGCAACCATGAAAGCCATAAGTACATCAAGGATATCAATCATGATGACAGTCATGATGGTAGCAAGACTGAAGACACTAAAAGGATCACAATTGAAGCTTTTTCTTTGACCTATCAAAGAGGAAGAAGGAATGTGTTTGCTACCTCTAAAAGGCAAGGAGCCATGCCTTCCACTTCAACTAAGCAGATGGACAAAGGCAAAGAGAAGGTCTTAAAGGAAGAAGAAGAATATTAGCATGAGACTGAGTGAGAATTTGAACTCATTCATGTTGAAAGTGATGATGAAAATGAGTCAAGGATCTCAAGAATTCTTCTCAAAGGTAAGGATTCCCAAATCAAAGATTTGCAAGCCAACCTAGCTAGGGCTAGGAATGTCATCCACTATTATGAGACTGAAAACAAGCATTTGGAGGCAGAAAAGGCCATTTATGAAGTTAGGGAAATCAGAGCCTGGAAAGAGGCTGAAAGGACGAAGGTTAGGCTTGATGAAGTCTTGGGTGTTTTTTATGAGAGTGAAGATGAATAAGGACAACTGTCTAGAAGAAGGCCAAGAAAAATGGGCTTGAGGAAGGCCTTAGCCAAGGAGAAGGATCAAGAAACATCATTGGCAGAGCAACTCACTCCAGGTGAGTTTCTTGCCATGGAGATAGAGTATGATCGAGAACCTTGGTTAGAAAGGGCTAATACACACTTGGAAGATCAGCTAGAGAAGACACAAAGAGACCTTGGCCTTCAAAAGAATATGGCCAAGCACTATGCCTAGAGATATCAAATTGCAAGGGCCAAGCTCAAAAGAGCCCTTTCCAAAATTCAGTCCCTTAAGGAGGAAAAAATCCAAGAAATCCTTGAGATCCTAGCTAATGCTTCCCTACAGGCATCCCAAACACCATGAGGAAGATAAATTCAAATTTTGACAAGTTTTTGATGAATTTGGTTTTCCACTGTTGTTGAGGGCTAAGGGCGCAGTGCCTTTGGTGCTGTGCTTTTTCTTGGGGCATCCATTGAAGAAAAACTTTAAATTTTTGGGTTCCTTAGGCCAAGGAAATCACACTCACCAAGTTTCAGCTAATTTGGAGCAAAACTGGTCCTCCAAAAGGGCCAAAAACATGCAAAGTTTCACCTTTCTGCCTTGTTTTCAGGGCTGGCGCTGCGCCCTTATCAACCTTGGGATATTTGTTTTTTTAACATGTAAATGATGTCCAATCAGGCAACCAAGGGAATTTTTGGAAAGTATACTCAACAAGCTTTCAAACGAGCTATCACGGAGCTCATTCCGACATCGGGATGGCCTTCAAAACTTAGTTGCAAGGTGACCCATTTTTTCAGTGCAGGCGCTGTGCCCTTGGACCTCCTTACTGCGCCCTTGCCTGGAAAAGTCAACAAAAAACACTAATTTATGGCAGATAGATATTTTATGGGTTTTTGGTAAAATCACTCCAAATTTAGGTGCTAGAATTTATTTTTCATTTATTTCTTTAGATATTTTGTGCCTTGGGCCTTGCATGGTCTTAATGGACAAATTTAGCATTTATGATGTATTTATGACATTTTGGGAACCATAGTTAGGGTTTTGGTCCTCATTTCTTGTTAAATACAACATTGAGGCCTCATTGTACATTTTGGATTATTATTGAGAGTAATACATAGACTTTGAGATTGGAGAGAAATTGGCTTTGATTTTTGTGGATGGCTTGACTTGCTTGACAATGGAGAAGGCTCACTTGCAGGATTCATGAGCATACTTAATGGTGATGTGTTTCTTATTTAGTTTTTGATTTCTTATGTTATCATTTTGTTCCATATTTCTATTGCAGTAGGACAAAGGTTTTAGGCTAAGAAATGTTGTTTAGAGGCACCTTAGCTTTGTTTGTTCTTTACTGCTTCTACGTTTTCCTCTGCGAGGTCAGTTTAGAGAATTCTTAGTTGCTCTCTAAACCCACTAATTCTTTTTTATCTTAAATATGATTGAATAAGGCAAATGTAAAAGTAGTTTTATGGCTAGCCCTGCTCTTTGCTATTGTTTAACCATTGTTTTTAAGGTCTTTTACTTTGAAGTATTACTGATTAGGTTTAGCTAAAGAGGTTTATGATTCACCATGCCCTTTTTCTCATCTTAAAAAGTCTCTTTGGAGGTCTTTATAGCTTGATTAATGAAGTTAAGAGTTCCTCCTTCTTTTATCTCTGCTATATGTTTATCTTATATGTTTTCTTAGCTTGAAGGTGAAATCACTAGAATATTTACAAGTTTCTTGCCTTCTATAGTTCACTGGATTGTTGTCTTCATGCTTGCTTGCTAGGGTTTAGTCAAAGAAGTTATTGGTATGCCCTGTGTTTGATTATTTGTTCATGCTTAGTAGAATTAAAGGGAATTCTTGTTAAGGTATTTGTAGAAGGATTATTAACTTCCCTTTTACACCTACTATGTTCACAATTTTATGTTCCCTCCACTCACACAAAGCTTTTAGATCCATTTGACCTTGTTAGACTTGCCCTGTGATACACCCCTGATTTATTGTTAAAATTTTCAATACCTTTTTGTAGACTCCATATCCCAATGGATTAACCCTCTCTCACTCTCTATTATTTCTTAATAACCTACCCAACCAACGAAACAAACAAACAAACCCTAAACCTAATAACTAGCCTAAAATAAAACCCTAAAATCTATCAAGTTCACATCCTTTACACAAGTATAGAGAGAGCCCTATCTGAGTCCAGGAAAGCTAGGTAATAGGACTCCAAATACTGGTTTGATGTTACCCTTTTACATTTGGTCTTTCCATTCTAACAAATTACGGGGAACTAACATAATGGCGATCACGGTGGGACCCTGAGTCAGTAACATTCTAAGTATACCTTAAGAACTCTCAAATCCCTGTCAAACTTAGAAAATCAAGTGTTAGCTAAGAGTAGTGTCTAATTGATTCACCATACTAGCAACATGATGTCTCAACTGGAGAAAACTCATTAAAATCTTAGTGTTACATAAGAAACTCAGAAAACCAAAAATATCTCTAGATTGGTTTTTGAATTTTTGATGGTGGACAACAAGACAACCCTCAAAGCAGTAAAAATCATCCACCTGGCGACTCCACTAGCCTCCAGTAGGCCTAATAACTTCACTAGTTCTCATAGGCTCCCCTGGGAATACACTAATCAGTCATAACAATTCTAGAACCCAGTCACTCATTGTGTGAGCTTAATATCCTTGAAAATAGGTCTATTTTCAAGACACTCCTAAACCTTCAGCCTCTCTGCATTATTGAGCTTGAAATCTGGCTCCACAAAGGATTAGCACCAGATCTCACCCTGACCTTAACCCTCCTATCATAGTTGATGACCCAGAAAGGATTTTGTGGAAAACTTCTAGGACCCAAGATTCAACTACTATTAGGACCATTCACAAAGCAAATTATGTCCCTAAAAACCTCATAGTCTTGCAAGATCCCCAATTTGACTTATACCACAGAAAAAACATTTTTTGAACTAAGTATCAGAGTGGGATAGAACAGAAAGACCATGAGCCCATAGATTTTAAGCAGAGTCCTAGTAGAGAATCCTCTCCTTCCACTCCTCCTGATTTTAAGCTTCTCCAAAACTTTGGCTCCTTCCATTCCAAATCTTCTCAATCTCAGTTTGCTTTTCCGAGTACATCTGCCACTCCCATTCACACACCACTGTGTAAACCACTCCACTTCATCCTCCACCTCCTCTCACAAACCCTCCTTGGGTTCCTTTACCTCCAATTATGGCAGCATGTTTTTCCCCATTGGTTCTACCCCAACCTTTACTGCCCATACCTCAAGACTACCATCCAAAATCCCTCACTTTACCGGAGCTGAATCTACCAATGCCCAAAAACATGTAGATAGGATGAATGATGCCTTTGACTACCAATAGATAGAAGAGGAGACCATAAAAATGAGAATGTTTCCCTAAAGCCTAGGAGGAGAAGCTAAAGAATGGTTCAAAAATTTAACTCCTAATAGCATACATGATCTCCCTTCCGTCTATCAAACATTCATAAACAAGTGGGAGATTAAGAAAAACCCTCTCCAAATCCTCTCTGAGTACAACAACCTTAAGAGAAATGTCGGGGAAAGTGTCGAAGACTACTGCACTACGTTCAATAGTGTGTACAATGCCCTCCTGCCTCACATGAAACCTCCACAAGGCCTATCCTTAGTGAAATTTCCAGAGGGTTTTGATCCAGACATGGACTACCAATTGTGAGAAAGAGATCCCTAACTTTAGAAGACATGCAAAGGGGAGCTGTGAGTGTAGAGGCTAATCTGATTGGAAAAAGGGTTAGGATCAAGTCAGAAAAGAAAGTTACATACAAATATGAAACCATGGCCTCCACATTTGATGCCAAGATTGACAGTCTAGTGAGGGTAATGGAAAGAATGATGGAGAGGATCAACTTGAATGAAAAAGCACCTCCTAGGAAAAACCAAGCAAATCCCAAAAACAGAAATAGGAACCAAAAATTCAGAAGAGATCCTCCCCAAAACAGATAAAGAGACGATGACCAAAAAATAAGGCCTCCTTTCCAAGACAACTATGTAGATGAAGAGGAAAGAGAAATTGAACAACCAGAAGAAAATCATGTAAATCTGATAGGTTCTGATAATGATGGTGATTTTTTTCTCACAGAAGAAGAACAAGGGTTCTTTTCCTCAAACCAAACTGATAGAACATATGAGGATACTGAAGAGTACAAATTGGGGTTTGAAAATGCCATAATGGAGGTCCATAGGTAGTATGACCTTAGGAGTAAGAAAATTCAAGATGCCTCCAAAAAGAACAAATTAGAAACTGCTGTTAGAAAAACTCCTGAAAACATCCTTAAGAAGATAGCAGAAAACACCACCACAATGGCTAAGAAATCTGATCAAAACAAAGACAAAGCCAACCCATCAAATGGTGACCCAAGCTACCCTAGTACATCAACTAGTGGCCCTGGTAAAACTGCTCTAAATAATAGTCCTAATAAAACTCATCAAACTAAAATTGCTGAAAAAACTATGTGTGACAAAACCGATGTAAATATACTAAAAACACTATCACCATTCAGTTTCGAGGGTGAGATTTCCAAAATCAAAATAAACATACCTCTTGTTGAACTAGTAACTTAGGATGTATATAGGTCCCAAATGTTGAAAGCTTTGAACATAGGAAGTAACACCGACACTCTGAACCTAACCAATGAAAAAACAGAGTTGTTGTTTGGACCCGAGGTAGAGGGAAAATATCAAGAAGGAGATTTCCCTCCATTCTTTATTAGCTTAAATATTCATGACAAATCTTGCACAATGCTATGCTAGACTTCGGTGCCTCACACAATCTGTAATATTCCAAAATTAGCATACAGCTAATTGGAATACTGATTTTTTCTGTTTGCACTTAGGAGATGAATAAATGGGTAAGGAGGCCTATACATTTCAGAAATGGAAATAAAATCCCTCTTGATGTGAAAATGGATCATAAAAATAACTGGATCTAGAACTCTCATGTGTGTAAAGGGACATTTTCATGTGGACAAAGTCAAGTTTGACCAAGTCAACAGCATAAATGTAGGAGGAGTGGATCAACAATAAAAATAGCTCAATATGAATGAGGTTCAACCTAGAAAGCTATATGTGAGTTTGATTAATGACCCTTGACCAAATCAAACAACGCAGTTTAGAGGAGTGGCTCTAATGAAGGTACAACGCAAATTTGGAGGGAGATTGTTTGTGTGATGGTGGAAACCCTATTGAGTGGGACCCAAGGTGAGAAGGCTCACTTAGTTTATAAGGAAGATGATGGAAGCCATTTGAGGTTAGCTTATGAATTATATTTTTATGTCTGCTTAGAATTTTTGCTCTCTTTAGCTGTTTAACTAAGATTGCCAGTGTTGTTTAGCACTAAGTTATTCCTGTTCAGGAATCCCTTCTATTCCCTTTGAGTAGCTCTTGGGAGAGACCTGATCTATCATTCCATACATCTGGAATTGGTGCCAAGCTTCAGTCTTCAGTTTCAACATAGTTTTTGCAGGAGGTTGTGTTGAGTTGCAGGGTGTTGCAGTGGAGGGTTGTGACACCCACTTTCTGAGTTAGTTTTGCATAGGAGGGAGGTTTCCTTCTATTGGAGGATAAGTTTGGAGGATTCTTGGGCTGATTTCATATTTTTGGCAATATTCCAACACATTTCCATCACCTACAGCGTTAGTCCAATCTGGAATTGCGTTATTTCTGGAGGGCAGTTTCTGCAGTGGATTCGGGGGTTCTTTTTAGGAGTTTTCCTGTGATTCAGAGGTTCATCCTTTCATGGGGGAAGACCTTTGATCAGACCTGCATCAGATATATATTATTACAGCCTTCCATATTCCTGTGCTTCATTTTTTAGTGTTTATTCAGTCATATTGCTGAAGATCACCATTTGTATTCAGGGAATATTCCTAGAAACCCTTCCCGGGTTCTCTAGCTTTTGTATAAAGGAGACTAGATCTCATTTTCTGAGCCATATTGTTTAATATAAGATCAGATCTATTTGTCTCTACTATTCATGTGTACATACCCTCATTAGACTGCGTATTCTCTTTTATGCAAAAATTTCTGTGTTGCAGTGTTTGGGGTTTTAGCCTTTTTTTAGCAATCCTAGGTGTGGGAGATCTGTTTAACCCACCTAGTTTGATTTGTTTCAGCTCTATTCTTGGATTTAGGTTGTATATTTTATGATCTAAAGGATACAAGATTTTATTATGTTATTTATAGCATATATTTATGAAAATGCATTTTTTATACATGCATGGTTGAGCAGTCCCTATTTGGGAATATTACAGTGGTATCAGAGCAAGATCTTTGGCTCAGCCTGTGGACTTCAAGACAAAATGATATAACAATAAGGGAATATCATAATGATGAAGAAAATGAGATTTGTCTCATCATTTTTCAGATCCATGAAGAACCTCTCCAAGGAGGTTAAACAAGAAGAAGAGAAAAGGAGCAGTGAAACTTATAAAGAGTTTCAAGAGGAGGAAGAGCCATGCACTTCCTATGATCAGAAGAAGAGACCAGTGTTGTAGAGAGCTCCAAAACATTGGAACATATCCTTTCCTTTTGAGAAGGAGGAAAAATTTCAGGAATATGGAGGACACTTGGATCACAAGGTTCTAAGTGAATACTTCGTTGAGTACAAATCTCAACCTAGAGCCTTCAAGGAGACTCTAGCTTTCCCTTAGTTCATTCATTTTGAGGAAGAAATAAAACCTTGTGGCCAAGGAAGGATTAAGGGCAATAGGTTTCTATTGTCTACTTTTGATGGGTCATCTGCAGCAAGGGTTTAGGCAAGGAAACTAGATGCATTCTTCCTACTACATCCTGTGGTGAAGAAAATATTTGGTGGTTCAACCATTTGAGCCATACAAGAGTGATTAATTTTTTAGAGTTTACTCAAAGGTTGATTGGGAAATTTGGCAAGGAGAAATCAGAGGAGAAGAAGCCCTCACCAGAATTGGAGGAGACTTGTACTAGCGCTGTCACAACTATGGGGGAGAAGCCCTCAAAATCTTCATTTGGAGGAGCCAACTCATTGGAGGAAGAAGCCTTTACAACCATACAAGATACTTCCAAATTTCATCAAGGTATGCCTAAATTTTCATCTCCTATTGTTTCAACAAATCATATGGAGGATTGTATACCATTGCATACTGCTCATTTGGAACAACATAATTGCACTGCGCTATGAAAACTTGATTTGATCAAGGAAGGGATGAAAAATCATCCTAATGGGCCACTATTGGGTTGCACCCCACACTTGGACTTGGGGTGTGAATTCTTGGAGGATAGGATGAACTTTGTCCCAAACAAACTTATGCAAAACCATATGTTCATCCTTGAGTTGGGACATGAGATAGCCAAAACATGATGGAGGAGATTTACAGCGCTGTCAAGAGGTAGCAGTGAGGAGGCTTTGCCTTCAACTCACTTGGATCTTGATGGATTCAAGATGATCATTAGTGTGAGATATTTTCTAGGATATCTCCAAGGAGTTGCATTTCAACATCCCATGGAGTGCGAGAAGAAAAAATTGATTTGGGAGAAGGGTAGTCTTCATTGGAAGGGTACCAAGGTTGATCATGATGGGAGGCACCCACATTGGGATGAATGGGGGTGGATGGAGAGCAAGAATCTAGTAAGCTACTTGCAAATATATGAAACTGGGTAGCAAGAGGCTTGGCTACGTTGGCTACTCTTGAAAGAGTTTGGGTGTCATGGGACATATCCTTTTTCCAAGGGTATGCGGGTGGAAGGAACTTAGCAGGATACTTGCATCATTGGGAAATAAGGAGTGTGGATGCATTATGATGATATGATCATTATGTCTTCACCACATGATTTGTATGATGGAGGTATGAGGAGGAAGAAAACACTTTTGTTGCTTTGGAGGTTCTTGGGAGAGCATGGGCAGATTTTCTCTCACACTTTGCATGATGTTGCAGGGGTAGGAGATGGCACTATCATGGTGCAAGGAGACTACTCCTTAGCCTTGGATGATCTGGAAGTACTTCCACTTTGGAAGGAACTTCTTGTATATAGCAACATTATGGGGGGAATCTTTGACAATGATCATGTCAAAGAATGGAGTTATGAGTTCGCAGGAGCCTATTTGCATAGGCCAACAATGCTGTCACTTTGGAGCTTGAACTTATTGATGGAGTTTCCCCAGGATCACTTCACATTGGATGCACTTGGTGGACAAGGAGGAGGTGAGAATGATGGAGTAGTGGATGGAAGCATCTATTACTATGATATGTTCTTCTTGACTTAGGTTTCCAAGCATAAGAAGGAGGATCTTCATGCAACATATGGTTCATTCCTCTTCATGGGAGTATGTCATACCACTATGGAGGACTTATTTATGGATCCTATCATCATATTAATTTCATTACATGGTAAGAAATTTGTTTTTGCATTTATTGATTGTCCAACACAATATTTGCATGCTCTTACCATTTCTTTGCAGTGCATTGCTCCACAAAGGGGCAAGCTTTCCTTTGGGCTCCATGGACCATTTTTGGCCAACCATTATGATGGAGATATCCATATGTTGTATGAATTTGGGCAAGTGTTTGGTTACTTCTTGTATGCTCAATTGATACATTCAGCCATTTACTATTTGCTAGTAGATGTGATGACTTACACAACTAGCCATTTGTCAAGAAACAACTTGCCATGCTTTTTCTGAAGCTGCAGTGGGGAAGACTGCGCTGTGACCACTTGGGAAACTGTTGGTACCTTCCAGCACCACATGAAACCTTTAGTATTACCTTCATTTTGATGCTAATCATGATCCCATTTGTTGATGTTGTCCTTAATTTTATGGTGAGCATGATTGGGGGAGAAACACATTGGGTGGATGTGTTCTTTGGGAAGAAGGATTCCCACACCTTCTGCATTAAATGTTCTAAGGGGAGCATGGGAGGAGATATGGACACCACAGCAAAATATTTGTTTCTTTATGAGAAGGGCCACGATATGGATGGGATTCCATATGGTGGTGATTTCTTATCCATCATATATGAGATGGTTTTGGCCAGCTTGATTCACAACGTTGGGGGAGGGATCTTTGGAGATCTAGTTTCCTTCTTGCCACTTGAGGGAAAAATTATTTCAGCCCAAGATTAGAAAATTATATACACTTATCTTAAGTGGAGATGAGGATAGTGTGGGGTAGGCTACTTTTTCTACCATGTTCAGATTTTCAGCCCACCTACTTTGCAGGAGCTTAAGGTGGAGGAGGATTTCCAGGAGTTGCCATGTTGGGAGGTAACTCATTTTGTATGGATGATAGCTTGGGGATGGGAGATTCATATGGGGATGGTAGATCCCAATATATATCAGACCTCATGCCTCAAGAAGGCCTTCATACCATCCATTTTTGCCTCCATTGATACTTTAATTTTGCATGATGATAGCTATTTGGGATGTTCACCAAAAGATAGCTTGCTTACTTGGGAAGGGAAACTTGGAGATATATTGATGGGACAACACCTTGATCCTTGGAGGATTTTATCTTATGAGGATGCTACAGGGGGAGAAGAGGAGGCTCTTTAGTTCTATCCTTGTAGTTGCTTGAGGACAAGCAACATTTGGGAGGGGAGCACAGTAATATTCCAAAATTAGCATACATCTAATTGGAATATTGATTTTTGCTATTTTCACTTAGGAGATGAATAAATGGGTAAGGAGGCCCTTACATTTTAGAAATGGAAATAAGATACCTCCTGATGTGAAAAGGGATCATAAAAATAACTGGATCTAGCACTCTCATGTGTGGAAAGGGACATTTGCATGGGGACAAAGTCAAGTTTGACCAAGTCAACAACATAAATGTAGGAGGAGTGGATCAGCAATTAAAATAGCTCAATATGAATGAGGTTCAGCCTAGAAAGCTATATGTGAGCTATATTAAAGACCTTTAGGTGTGAAATGGGCTGAAGTAGGTTGAAGAGGTCAACCTTGACCAAATCAAACAATGCAGTTTAGAGGAGTGGCTCTAATGAAGGTACAATGCAGTTTTGGAGGGAGATTGTTTGTGTGATGGTGGAAACCCTATTGAGTGGGACCCAAGGTGAGAAGGATCACTTAGTTTATAAGGAAGAGGATGGAAGCCATTTTAGGTTAGCTTATTAATTATATTTTTATGTCTGCTTAGACTTTTTTCTCTCTTTAGCTGTTTAAATATGATTGCCGGTGCTGTTTAGCACTAAGGTATTCCTGTTCAGGAATCCCTTCTTTTCCCTTTGATTAGCTCTTGGGAGATACCTGATCTATCATTCCACACATCTGCCATTGGTTCCAAGCTCTTAGTCTTCAGTTTCAACACAATTTCTGTAGGAGGTTGTGTTGAGTTGCAGGGTGTTGCAGTGGAGGGTTGAGACACCCACTTTCTGAGTTGGTTTTGCATATGAGGGAGGTTTCCTTCTATTTTTGGATTAGTTTGGAGGATTCTTGGGATGATTTAAGATTTTTGGTAGCAAGCCAACACATTTCCATCACCTACAACGTTATTCCAATATGTAATTGTGTTATTTCTGGAGGGTAGTTTTTGTAGTGGATCCAGGGGTTCTTTTTAGGATTTTTCCTGTGAATGAGAGGTTCATCCTTTCATGGGGGAAGACCTTTGATTAGATCTGCATCAGATCTATATTATTACAGCCTTATATACTCCCGTGCTTCAGTTTTTAGTGATTATTCAGTCATATTTCTGAAGATCACCATTTGTATTAAGGGTGTATTCCTAGAAACTCTTCCCGGGTTCTCTAGATTTTGTTTAAAGGAGACTAGATCTCATTTTCTGAGCCCTATTATTTAATATAATATCAGATCTATTTGTCTCTGCTATTCATGTGTACATACCCTCATTAGACTACGCAGTCTCTTTTATGCAGAAATTTCTATGTTGCAGTGTTTGGGGTTTTAGCCTTTTTTTAGCTATCCTAGGTGTGGGAGATCTGTTTAACCAACCTAGTTTGATTTTTTTCAGCTCTATTCTTGGATTTAGGTTTTATATTATTTTATATAAAGGATCCAAGGGTTGATTCTATTATTTATAGAATATATTTTTGAAAATGCGTTTTTTATGCATGCATGGTTGAGCAAATCCCTATTTGGGAATATTACACAATCTCATGCCCAAGGTGATAATGGAGAGATTAGGCCTCGAAATAACCAAAACTTACAAGGAATTTAATTATTTAGATTCAAGCAGAGTCAAATTTTTGGGTCTAATCAAGGATCGATGTGTCAATCTGGCACAAATACCTGCTAAGAGTCTAGTTATGGACATTGTAGTAGCTGACACTCCCCTGAAGTATGGCATGCTTTTATCCATATCATGGGGAGCCAAAATCCAAGGGAATATCCAAATGGAAATTTCCTATGCTACCATCCCAGTCTCTAACCAAACAAGGAGATTGTACCGAGAGTCTCACATGAAATATATGGTTAGCAGCCAAGATAGGCCAAACAAAACTCCTCTTTATTCTATTCATTTAGAACTTGACTCATTTATCTTGTATAATGAAGATGAAATTGATGAAAAAGTAAATGAAATTGAGAAATATCTAGGCCTACCACAACATTCAAACCAAACATCGAATGAAGAACTTGACAAAAAAAACTCTGGCAGCCCCGAAGAACAAAATAATGGCGAAGTTGAACTTGAAACACTTTGGAACATGAGCTTTGATGGCTCTCGTGGCAAGGTTGGTTTGGGAGTTGGTGTTTGAATACATAACACCAATGAAGGCCACTCCTAAAAACTAGATTTTCAATGCACTAAAAATATTCTGGAGTATGAGGCTCTTCTCCTAGGACTACACTTGTTGAAAGACATAGGAGCTAAGAAAATTTCTGTTCAAGGAGATTCCGAGCTGATCATTAGACAAATCAAGGGAGAATATTCTGCCAAGAATCCTAGGCTAAGAGAGTACAGAAATGCTACCTTAGATCTCCTGAAAAATTTTGAGAAGTATGAACTTACCTCCATCCCTAGAGCTCAAAAAAGCCTTGCCAATGAACTTTCCTTTGCTTCCAGCAAATGCCAAATACCCCATGCCAATGAACAATACACTGTGAAAGTAAAAAGCTGGCCTATAGTACCTAACAACATAGATCATTGGCAAGTGTTTGAGGGTGATAAACAAATTGATGATTTCCTGCAATCTAAGAATGAATTTTTAATACCAAAACCAAGCTTAGAGTATGAACAAGATTTCCCAAATGAAGAAAAAACACCAAAAACAAAGCCATTTCCTAACGCTGATGTAAATCTGTTAGAACACTTTCATGAGGCTGAATTTTCTAGGGACCTGGATCAAAAAGACCTTGAGGTTTTACAATGCAAAGATGACTCATTACCAAGAGGTCTTACCCCCTTAGAAGAATTTTTTGACTTCAATGATGTTGCTAGGAAGCCGAAAATGGAAACCACTGAAACTGATGTGGAAGAATGCAACATAGGCAGCATAGAAGAACCCAAAATGATCAAGCTATCCAAATATCTCCCTCCTCACATAAAATATAAATATATAGAGCTGTTCATAGAGTTTAAATATGTTAGGTCTATTGGGTATGTGTTATATTATTTCCATGACTAGTCTAGTCATGCGCGGGGGCGCCCCCCCTGTTTGGGATCTGGGCAGCGCCCCGGGAAATTTTTTTTGGTCCTAATTTTTTGGTGGACAGAGTAACCCATGGTTTTGTGCATGGGTTTGCACATGGTTTTGGGGCATGATGGTTTTCAGCCCCTGGTATTTTGTAGATCCGGTCAAGGGAACTACAGTTATGTTCTAATACAGGGTTAATGGATTGGGGTTTATGTATGCTTCGACATGTATATATATGTGTTGTAACACTAAAAGGAATATAATGAAAAATCAAGCTGGTCGTCCTGATTTGGGATCTAGGGGAAAATCTCTGTGTATATCTGTTTTATGTTTTATGCTCTTGCTATTATTTCTTTTCTATTTTTAAGATTCATTTGTAGATAATTCCTGTACAGGGTTAAAACCTACATTTGGTATCGGAGCTGTTTCGGCTTCAAGGGGATGCCTTTGCTACTGAGGGTTTTTTGCTCCAGCCTGTGGTAGACCCCGTTCAATGGGAGATCTGTGGGATCGATTCTTGTGGTGAAAGAAGATGGCGGGAAGTGGAAAGATAGAGATTGAGAAATATAATGGTTAGAGTTTCGAGTTTTGGAAGCTCAAGATGGAGGATTTTCTGGTGGATAAATACCAGTGGATCGCAGTAAATCCAGGTACTAAACCAATGAAAATGTCATATGAAGACTGGAAAAATATGGATCGGAAGGCGAAGAGCACAATATGGTTGTGTGTGTCAGATTCAGTATTGTTGAATGTATCTGGGGAAGCTACGATGAAGATCTTGTGGGACAAGCTAGGGAATTTGTACCAATCTAAGTCTCTGGTGAAAAAATTGTTCCTGCAGAAAAAATATGTATAACCTGAGGATGAAGGATGGAGACTCTGTGACAGAGCATCTGAATGCCTTCAATACCATGGTAAGACAAATATCATCTGTTGATATTAAAATCTCAGATGAAGATAAGTGCATCAGTTTGTTGTGTTCTCTACCAGACTCGTGGGAGAATCTGGTTATTGCAATAGGTAGAAATACAACTACCTTGAATTTTGATGACATTGTCTCAGCCTTGTTGTTGGAGGAAATGAGAAGGAGAAATATGGAGGTTCAGAATGAAGATGCCTTATCTGTTAGAAAGTTATATATTACAGAGCAATGCAACACATAAAATATGCGGAAAACACAAGCACACAAAACACATAAAACCAGAGAGACACAGATATACGTGGTTCACCCAGTTTGGGCTATGTCCACCCCAAACATCCAATCCTTCCTTTCTATTATCCAGCAAAATGAAGAGACACAACCTACAACAGATCCACTGTAATATCCTATATTGTCTCTCACAGTCTCCCTATCTATTTCTCGCTCCGAGAATACAAATACAATAGACAGCCGCAATACAATATCCTCATAAAAGCGATGGGTTTCCTTCTAGGGAAAAAAACCCTAAAATAAACATAACTTCTAACGTTAGATCATCGCCTAATGAATGGCCTAGATTGACTAAAAAATAATATACTTTTACAAGGCAATTTTACATCTGTTTTTAGCTTCGGGGGTGTTGCCCCCGAAACCCCCTGCCAGGGGTCCAATGTTGTGATACAAAATAAACAAGATAATCAGGCTCCACACCCAACAATCTCCCACTTGGAGACTGATTTGTAGCAACTCCATCACTGCTTCATTTACTAGACAATGGTTCCTCTTTGGACCTGGCTGTTTCTCATCTTCGTTGTCGTCCTTGAAGACCAATTGAAACTGAGCATATTCTCAATTTCTCCCTGGTTACAACTTTTGTTAGCATATCTACAGGATTCTGGCTAGTGTGTATCTTTTCCAGCTTCAACAGTCCATCTTCCAATACTGACCGTATGAAATGGTACTTGAGCTATATGTGTTTAGTCCTGGAATGAAATGCCGAGTTCTTTGCAAGATGAATGGAACTTTGTCTATCACTGTATAACATGCCCATATCATGCTTCTTACCCAATTCATCCATAAAACTTTGTAACCAAATCATTTCCTTACTAGCCTCTGCAGTAGCAACATACTCTGCTTTTGTTGTTGAAAGTGCAACAACACTTTGGATTTTTGAAACCCAACTAATAGTTGTTCCACCTACAGTAAATACATACCCTGTTGTGCTCCTCCCGTTATCTCTGTCACCTGCCATATCTGCATCAACATATCCCTGTAGAGCAACGTTTGAAACACCAAATCATAATGCTTGATTTGTGGTACCTCTCAAATATCTAAGAATCCATTTTACTGCCATCCAATGTTCTTCTCCTAGATTGTTCATGGTCCTGCTTATAACTCCCACTGCATGTGCAATATCAGGCCTTGTGTAGAACAATGCATAGTTTAAGCTTCCAACTGCTGATGCATATGGAACTTTAGACATATAATCCATTTCTTCTTGGGTCTTGGGGCGCATCTCCTTACTAAGTTTGAAATGGCTAGCAAAAGGTGTACTAATTGGTTTTGCATTCTTCATATTAAATCCTTTCAACACTTTTTGTATGTACTCATTCTGAGATAGTGTTAATCTGCGATTTTTCCTATCTCTAGTTATTCTCATACCAAGGATTTGTTTTGCAGCTCCCAAATTCTTCATTGCAAATGAATTTGCCAATTTTCTTTTGAGCACATTTATTTCCTGCATGTTAGACCCTGCTACAAGCATGTCATCTACATACAATAAAAATATAATATAGGTACCATCATTTTGCTTTTTCATATAAACACAATGATCAAAGTGACATCTAGTATAACTTTGTTTAGACATAAACCTGTCAAATTTTAGATACCACTGCCTTGGAGCCTGTTTTAAGCCATACAAGCTCTTCTTTAACCTGCACACTAATTTTTTTTTCCCTTTGACCTCATATCCTTCTGGTTGCTCCATACATATCTCTTCCTCCAAATCTCCATGGAGAAATGTTGTCTTTACATCTAAATATTGAAAATATAAATATTCCACTACTACAAGACTTAAAATAGTTCTGATTGAAGTCATCTTAATAACAGGAGAAAATATTTCATCAAAATCAATACCTTTCTTCTGTGCAAACCCCTTCACCACAAGTCTAGCTTTGTACCTCTGTTTTCCTCCATATTCTTCCTTCAGCCTGTAAACCCATTTATTCTGCAATGTAGTTTTACCCACAGGAAACCTGACTAAGTCCCAAGTCTGGTTATGCATTAAGGAGTTAATCTCTTCTTTCATGGCTAGCTCCCACTTCTTCCTACTTTCAACCTAAATTGCTTCTTCATAACATTCAAGTTCACCAAAATCAATCATCAATAAATAATATAATGACGGAGAGTATCGTTTAGGGGGTCTACTTATCCTGGTAGATCTTCTGACACCACTTTCAAGTGTTTGAGGTGCCTGTTGCTGTTTTTGTGGCTGATGGTTATTATTATTTTCAGGCACCTTTACTTTTTCTGTGATCTCATCAAGAAATGTGTATTCTTTGTTTTCTTTTTCCTGTTTCTTTTCCTGCAACTGATTCTTATACAAGACCTTTTCATTGAATATTACATCTCTGCTCCTAATGATTTTGTGATTTTTGTAACCATATAAGTGATAACCAAAATCATTAACACCATATCCAATAAAGGTACATTTCTTTGATTTTGTCTCAAGCTTTGTTCTGTTTTCTTTATTAATATGGAAAAAGGCCTCACAACCAAAAGGATTTAAAAAAGAGTGGTTTACCTTTTTACCTTTCCATGCTTCCTTTGGAATACCACCATCCAAGGAACTTGAAGGCCCTCTGTTTATTAGATAAACATCAATATCTACAGCATCTGCGCAAAATTGTAAAGGCAATCCTGCATGCAATCTCATGCACCTTGGACGCTCCATGTGATTTCTGTTCATTCTTTCTGACACACCATTTTCTTGTGGTGTTCTTGGAACTGTCTTCTCTCTACGAATTCCATGCTCTGAACAGTACCTATAAAACTCTTTGCTGCAATATTCACCTCCATTGTATGATCTGAGACACTTCAACTTCTTTCCTGTCTCAATCTCAACCAAAGCTTTCCATTCCTTGAAAGTATCAAATACATCAGATTTATTCTGAATATACTAAATCCAAGTCTTTCTAGTTGCATCATCAATAAAAGTAACATAATAACAAGAGCCACCGAGAGATGATACCTGAGCAGGTCCCCATACATATGTATGCACAAACTCTAATTTTTCACTCTTATTTTCTTTCCCAACTCTAAGAAATCTGACTCTCTTCTGTTTTCCAAAAGTACAATTCTCATAGAAATCCAAATCAACATTCTTCAAACTCGGCAAAAAATTCCTTGAGTGAAGAATATTCATCCCCTTCTCACTCATGTGTCCGAGCCTATGATGCCATAATGCTGCATCTGCTCCCTTGGAAGTTAAAGCATTAACAGAGTTAGAAATACCATTGCATATGTTAGTATGAATCCTTTGTCGAAGTGTACGAAAAAGGACCACTTTAGCTACGCATAACTAATAGCCCTAACAACAAAAGTGGCTGCCAATATCTTCAGATCTGTGGTTAGTTGAACAAGAAAAGAGCTACAAAAAACCAGATCTATGCATGGAAAGACATTAAGCAGTAAAAACAAGGGTTTGCTCCATATACCAATAGACAAGACAAGAACAATTTTTGAAAGAATTTTTATATTAATTGGGCACCTGGGAGGAAAACAAGAAGGCGTATCCAATTCTCCTCAGTGGGATGGGTTCTTGGAAGTCCTCAACACTTCATATCTAAGATTTCTCTCTCTTGTTGGTGTAGAAAACCCACACAAAGAATGGAACTCAAAGGGAGCTCACACAACAAATGGTAGAAAAATGGGACCAAGTGTATAGATCCAGAGTGATCTAATAGGCAACAAAAGGTGAAGAATGGTAGGAAAAACCCTCCTATTTATAACAAAACATTGGGTCATTCTAGATCTTGGTGCATGATTAAAATAATGTTAACCAAATCTAGATCCACCTTTTATGGAATATTTTATTATATTTGTTGGAGGGAAAAGGTATTTGACTTGGGTCAAATCCCTTGATTTATCAAAAATAAATAAATAAATGATTTATTTATCTTTTTAAGGAAGCGGTTAGAAGATAATCTAATAAATAATGATTTATTTAATTATTTGTGGGTGATTTGGTCATATTTAACAAGGAATATTATCTAAATAAGATTTAAATAATTATTCCTAGAAAATAATAAGATAAATAAAGGTTTATCTAATTAATTTCTTTGTTTTTGGTTAAACATGACTAGGAATAATAATTAAATTATGGTTTAATTAATTATTCCATGAGGAAAATCAAACAAATATAGGTTTGTTTAATATTTCCTTTTGGGGTTTCCTGTTTAGACCATAAACAACCTAATAAATGTGGTTTCTTAAGTTATTTAACATAGTGAAAGCAATTTTACTTAGGGTAAAATTGGTCTTACATGGTGTACTTGGGTCCATCTAATGATAATAGGTTAGATGACCAAAAAATGGTGTAACAGATTTCCCCCCAGCGTGTGAGTGTCAGGAGCAAATCGTATGACCGAAGTACGTTGTAAGAACTCAATCACCAGACAACAAAAGGGAAGTCAGAGAGAGAAATGCAAGGTAGATAGTGTGTTGAAGAACTAGACCCTGAGGAGACGAGACTCGCAGGTGCAACAAGTCTCTTTTTATGAGAGGGTACCTGTGCTGAAGGCGGCGGGGGAGGCATACCTATGCCCGCCGTGACAAAGTACAAAAGAATAGTGTGTCCAGTAAACAAGGGACCGAACCATAGAGTAAAGCTGGCATAATCAAGGGCCAGATAAAAATACAATGAAGAGTCTCACATACATGCTGTGCCTGGGATAACAGCCAGGACTAGTACAATAATATCTGAGTACATGAGATAAATACAACCCAAATGCCCCCTGTAAATGGGGAAGGGCTCACAAAATCTGACTGATACATGAAAATCAAAGAGGCGCTGCAAGTGGCTAAGGCCAACATCATCAAATATCTGGAGCTGCATCGAAGGCTGCAAGGAAGAGGTCATCCGGGCATGTGGGGGGCTACCTGCAGGGCCACCCCTCATGAGGGTTGAGACATCTCACACACACCGGGGAATCATCAAGAGCTGTTGCTGTATCACTGAACCATCAAGTATACAAATCTCTGTCATGCTGAAAGGAGCTGGAGAAACAATCAAGTCAAAGGGAAATGAGAGATCCCTTTGCCTGATCCGAGGCACCGAACAAGAGTGGAAGCTGGAAACAAGGTACACCGCCCTCTAGACTTGGCTTCTGGAATGAATGAGCTGATGTCGACAGAAGGAGGTCCGCCAGAGGTGAGGCAATGAGATATCCTCAAATAAGGCACAAGAGAAAATAGTAGAGCGACGGACAGACTGACACTAATGATGTTAGTGAAATGGAAAGGACTGAGTAGCAAATGGACGACTTCCCTTGTTAGAGCATAAAGGGCATGAATGACATGGCAGCGACTGACACAATATCATAAGGGATAGGGGACAGTGGGACTGAAGGTCATAATGTGCGACACAAGAGAGGGACCAAGCAATGAAGGATGGAGGGCTATAGCGGGGTACAAAGGGACTCGGGATAGACTCCATGAATGCGATGATGACTCAACTTGGATGCTCTAAACAAGGGCGACTCAATAGTGCTTCCACACAGTAAAGGCCCAATGGGGGACCATGAAAACATGAGTACAAGATGGGAACTCATGACGAAAATCGACACGAACAAAGACAAGTAAGGAGGCAAAGTGGTGCCCCAAGTACAAGTGTCGTAAGTGAGGAAATTTGATTTTAAGGAGAGGTGAAGTGACATTTCTTGGACAAAATGTGTCCTGGTGAAGTATCAAATCACAAAAAACTAATAGATACCCATTTGAGGGCTCGGTGAGAGCTTTCCAACGGTGCAGACGGTTTGTCAAACAGGGCTACGGTATGGTCGTAACAGTCGAAAGAAGAAACATGGGTTCTCTTTTAATAAGGCAGTTTTCCCTCCAAATTCACTCATTTTCTATTGTTGCTGTGGTGAATGTAGAGAGGAGAGAAGGCCCTAAATCTTGTAGCGAGCGTAGAGGACAAACCGACCGTTGGAATCGAGATCCGTCAGTTGTAGGTAAGAGGCCTAACCTTACTCTTTCATTTTGATGGATTGAAAGTTCAGTTTAGGGCCCAAAATCTCAGAAACAGACCCTCCTTCATCTGTACGGTTGGGTCGCACTTTTTGGGCCAAAAATTGCGACCTGGGAAGCAGGTTTCAGGGCAAAAAGTGTGACCTATCCCAGAATTGGGTAGAAAACTGCGACCTGGGAGATGAGGGGGTTTTGGTGTTGTTTTATGGCTGAGAGTTGGGTTTTTGTGTTTGGTTATGGTATTCCCGATCTGTATGCTGACAAAGATGATGTTTATGTGCAGGTATGGTAGATTTACGGGTTAACTGGAGAGAGAGAGACCTGGGTACATTACGGGCAGAGATCCAGGCGGATCAGGGTGTCCGTCGTGTGTTGGCCAGGTTTGGGGTTCTAAAGTTTTTGGAGAACCCTTTGATGAGAGCAGGAGAGCCTTTGTTGGCCCGAATTATCAATTACTGGGATCTAGAGCATGAGGTCTTTGTAGTGCAGGGGCACAGGATCGAACTGACAGTCCAGGATGTGTATTTCCTGACGGGTCTCCCACCATTGGGGATGGTGGGAAACACGCAGCCAGTATTACCGCGGGGGCGACATATCATGGAGTTTGTGGAACGACATTGTCGACCGGGTCTCCAAGTCAAGGGGACTCGGATACCGATCGGGGATCTAGAGAGGCTAGAGACCCGTGCAGTGGCCGCAGCTGTGCTGCGTGTCCTGGGCAACCAGGCGTTCCATCACATCACCGGGGGGCAGATGATGCTTGTGGAGAGTGTGTTGAGTGGGACCTACTATGGGTGGGCCCAAATGATGCTGGTGTCGTTAAAACGGCAGTTTTCGCTCTGTAAGCGGTAAGTGAACCACGATTGCTTGTATGGGACTTTATTTTTCACCTTCTTCTTTGAGAAGATCCCGACCTTGCGGCCTCGTATACAGCTTCCAGATGGGGGCCCGAGAGAGCCCAGGATGCGCCGGTGGGGGCGGCTAATGTGCAGAGGAGGAGGAGGGGCGGTCGGGCGAGTGTTTCGACCTGAGTTTTTTGCCCATTGGGATCAGATGCCATTATACATAGATGACTATCCCTATAGTGGGATGAGTTATTGTGGAGATCCGAACTTGCCACTTCCGCCTGGTCGAGTATGGGGGCCCGATGGTAAGTGAAAGATTGCTATTCTTGTATGGGCATGTTAAAATTTTTGAATAGTAGATAGGGTACTGATTCATGTACTTTTGGTATGCAGATATAGCTCCGGTAAAACCGGCCGGATATATGGGACGACCGGCAGCATCCGGAGCTGCAGGTCCGAGCGGGTCGAGAGCAGCGCATAATGAGAATGCGGCCGCCCTTCTGAAGGACATCCGCCGTAGATGCAAAAGATTTCTTACTGGAGTATCAGAGCGTGGGTGGCAGGACTTAGATGACCAGTACATAGAGCCATGTATTGGTCTACCCTCAGAATGGCGAGGTGTCATGCAGCGCATGGCGATGGCCGGTCAGGGGATGCGTGATCTACAGGCTATAGGGGCAGATCCATTGGCTCGGGATCCACCAGATATTGATTAGGTGTGGGGCATGTGGTGCCCCCTAGTGTGTATGTAGGGGCAGGTGGTGCCCCCAGTTTTGAGTTTTTTGTAACATGCTATGGGCATGCCATATGTATCAGAGTAGATGGACTCTAAACACATGTTTTTGCGACACATATTATGGATATGCATCGTTTTTAATGATTATGAATGTTATTTTCTGGTATGAAATGCATGTGATAAATGCCAGTCTAGAACATGGTTTGCAATACTATCTACATAGTGATTCTGTTCTCAAGGTACATGGTTGAAAGTTATGGTTTCAAATGCACGTATCAAGAGTTTCACTCGTAAATAGCGTCTAAACAGCACAGGATTATGCACACGATAAACACCATTTAGTTGCATGACAAGAAGTAGGGAATCCAAACGAACGTGCAAATGGAGGATGCGATGGAAGAGGGCATCGACTAAGAGACCACACACTGCATCATATTCGACCTGATTGTTGGTGGCAGAACCAATGCAGACCCCGTTGGATAGAACAAGGGCATGCAAGGGGGTGAAGATGGCCCAACTTGCCGAGGCGAGATTCCGGGAGTAACGACTTGCACCATCGGCGTAACCGATAAAGGGTGTGGACGGGGGGTCCTGCGTAATGGTGTTACAAGACAACAAATGAGGGGAGGAGAGACAATGACGGCAACGTGAGTGTACAGAAGACATCGAGTGGAAACTGCGGTAGGGAGTACAAGGAGCAGGATGACTATGACTCATATACAAACTAGAGGGTGGTATACGAGGGCTATCGGAAATATGGTGAGGACTCAGGCTGCGGAGGTCAACAGAGATACGGGTGGAGTGATCTCGTGTATGGGTAGAAAAGGGGTGGTCAGGAAAAACAAGAGGGGAGGATGTAGGGGGACTGGGCTCCAAGTGTCTCGCAGAGGAGGATAGGTAAAGAATGGTGGTAGTAGACTCCGTCATCTGAACATCAGGGGGGGGAATGTCGATGGGAGCAGGGGGATCTTCAGACTGGCCCGAAGCATATTGCGTGAGTATGGGAGAGGCAGATTGATTTTGTTCAACCTCATACTCTCGGACTACCTCTAAAGAGGCGCGGTAATGCGTCAGGTGAGGACAATGGTGGGAGTAATGGCCATGAATACTGCACAAAGCACAGGGTTTGTTGGTACGGAGAGTCTTGGGGTTCTTGGTTACGGACGAAGAAGGAACGGAGGCTTCAGGGACCATAGACTCGGGGAACGTGACTTTAACCATGGGCTGAATACGGGTCAACTCGGGACAAGCATGGGTGGCATGACCGACGACATCACACAAGGCAAGGGGCTTTGCGGGCGGAGGAGGGGCCAGGTCAGGAGTGGCGGTCTTGTCTTTGGGTGCCCCCTTGCGGGCTTTGCCTTTCTTCCCGGGAGCCGTCATGATAGGAGAAGGCTCCTGTGGAGGTGCTGGGGGCACAGTGGCAATGGAGGAAGCAAGGGGGACCGGTTGGACCGGTGTCAAAGCCATGTAAGGTTTGGGGTGACCAGGAGGGGTAGCGGCTGGAGGATCAAGGTACCAGACCGGTATGCCCAAGGTCAAGTTAGGGAGAGAGAGGGTGGCCATGACGGGGACAAAATATACTCTGGGAGGGGGAGCCAGGAAAGGTATCTGCCCAGCAGGGTAATGACCAGGAGAGACGGCTCCGAGATGGTTAAGGCCTGGGGGAACCGATCCAGGAGGATAAAGGGGTTCAGGGATACCAGCTGTAGGGGGAGGGCCAGAAGGAGGAGGTCCGGCTGGTTGAGATGAATGGCTAGGAGTGGGTTGCAGAGGGCGAGGGGGAGGTTGCTGACTAGCTGAAGCAGGCTGCTTAAGGGCAGCCTGAGACTATTGCATCATGCAAACATTATATAAGCTGGGATCAGTGATAGGAGAAGGGGGGAGACTAGGAAAATTTCCAAGCAGCAGAACGCACAAACGTCAGGAGACATCAAGCGATGAATCGATTGCTTGCTTGTTGGTTGCTGTGTGTACACGTGTCGTCTCAGGTGAGGTCTGAGATTTTGGCTCATGATATGTCAACTGGTCAATGGTGACTATCTTTCCATTATGGGGGAAAGACATCTTGCGGAAAATCGCGGATGGGACAGCAGACATAGCATAGGTGTAGCTTCGCCCCAATAGAATGTTGTAGTCTAGCGGGGCGTCTATGACTTCGGCGTCAACACAAACAGTCTTACCGGCGAGGGTGATAGGACAATTACGAAACCGACCAATGGGCTGGGAGGCATGACCGTCCCACGCTCAAAGGGTGATCGTGGAAGGGGCCAGCTCAGGGGATCCGAGTTGCTTCCAAACCGAAGCGGACATCACGCAGGTGGATGCCCCCTCATCAATTATAGACCGGGAAACGTTGGCGTTCCGGATTTTGACTGGGATTTGGAAGGCGACGGAAGGAGGAAGATGAGGATGGTCCGATTGAGTGGCGTCGAAAACAATCATTTGGTCATCAGCAGGATCTATAGCGCCCACGGCAGATAGTAGAGCCTTCTTTTGGGAAGGGAACGACTGGAGGAGTTCCAGTGTGGAAATGGCGGCAGGAGATTGTGCCAAATCATCTACTATGCTATACGAATGAGAAGCTCGACTGGAAGCAGCGTTTCGACGTAATGGTCCCTTAGGAATCTTGGTTAAAACCTTAACTTTGGGTTGAGGGATATGTAAGGGGCCACTGGATGTCGAAAGAGGCTCTGTAGAACCTGAAGAAGGAGGCTCGGGGGCAGACTGAGCAGGAGGCTTAGGGTACTGGCGAGACCGAGTTTGAAGGTGAAGGTCGACGGTTGGGGATGGATCAAAGTTCATCATGAGGATCTGGTAATCGTAATGTAATCCGTAATGGTAGGAGGAGACCTCGCCTGGCCGGGGGAACAGCAGCCACGAATCCTTGCTGAGGGAAAGGATCAGTAAACACAGCTGGTTGAGTAGTGGCCACATTAGGGGGAGCATGAGGGGAGGCATGTTGTCTGCGCAATGTGGCTTGAGACTCCCACATCTGCCACATCTGTGGTAAAAGGGGACAATCGTGGGTGTAATGACCGTAAACACTGCAACACGAACAAGGCTTGTTAGTACGAAGAGGCCTGTCCGGCTTGGGCTGAGTGCCCTGTTGCTGGTTAGCAGTGTTAGGGTCAACACCTTGAGGATTGGGTCCACGAGTACTAAGGGCAGATTGATTTGGATTTCCTCTCCGCCTTCTTTGAGAAGAAGGGGGATTAGTCGCACCTTGCTGTGCAAATACTTGCCCTGAAGGGGGCTGTAGGTGCGGTTGCTGGGGTTGAGGAGGCAAGGGAGGTGGAAGCGCATATGCTGGAGGAGCTAGCATACCAGGCTACAGATAAGGGTAATGGTTAGGTTGGGAAACATTGAGGTAAGCAGGAGGTTGGGCAAAAGGAGGAGGCATGCCGTATCCTGGGTACATGCTGCCGGGAGGGGGAAGAGTGCTAGAGGTGCTGGCCCCTCTGTGAGGGGGACCGTAGCCCATAGGAGGTTGAGAATACAGATGGGAAAGGGCTCCAACGATACCGTCGATGGAATGAGATGCCCCCGGGGCGTTAGCGCCACCGGGCCTGGGGAGGTCAGGAAGGACGGTATAAACATAACCAGACTGGGCGTAGATCAGGTCATATTTCAAGGCTATTTGGAGGGCGACTTCTTCGGTTTGAGGGAAATGGGAGGCGGCATCTTTGCCAATGGGAGCTAAGAGGGAGCAAAGGAACCAGTCCATATAGATCCGATCTTCAAAGGGGGGAGCTCGACATAAGCTGCGTCTTCGTCGCCATTCCTGAACATGGGTGGAAAGGCGGGTTGAAGATGTTTGCTTGAAGGAAGTCAAGAGCTCCGTACCGGTATCGTATCGGAGAGGGAGCTAGAAGTAAGATAAAAAGGCTTGGGCAATGGTCGCAGAGGTGGTATGGGAAGAGGTGGCTTGGTCTACATACCATTTAGAAGCTTCGCCGGTAAGCGTGCATTGGAACAAACGAAGACGAATGGAGTCATCGGTAATGGAATTGGAGGAACACCACATGTGAAAAGATCAGACATGATTGGTTGGATCTTCTCCAGCAAGGCATTCGAACTTAGGGATGTCGGAGGGGAGCTTGGTTGGCATAGCAGGCCAACCAACATCGTGGCGGATAGGGTCATTGATCAACTGATTGAAATCGGGGAGGCTGAGGCCTACAATGTACGGCAGCAAGGGTATGGCCGAGGTAGTTCCTGTGGTGGTTCCGCTAGTAGTAGTTCCGACATTAGGGCCTGGAGCACCACCAGCGTTAGACCCTGGACCAGACATAGTGAAGGTGACAGGGGGAGAACCAGGAGGAGAAGGAGAACCCGATGAATCAGGAGAGGAGTCGGAGTGTGGACTCGGAGGAGGACTGGCTCGACGACGGTGGGGCGGAGCAGGTCGATCGACCGGAAACTGAGGGTGAAGGCCAAGAAGTCTCCGGGAAAGGCGCCTTGGGGGTGCAATGATGACGGGAAGAAGGAAACCGACAAGGGCCGAAAGGGATAGAATCAAGTGAGGTCAAGGGCAGAAAAGGTGCAGTGACAATTGATTTTAGAGTCATTGCCAGGCGGTGTTAACCAGGCGCTTCTTCACTTAGGGTCAGTGTGTGGCGTGCGTTAATTTTAATTTTTAAACCCTTTCCATTTTGAGAGCAAGAAAAAATTGTGCTGTGTAACTGAAAATAAATCTGCAGAGAACAGTATATAATGCGGAAATAACAGAAAATTAACAGCTACTTGTGCATCTATCTAACCCAAGAAGGCGGGTCTCTCAAAACTAATCTAAAAAAGGGGAAAAATCTAGGCAAAACACATGGAAAAGAGGCCAATAGATCTAAGGTCAAAAGGGACAGGGATATAAAGGATAAAGCTGCTGAAAAGAGGTGCAAATCACAACCAAGAGACAGAGGCAAGGTGGCTGGAAAAAGGGAGGAAATCAACAAAAAGCGGAAAGGACAGGAAGGAGGTCCTAAAGAGAGGTCCAAACAAAATGACAAGAGGTGATTTGAAAGGAAGAAAGGCTGATTTAAAGGGATCTGAAAAGGAGGTATCAGATCTAGAAAAGGGGAGGCTGAAATTCTGAAAAACAGACGCCTGAAGCAGCTGAAATTCTTCCACCAAAAGTGGAGGGTACTGAAGCCCTAGGGGGCTAGGTTCCCACTTAGATGAGCAAAATAGATCAGGAATAGGGTGAAATGGGTTGAGACAGAGGCTGAAAAACCCTGACAGAAGCTTCAGAAAAACCCAGAAAAATTGCAGAAAAACAGCTGAAAAATTGGCAGGTCGCAGGTTCTGACCTGTTTTCAGTGCAGGTCGCAGAAAATGGGCAGAAAAGTGTGACCTGGAGGTCCAGGTCGCAGTTTCTGGGCTAAAAAGTGCGACCCCCCGCTCCGTTTGTCTCGGCGGCAGATTTTCGGAAAAGTTGTCGTCTTAGTTGCGGCTGATGTCGGTCACCTGCGCAATAGGGCCAGAAACACGCGGAAGTTAAAAATTTTAATGTTTGAGGGTTTTATGTGAGAAAAAAAACATAAAAATAGGAAAAATAAACAGCTAAAAAGAAACCCTAGGGTCTGAAGTAGATGGATATGCAAGAATATGAAAAACGACAGCGGTCGTAATTTAAAACCCGTGTGGAGTCGCCATTTGTTAGTATGAATCCTTTGTTGAAGTGTACGAAAAATGACCACTTTAGCTACGCATAACTAATAGCCCTAACAACAAAAGTGGCTACCAATATCTTCAGATCTGTGGTTATTTGAACAAGAAAAGAGCTGCAAAAAACCAGATCTATGCATGGAAAGACATTAAGCAGTAAAAACAAGAGTTTGCTCCATATACCAATAGACAAGACAAGAACAATTTTTGAAAGAATTTTTATATTAATTGGGCACCAGGGAGGAAAACAAGAAGGCGTATCCAATTCTCCTCAGTGGGATGGGTTCTTGGAAGTCCTCAGCACTTCAGATCTAATATTTCTCTCTCTTGTTGGTGTAGAAAACCCAATGCAAAGAATAGAGCTCAATGGGAGCTCACACAGCAAATGATGGAAAAATGTGACCAAGTGTATAGATCCAGAGTGATCTAATAGGCAACAAAAGGTGAAGAATGATGGAAAAAACCCTCCTATTTATAACAAAATATTGGGTCATTCTAGATCTTGGTGCATGATTAAAATAATGTTAACCAAATCTAGATCCACCTTTTATGGAATACTTTATTATATTTGTTGGAGGGAAAGGGGCTTTGACTTGGGTCAAATCCCTTGATTAATCAAAAATAAATAAATAAATGATTTATTTATCTTTTTAAGGAAGTGGTTGGAAGATAATCAAATAAATAATGATTTATTTAATTATTTGTGGGTGATTTGGTCATATTTAGCAAGGAATATTATCTAAATAAGATTTAAATAATTATTCCTAGAAAATAATAAGATAAATAAAGGTTTATCTAATTAATTTCTTTGTTTTTGGGTTAAGCATGACTGGGAATAATAATTAAATTATGGTTTAATTAATTATTCCATGAGGAAAATCAAACAAATATAGGTTTGTTTAATATTTCCTTTTGGGGTTTCATGTTTGGACCATAAACAACCTAATAAATGTGGTTTATTAAGTTATTTAACATAGTGAAGGAAATTTTACTTAGGGTAAAATTGGTCTTACATGGTGTACTTAGGTCCATCTAATGATAATAGGTTAGATGACCAAAAAATGGTGTAACAACATAAATACAATGTACCAACATTTTTACCTTTTTCTATTACTAGGGCTCCTTTGGTGACCTTCCAAGTTTTATCTGTGAAAGTTGTCACACAACCTTCACCGCCTAACTGCCCCGTTGAAATCAAATTTTTTTTTCAGATCTGGAACATGCCTTACCTCCTTTAATAGCCATTGGTTTCCATTCTTTTGTTTTACAAGAACTTTACCCATTCGAACAATTTTATAGGGTTTATCATCACCCAAACAGACTTGTCCAAAATCTCCTTGAACATAGTCATGAAAATATTTCTTATCAGGTGTGGCATGGAATGAGGCCCCTGAATCTACCACCCAAGAATCAGTAACATTTTCGAAATAAAGAATCAAAGCATCTTGTAACACATCACCTGTCACATTTTCTTCATGATTGTTTTCTTGTTGTGCGTCTCCTTCTTTTCCCTTCCGAGATCTACAGTCTTTTCTTAGGTGTCCTTTCTTTCTGCATTTATAGCACACTATCCCCGATCTGTACTTGGATCTGCATTTCCTTGATTTACTATGATATCCTGAGCTCTGTCCTCTTTCCATTATTCTTCCCCTAGATGCTGCACTCAAATAATTACCTGATGTCTCACCGGATCTTTTCCGTCGCATTTCCTCGCTAAGGATAGCACCAACAACATCATCAAACTTTAAAGTACTAGACCCAGAGACAGAGTTACTAATGGCCATAACTAAACCATTCCAGCTTTTTGGAAATGAGCACAGAAATAAAAGAGCCCTAAGTTCATCATCAAAGTTTACCCCTACAGAACTTAACTGATTGGTAACTGTATTAAAATAATTTAAATGGTCTGCAACAGATCCACCTTCCGACATCTTCATATTAAATAAACATTTCATAAGAAGTACCTTGTTTCAGGCCGAGGGTTTTTCATATAGTTTCGCCAATGCCTTAATCAAACTCTCTGTTGTTGTTTCCTTCGAAATATTGAAGGTTACTGATGCTACGAGGCATAACCGTACTGTTTCGAGTGCCTTTCTATCGAGAATCTCCCATTCCGCATCTATTATAGCCATCGGCTTCTTTGTTTCTCTGCTCAATGATAGGTACAAATATTTTTGATACAGATAATCTTCCATCTATATCTTCCACAGTAGGAAGTTTTGGCGGTTAAATTTCTCAACCTTAAACTTACCTTCTTCCGCCATTGCTCCCACTCAAACTAGGAACCCTTATTTCCTACGAGTTTATCAGCCAAATAAACCTTCGGCTTTGATACCAGTTGTTATAAAATTATATATTACAAAGCAATGAAACACATAAAATATGCGAAAAACACAAGCACAAAAAACACATAAAATTAGAGAGGCATAGATATACATGGTTCACCCAGTTTGGGCTACATCCACACCGAACAACTAGTCTTCCTTTCTATTATCCAACAAAATGAAGAGACACAACCTAGAACAGATCCACTGTAATATCCTCTGTTGTCTCTCACAGTCTCACTATCTGTTTCTTGCTCCGAGAATACACATACAATACATAGCCGCAATACAATGCCCTCATTAAAGCTAGGGGTTGCCTTCTAGGGAAAAAAACCCTAAACTAAACATAACTTCTACCATCAGATCATCCGCCTAATGAACGACCCAGATTGAATAGAAATTATTATACTTTTACAAGGCAATTTTACATCTATTTTTAGCTTCGGGGGTGCTGCCCTTGAAACCCCACGCTAGGGGGGGCCTCCATAAAGTTGCAGCCGCCCCCCTTAGACCCCCAAGGCAACGTTTAATTACGGGCGACGTTGCCGTCCCATTAAGGTACAGGGGTCCAATGTTGTGATACAAAATAAACAAGATAATCAGGCTCCACACCCAACATTATCTATACGAGGAAGGTCCCAAAACAAAAACAAGAATAAGGTTTCGAGTGGGAGATCTAAATCTAGAGGGAGATTTAAATCTCCTGGAAAGTTTGTAAAGGTGTGCTAGAAAAGCGGTAAGGAAGGGCAATAAAAAAAGGACTGCATATCTAAAGCTCATAAGAAAGGAAAGGGATCTGATGATTCTCCTTCTGCAGAGGAAAAAACCACCTCGGATGAAGGTGGGGATGTGTATTTGGCTTCTTCTTCAATTACACATGTAGATCATGAGTCATGCTTGATTGACTTGGGTGCATCCTTTCACTTCACTCCCCATAGGGAGTGGTTCTGCAAGTATGAGAAATATGATGGCGGTGATGTCTTCCTAGGGGATGATAGGAAGGCCAGAATTGTCGGACATGGAAAAGTCAAGCTGAAGCTGCAAGGTGGAAGGATTAGAACGCTTCCTGGTGTTTTTCATTTCATGCATTGGCCAGAAATCTGATTTCTGTAAGCAAGATGGATGATGCAGGTGTAAAAAGAGTGTTCGAGAAAGATACCTGTAAGATGGTTCAAGGAGAATTGGTATTAATGCGGGGAGTTCAGATTGGAACTCTGTACAAGTTTCAGGGTAGCATTGTTATTGATGGGTGCAACAGTTTTGTGGTTCCCGAAAGTGGAGTGGAAAGCCTAACGGTCTCTAGAGAAAAGACCATGCTATGGCATCAAAGGCTTGGACGTATTGGAGAGAAGGGCCTTCGGATAATGCATGGAAATGGTATGGTAGAAGGTATGTCTAATAGCTCTCTGGATTTCGATTTCTGTGAACATTGTGTATATGGGAAGCATAATCGGGTGAGTTTTCCTTCTGGTGCTAAGAGGGCGAACAAGATATTAGAGCTTGTGCACAGTGATGTGTTTGGACCTGTGTCGGTTCCATCATTGGGTAAGTCTGTGTACTATGTTTCATTCATATATGACTTCTCAAGGAATACATGGATATATTTCTTGAGGAAGATATCTGAAGTCTTTGAAAAATTTAAAGAATTTAAGGCTCTGGTGGAAAACTAGACAGTGAAGAAGATAAAGGTGCTGAAGACAGATTATGGTGGGGAGTTTTGAAAGAAGGAATTTGAAGAGTTCTGTAAGAAGTGTGGTATAGCATTGCAGAAGAATACTCCATACACACCTCAACAAAATGGATTTGCAGAAAGAATGAACAAAACATTGATCGAAAAGGCAAGAAGCATGCTCAGTGGTACCGGGTTAGGACAAGAATTTTTGACAGAGGTAGTGGATACTGCATGTTACTTGGTTAATAGATCACCTTCATTAGCGTTGGACGGATAAGACTCCACATGACGTATGGACTGGTAAGAAACCCTCTCTTTCAGATCTGAGTTTATTTGGATGTGATGCATATGTACATGTTCCAAAGGAGAAAAGGACCAAGTTGGATAATAAATCTAAAAGGTGCATCTTTATTGGGTATAAGGATGGTTTAAAGGGTTACGAGATTTGGAACTCGAAAAAAAGGAAGATTGTGTACAGCCGAGATGTGGTGTTTAGAGAGGTTAAAGATGTTGTTAAACATAAAGTCCTACCAAAGGAACCTGAGAATATAGAGTTTGAGCTAAAGGAGGATGAATCAGACTCTACAACATAAGAAGAATTAGAAGAGGAAGAGCCACAAACTCCAGCTGTGAGAATATCAGTTCGATAAAGAAGACAACTAGAAAGGTATATTCCATATGCTTTCTGTTAAAATTTTGCTTTAACTATAACTGATGATGATCCCAGAACTATCAGGGAGGCAGTAGATTCAGAGGATGGAAAACTGTGGAATGAGGCCATGGTTAATGAAATGACATCCTTGCATAAAAATGATGCATGGCATCTAGTGGAGTTACCGGCTGGAAGGAAGCCCATCGGGAGAAAATGGGTGTTTAAGAAGAAGATGAATGTAAAAGGCAAGGTGGAGAAATACAAAGCTAGGTTGGTAGAAAAAGGTTATTCCCAGGTGCCGGGAATTGATTTTGGTGATATTTTTTCTCCTGTTGCCAAAGTTACTTCTATTAGATTACTTTTATCTGTTGCTGCTGCATTTGATTTTGAGGTAGAACAGATGGATGTGAAGACAAAATTTGTTCATGGGGATCTAGAAGAGGAGACATACATGAAACAACCTGAAGGCTTTATGGTGAAGGGGAAGAAAGAATTGGTATGTAGGTTAAAGAAGTCTATGTATGGGTTAAAACAGACACCGAGGTTGTGGTATCAGAAATTTGATACCTATATACAGGGACTTGGCTTCACAAAAAAAAACGAGGATCACTATGTCTATTTTAAATTAATTGGTGACCGTGTTATTTATTTGGTCTTGTATGTAGATGATATGTTGTTTATTGGAAATGACAAAGGAATTATCCAAGATTCGAAGACCCAACTGTTCTCCATATTTGACATGAAGGATCTTGGTGCTGCAAACTATATTTTGGGCATGGAAATTAAGAGAGATCGGGCAAAGAGGAAGCTATGGTTAAACCAGAGGAAGTATATCAAGACTATATTACAGAGGTTCAATATGTAGGATAGTAAACCGGTGAATGTTCCGATTCATGTAGGTGTAAATTTTTCTGTTGAATAATGTCCCAAGACACAAGAAGAAGATGGTGATATGTCTCGTGTTCCATATGCAATTGTAGTGGGTAGCGTGATGAATGCAATGGTCTGTATTAGAATAGACATTGCACATGCAGTGGGAGTATTGAGTAGGTTTATGTCAAACCCAAGGAAGGAGCATTGGACAACAGCGAAGTGGGTTTTCAGATATTTGCGTGGCACTAGTGATTATGGCTTGTGCTACCACGGAAAACCAAGATTGGAAAGAGTGTTGGACATTCGTGGTTTTTTGATGCAGACTGGGCTGGAGATCTGGACCAAAGAAGATATACAAGTGGGTATGTGTTTAGCCTATTTGGAGGTGCAGTCAGTTGGATGAGTAAAAGACAGTCTGTAGTGGCTCTTTCAACTACAGAGGCAAAATACATAGCAGCCACTCATGCAAGCAAAGAATCTGTTTGGTTGCAGAGATTTTTTTCAATTATGGGGTTGGTGCAGCAAGCTAAAAGGATAGAATGTGATAGCCAAAGTGTAATTTTCTTAGCTAAGAACCCTGCTTATCATTCAAAGACAAAGCACATTGATGTTCAATATCATTTTGTGAGAGATATGGTTGAGGCTAAAAGGGTGTTGCTGGTAAAGGTGGACACCTTGAAGAATGTTGTAGATGGATTGACGAAGTCTGTGAGCACTCAAAAGTTCTCTTGGTGTAGAGAAATAATGGGTGTTGCAAAGCTGGGCTAATGACTCAGCTCCCTGTGGCCCCCTGCGGAAAGAAAAAAATAAGTGGGAGAATGTTGGGTATGTGTTATATTCTTTCCACGACTAGTCACGCGCGAGGGGATCACAGGGGGGATGAAAGTCTCCCCTGTACGTTGCGCCGGGTGTAGCAGGGGGATCACAGGGGGGCGAAAGTCTCCCCTATACGTTGCGCCGGGTGTAGCAGGGGGATCACAGGGGGGGCGACAGCCCCCATTGTTTGGGGTCTGGGGCAGCGCCCCGTGAAAATTTTTTTGGTCCTTATTTTTTGATGGGTGGACTCGCCCATGGTTTTGTTCATGGGTTTCCACATGGTTTTGGGGGATGATTGTTTTCAGCCCTTGGTATTTTGTAGATCTGGTCAAGGGAACTACGGTTATGTTATAATCCAGGGTTAATAGATTGGGGTTTATGTATGCTTTGGCATGTATATATATGTGTAGTAACACTAAAATGAATATAATGAAAAATAAAGCTGGTCATCCCGATTTGGGATCCAGGGGAAAATCTCTGTGTATATCTGTTTTATGTTTTATGCTCTCGCTATTGTTTCTTTTCTGTTTTTTAGATTCATTTGCAGATAATTTCTGTACAGGGTTAAAACCTACAAGGTCCCTATATTACTAGTATAGTCCCTTATTGTTGTTAGTGTAACCCCCTTATTGTTATTGTTGTACCCTTGTAACCCCCATATTTTTATTATTGTGCCCTTCAATTATTATTGTTAGGTCAGCTAGGATTACATTGTGGCTCCACTAGGATTACATTGTGGCCTCATGGACTCCTATATATAGAAAGGAGGTTTTGACATTTGTATCATCCAAGAATTGTTCATTCATGTAATGTATTGGAGGTTTCCCCCTCGAAGTGGCTTATTCCTAAGGCGTCGATATCTCTTTTCTTCTATTTTTGGAGCTGTTTTCTCAACAAAAGATGTTTTTTCATGGGGATATGAGGACTTGAAGTCCTATGACATAAGCATTATTCAACATAAGATTCCTCTCAAGGAGAATCATAAACCATTCAAGCAAAATTTGAGAAGAATAAACCCCATCCTAGTGCCTCTAGTCGAAAAGGAAATAAAGAAGATGTATGATGCTGGTATCATAGTCCCACTTAGGTAGTCAGAATGAGTTTCTAACCTTGTGTCAGTAAGGAAGAAGACGAGGGAGATTAGGATATGCATAGACTTTAGAAACTTGAACAAAGCCTCCCTGAAGGACAACTACCCTTTACCTAAAATGGATCATATAATGCAAAGGGTGGTAGGTTCTAAGAGAATATCATCGCTTGATGGCTTTTCAAGGTACAATCAGGTACTAGTTCTGCCAAGTGATCAACACAAAACCGCTTTCACAATGCCTTGGGGCACATTCATGTATGTAAAAATTCCATTTGGGTTGATGAATGTGAGGGATACTTTTCAAAGAGCCATGGACATATATTTTTCTGAAGACATAGGTTAATTCATAGTGATATACCTTGATGACATCATTGTCTATTCTAAAACTAATGAAGAACACCTAGTTCATTTGAGAAAGGTATTTGAGAAGTGTAGGAAGTATGGCCTATCTCTGAATCCTAAGAAAACACTCTTTGGTCTTCAAGAAGGAAAAATCTTAGGCCACATCATCTCCGAAGAAGGAATAAAGATAGACCCCAAAAGGATTGAAGGTATATTACAAATCAGCCACCCTAAGAACATTAAAGATCTGCAATCTTTCATTGGAAAGATTAACTTCATAAGGAGGTTCATACCAAACCTTTCCGAACTCTTAAGAAACATCACAAACATGCTGAAAAGAGGAGTAGGATTCAAGTGGACCATGGAAGCCAAACAATCCTTTGAACTGGTAAAACTAGCACTCACCCATAGACCAGTTCTAATTAGCCTCGACTTTACCAAGGATTTCTTCATTCTATCCTTTGCTTCAGAACACACTATTGTTGTAGTATTACTTCAAAAGAACATGATGGGATGAGAACAACCCATAGCTTTCTTCAACAAAGAATTGAGGGATGGAGAAAAAAGCCTTTGCCTTGATAAAAGCACTGAAAGACTTTAGAGTTTACATTTTGCATTCCCATATCATAGCTTTTGTTCCACATACAATTGTTAAAGACATTCTAAATCAGGACCCTGATGGTAAAAGGGGTACGTGGATTGATATCATTTCAGAATATGATTTAGAAATCTGACCCACTAAATTGATTAAAGGACAAGGACTTGCCAAACTCATGGCTGAAGAAAATTTCCAAGCACTAGACATGAATATGATTGATGCATTAGAGGAACAGAAGGAGTTCACAACTCCACCCATTGAAGAATTATTTCTGAATTCATCTTGGTACGCTGATATTTTATATGAAATTTTTTATCTTAATGCTTATCCTACTTTATCCAAAACAAAAGTTAGATTCTTGAAACAAAATGCTTTAAATTTCTGCATTTTAGATAGAGCTTTGTATTGGAAAAATTCTGTTGGAATATTTCTTAAATGTTTGCTTGAATATGATGCAGATAAAATTATGCATGAGTTCCATGAAGGAGAGTGTGGAGTTCATCTCTACTGGAAAACCACAACCAAAAATATCCTTAGAGCTAGTTACTATTGGCCCACTCTTTTCCCTAACATACACAAGCTAGTTTCAACTTCCCATAAATGCCAAATCTTTGATGGAAAGAAAAAATTACTGCCCTTGCCCTTGCATCCTATCAGTGTTGAAACTCCTTTTCAACAGTGGGGTTTAGATTTCATTGGCAAAATCCACCCTGCCTCATCTTCCCAACACAAGTGGATTCTCACAGTTACTGATTATTTCATCAAATGGATAGAAGCCATCCCTTCAAGGAATGCCACTAACTTAGTCATCATAAAATTCCTTGAAACAAACATCTTGTCCAGATTTGACTGTCCCAAAAAGATCATCACCGATAATGCTGCTACATTTAAGTCCAAGAGAATGGTGGACTTTTTCTACAAGTACCACATCACACTAGGGCACTCTATCGCTTATTAATGTCAAGGTAATGGAATGGTTGAGTCATCTAAATTTTTTTTGGTGAACATCACCAAGAAGCTACTGGAAGAGAAAAAAAAATCATGGCATAGCAAACTAGTGCATGCATTATGCGCTGATAGACTAACAACTAAGAAATCTATCAATATGTCTCCCTATAAGCTAGTGTATGGAATGGATGCTATTTTCCCAACATCATTGGGAGCTTCAGTTATGAATATTATTCAAGAGGTGCAATTAGAAGAGAATGATATGCAAAGGAGGCTAAACCAAACCATTCATTTGCAGCAGTCAAGGGAAGAAGTTTACAAAAGAACACAAGCAGTGCAAGAGAACATCAAGAAGATCTTTGACAGAAGGACCAAAGCCAATGATTTCAAAATTGGATAGAAGGTGCTAAAATTAGATTCAAGGAGAGAAGACAAAGGCAAGCATGGAAAATTTGAAATTTTTTGGAAGGGTCCTTACATCATTCATTCAGTTAGAGGTAACAATGCTTTCTGTTTACAAGAGCTAGATGGAGTAGAGTTATTCGGAGGTCCTGTCAATGGCCGGATGCTCAAGCACTATTTTTGTCAAAATTCCTAGTTTGAAGCTTTCATTCATTGTACATAACATTTCTTGATGAAAAAATCAGAAAAAAAAACACAAAAACAAAGAAAAGAATAAAAAGAGGGCAGGAAAAATAATAGGTACAACCCCATACCTAAAAAGAGTATTGCTAAAAGTGTGCAAGCCTAAATATCACTACTAGTTGAAAAGGAAGAATCTTGTTCTAGTCATCTAGTCTAATCATGACTGAACATGTGTTAAATTTCTACTGATAGGTTAGTAAAAGAAGACTTGTTAGTAGATTAGATTAGGAAGGATTGCTGGTTCCCAAAGCATAAATCTAAACCAAGAGAAAAAGAGGGATGCCTAACAATTTCTAAATCATAGCCCTCATGTTTTCTAGTTTTTGATTGTACAAAACTGATGTCTATGTGTAGCTTGTCCAAATGCAAAAGCCCATGGCAAATCAGATTGCTCAATCCTGGGATGATCATGTTTCAATTTCATGTCAGTAGTTTAGAGAATAAAGTTTGTCAAACAGCTCAATCTTGGCAAATGAGTAGAATAGGTAGAGAATAAGAGAGTTCATTAGCCTAATATGAACTCTAGGAAGTGATAAGGGTATAAGTAGTTATTTTCTTATGCTTTCAAAAGAAAATAATGTCAAGGGTTTTCCAGTCCAAGTGCACCCAAAAGAAAAAAAAATGTTAGGCAAAGTAGGATGGGTAGGTAGAACTGAGGTTGAAGCAAACATGTCTTTCTGATTTTGAGATCATAGCTTCAAGAAAACATTAACAAATGAATGAAGAAGGATCTGCAAAGTGCAAGTAAGGAACTGGTCTTAAAAAACTCAGAGATTTGAACTCTGAGGTCCTAGACACCTCCTAAAAAGGAGATGCCCTCCCCAAGTGAAACCATTGTTAGTCATCAGTAATTTTTACCATCTGTAGATGACTAAATATTGGTTATAGATTTCTAAAAACAAGATTCCCTAAATATTGTAAGTTTTAAAAATCTCACTGCCTTCATTATCCTTATGGAAATTTTTTCACTATTCTACCATTTTCCCATTCCATGGTCACCCTACCACTCCTAAAGGACTCCTTATGGGCTTGTGACACTCATCTCCATCCTTTTTCCCACTTATAATCTCATTACTTTGTTTTTCCCTTGCTCATCACTTGTAGGTTTTAACCCTGTACATAAATTATCTGCAAACGAATATTAAAAACATAAAATAAACAATAGCAAGAGCATAAAACATAAAACATATATACACAGAGATTTTCCCCTGGATCCCAAATCGGGACGACCAACTTGATTTTTCATTATATTCCTTTTAGTGTTACAACGCATATATATACATCCCGAAGCATACATAAACCCCAATCCGTTAACCTTGGATTAGAACATAACCATAGTTCCCTTGAATGGATATACAAAATACCAGGGGCCGAAAGAATATCACACATACCCAACATTCTCCCACTTGTTGTTTTCTTTCTGCAGGGGGCCACAGGAGAGCTGAGTCATTGGCCCAACTTTGCAACACCCATTGTTTCTCTACACCAAGAGAACTTCTAAGTGCTCACAGACTTTGTCAATGCATCTGCAACATTCTTCAAAGTGTCCACCTTTACCAACAACACCCTTTTAGCCTCAACCATATATCTCACAAAGTGATATTGAACATCAATGTGCTTTGTCTTTGAATGATAAGCAGGGTTCTTAGCCAAGAAAATTACACTTTGGCTATCACAGTCTATCCTTATAGCTTGCTGTACCAACCCCATACTTGAACACAATATCTGCAACCAAACTGCTTCCTTGCTTGCATGAGTGGCTGCTATGTATTTTGCCTCTGTAGTTGAAAGTGCCACTACAGACTGTCTTTTACTCATCCAACTGACTGCACCTCCAAATAGGCTAAACACATACCCACTTGTAGATATTCTTTGGTCCAGATCTCCAGCCCAGTCTGCATCAACAAAACCACGAATGTCCAACACTCTTTCTAATCCCGGTCTTCCCTAGTAGCACAAGCCGTAATCACTAGTTCCACGCAAATATCTGAAAATCCGCTTCATTTTTGTCCAATGCTCCTTCCCTGGGTTTGAATAAACCTGCTCAATACTCCCACTGCATGTGAAATGTCTAGTCTAGTATAGACCATGCCATACATCAGGCTACCCATTTCACTTGCATATGGAACATGAGTCATATCCTCCTCTTCTTCTTGTGTCTTGGGACACTGTTCAACAGACAAATTTGTACCTACAGGAATCGAAACATTCACCGGTTTACTATCCTGCATATTGAACCTCTGCAATATAGTCTCGACATAATTCTTCTGGTTTAACCAGAGATTCCTCTTTGCCCGATCTCTCTTAATTTCCATGCCCAAAATATAGTTTGCAGCACCAATATCCTTCATGTCGAATTTGGAGAACAATTGGGTCTTCAAATCTTGGATAATTTCTTTGTCATTTCCAATCAACAAGATATCATCCACATACAAGAACAAATAAATAACACGGTCACCAATTAATTTAAAATAAACATAGTGATCCTCCTTGCTTCTGGTGAAGCCAAGTCCTCGTATATAGGTATCAAATTTATTATACCACATCCTTGGTGACTGTTTTAACCCATACAAAGACTTCTTTAACCTGCATACCAGTTCTTTCTTCCCCTTCACCATAAAGCCTTCAGGTTGTTTCATGTAGATCTCCTCTTTTAGATCCATGTGAAGAAATGTTGTCTTCACATCCATATTTTCTACCTCAAAATCAAATGCAGCAGCAACAGATACAAGTAATCTAATAGAAGTAACTTTGGAAATAGGAGAAAAAATATCACCAAAATCAATTCCAGGCACCTGGGAATAACCTTTTGCTACCAACCGAGCTTTGTATTTATCCACCTTGCCTTCTACATTCATCTTCTTTTTTAACACCCATTTGCTCCTGATGGAATTCCTTCCAGCCGCCAACTCCACCAGATCCCATGCCTCATTTTTATGCAAGGATGCCATTTCATCAACCATGGCCTCCTTCCAGAGTTTTCCATCCTCTGAATCTACTGCCTCCCTGATGGTTCTGGGATCATCATCAGTCATATTTTAAGCAAAATTTGAACAGAAATCAGATGGACTATACCTTTCTGGTTGTCTTCTTTCTCGAACTGATCTTCTCACAACTGGAGTTTGTGGCTCTTCCGTTTAAGAGTCTGATTCATCCTCCTTTAGCTCAAACTCTATATTCTCAGGTTCCTTTGGTAGGAATTCATGTTTAAAAACATATTTCACCTCTCTAAACACCACATCTCGGTTGTACACAACCTTTCTTCTTTCCGGGTTCCAAAGCTTGTAACCCTTTAAACCATCCTTATAACCAATAAAGATGCACCTTTCAGATTTATTGATCCAACTTGGTCCTTTTCTCCTTTGGAACATGTACATATGCATCACATCAAAATACCCTCAGATGCGAAAGAGAGGGTTTCTTACCAGTCCATACCTCATGTGGAGTCTTATCCTCCAACACTGATGAAGGTGATCTATTAACCAAGTAACATGTAGTCTCAGTTACCTCTACCCATAATTCTTGTCCTAACTCGGTACCATTGAGCATGCTTCTTGCCTTTTCCATCAGCATTCTGTTCATTCTTTCCGCAACTCCGTTTTACTGAGGTATGTATGGAGTAGTCTTCTGCCATGCTATACCACACTTCTTACAGAACTCTTCAAATTCCTTCTTGCAGAACTCCCCACCATTATCTGTCCTCAACACCTTTATCTTTTTCTTTGTCTGGTTTTCCACTAGAGCCTTAAATACTTTAAATTTGTCAAAGAACTCATATTTCTTCCTCAAGAAATATATCCATGTATTCCTTGAGAAGTAATATATGAATGAAACATAGTACACAGACTTACCCAGTGATGGAACCGACACAGGTCCAAACACATCGCTGTGCACAAGCTCTAATATCTTGTTCGCCCTCTTAGCACCAGAAGGAAAACTCACCCGATTCTACTTCCCATATACACAATGTTCACAGAAATCAAAATCTAGAGAGCTATTAGAAATACCTTCTACCATACCATTTCCATGCAGTATCCGAAGGCCCTTCTCTCCAATATGTCCAAGCCTTTGATGCCATAACATGGTCTTTTCTCCAGAGACTGCTAGGCTTTCCACTCCACTTTTAGGAACCACAGAACTGTTGCACCCATCAATAACAGTGCTTCCATGAAGCTTGTATAGAGTTCTAATCCAAACTCCCCGCATTAATACCAGTGCTCCATGAACCATCTTACATGTATCTTTCTCGAACACTATTTTTACACCTGCATCATCCATCTTGCTTACAGAAATCAGATTTTTGGCAAATGCAGGAATGTGCAGAACACCAGGAAGTGTTCTAATCTTTCCACCTTGTAACTTCAACTTGAATTTTCCACATCCGACGATTCTGGCCTTCCTATCATCACCTAAGAAGACATCACCACCATAATATTTCTCATACTCACATAACCACTCCCTATGGGGAGCAAAGTGAAAGGATGCACCCGAGTCAATCAACCATGACTCATGATCTGCATGTGTATTTGAAGAAGAAGCCAAATAAACATCCCCACCTTCATCCGAGGTGGTTTTTACCTTTGAAAAAGGAGCATCATCATATCCATTTCCTTTCTCAAGAGCTTTAGATCTGCAGTCCTTCTTGTAGTGCCCTTCCTTTTCGCATTTCCAGCACACCTTTACAAAATTTCCAGGAGATTTAGATCTCCCACTTAAAACCTTATTCTTGTTTCTGTTCTGGGACCTTCCTCATATAGATAAGGCATCTCCATTCTGACCCTCCACATTTATTTGTCTCATTTCCTTCGATAACAAGGCTAAGACAATGTCATCAAAATTCAAGGTAGTTGTATTGCTACCTATTGCAATAACCAGAATGTCCCACGAATCTGGTAGAGAACACAACGAACTGATGCACTTATCTTCATCTGAGATTTTAATATCAACAAATGATAGTTGTCTTACCACAGTATTGAAGGCGTTCAAATGCTCTGTCACCGAGTCTCCATCCTTTATCCTCAAGTTATACAACTTTTTCTATAGGAACAATTTATTCACCAGAGACTTAGATTGGTACAAAGTCCCTAGCTTGTCCCACAAGGTCTTCACCGTAGCTTCCCCAGATACATTCAACAATACTGAATCTAAGACACACAACCGTATTGTGCTCTTTTCCTTCCGATCTAGCTTCTTCCAGTCTTCATCTGACATTGCCATTGGTTTAGTACCTAGATATACTGCGATCCACTTTTCTTTATCCACCAGCAGATCCTCCATCTTGAGCTTCCACAACTCAAAAATCTGACCATTAAATTTCTCAATCTCTATCTTCCCGCCGCTCGCCATCTTATTTCACCGCAAGAATCGACCCCACAGATCTCCCACTGAATAGGGTCTACCTCAAGCTCGAGAAAAAAAACCCCTCAGCAGCAAAGGCGTCCCCTTGAAGCTGAAACAACTCTGATACCAAATGTATGTTTTAACCCTGTACATAAATGATTTTCAAATGAATCATAAAAACAAAAAATAAACAATAGTAAGAGCATAAAACATAAAACATATATACACAAATATTTTCCCCTAGATCCCAAATCGGGATGACCAACTTGATTTTTCATTATATTCCTTTTAGTTTTACAACACATATATATACATGTTGAAGCATACATAAACCCCAATCCATTAACCCTCGATTAGAACATAACCGTAGTTCCCTTGAATGGATCTAAAAAATACCAAGCGCTGAAAACCATTATGCCCCAAAACCATGTGCAAACCCATGCACAAAACCATGGGCGGGTCCGCCCACTAGAAAATAAGGTCCAATTTTTTTTTCCCGGGGCACTGCCGCCTCCCCTATGACCCCACTGCTGCGCCCGACACAACGTATAGGGGGGGCTATCGTCCCTCCTATGACCCCCCCCCCTGTGCATGACTAGTCATGGAAAGAATATAACACATACCCAACATCACTCCACTCCCCATCTAGGGTTATCAATCAACCTATTCTTTCCCATGTTCACCAGGTTCCTCAAGCATTGATGGTCTCAAAACTATCTTTGTAGGCTCTTTAGATAAATCAAGTACATTGGATTTTGGATCTTCAATACATCAAATTGTCAAATACTCTATTTTTTACAATTGAAGACCCCAAACCAAGTTTCAGTCAAATACCAGGTCAAAGGACCCTCCCACTAGGTTATTAGGGTTTCATAGGTTGTAGGGTCATCATTGGTGTTTTAAGCACTGGTTTTCCTGTGCTAGATGCTGGCTCAAATGTAAAATAAGATCAACACATGCTTGTCCAAGAAAGATCATAAAATCTCCAAGGAGGAATACTTTACCAAGTTCAAGTTTTGCAAGAGATGAATGTGAAATTTGACACTTCTGCAGGAGTGTTAAAAATGACTATCAACAGAAAGTTGGTAAGGTAAGAGGTCTGCTCCTCAATAAAGACATTCATAACAAAGAGAGGGGAAGCAGTTTGTTTTCAAGGAGAACTAAGGTTTTGAGCTTGATGGCCCAACAAGTGTGAAACAATGAAACAAATGGAAGAAATGACCATAGAGGAGGTACACCAAGAAACCAAACATGGAGAGAAGTTTTTCAGAAATTATAGATGAAATAGGGAAAAAGGTGAGGTGAATTGGACAAAAATGAATGAACTTGAAAGGGATATAGAGAACTTAGAAGACAAGACTGATAATTGTTCTCAAGCATTCCAGACGCCTAGGGTTTTGGGAAGATGATCAAAGAAGGTGAAATGGTAAGTTTAAATCCATGATTAAAACAAAGGGATTATGAAGATGCCACTGTTTGTAAATATTCCAAACTTATCCCAAGGAGTTTATGCCAAAAATGGTCAAGAGAGGTAAAATCCATCATGCCAACAAAGAAAAGGATTGTTGTTATAGGTCAATTTGGGCATCATTCCCAATGACCTAGTTAACTGGGAATCATCTCCAGGACCAATGTATAGGGTATATCATCCCCTAACATTTCAGTTGGTACATGCCCTAAGACAAAGAACAAGAAAAATCAATCAAAGACTTTCATCGACAAAGGTTTCCAAAGTTTGAAGTTTATAATATATCATATGAGAGCTCACCAACGATGCCTCTAAAGGGACTAAGTGCGTTGAATATGTAGGTATCCCCATGCAAGGCTGCTGTAAAAATCACTTCCTGACATCCATGGGTGCGTTGGTCACATTGGGAGAGAAATTCTCATTGTCTTGGAATCTTGTAATATCCCAAAATGGGAAAATGCAACAATACATGCATAAATAACGAAGTTTTTAGAAATGTATGCAATGAAAGTTAAATGAATCTCTTGGTTCCATTCATTTATACATTATAACAGCCATATACAAAAGCATATCTGAAACAAATCATGGTAGCTTAGTTAAACAAACCTCCCAAGCCAGTATTGCTAAAAAATCATGCAAAAAGAGGGGTTGTAACCATGAAATAAGTTGGAAATACCCTGAAAATGTTATTTTATTACTCCTGCAATAGAATTAGGTTGTACATTAGATCTAGAGCTTCTATGTGCATAAAAAATCAGATCTATATAAGATCCATGCACTATACAGGCTCCTCTAATGAACCCCCTTGGGGTTTTCAGCAAAACACCCAGTACAAGATGTAGATCTGAGATCTAAGACTGCAGATCTATGGAAATATTCAAATCTAGAACATGGATCTGATATGATATAAACAATAAAAATGATCTCCTCCAACAGATCTCCAAAGTGAAAGGCAGATTCCAACACTTAGAAAATCAGCTCTCCAAATGGTGCACTGAATCACCCTGCAACTACCTCTTCAGAAATAACGCAGATCTGGATCTATACTGTGCTATAGGGGAAAAAATATAGTTGGCCTATAGCCAAGATATGAAAATGAAGCTCAATACCTTCAATACTGATCTCATAATGGAGTAGAAACCTCCTCCACTGAAAATAAGCATGGAAATCGCCTAGATCTGAAGATCTAGCCTCCACTTGCTGCAGCTTACTGAAACAGTCAAACCCTCAACAGGATCTGCACTGTCAAAGGAAGATGAAGCTTTGCCTTAAGCCAGATAGTGGAAAATATGGTGCAAGACTCCTCCAAGAGATACTCAATGGAAGAGGTGAGATTCTCGATCAGGAACACCCTATGCTAAACATCATTCAATCTCAGCTAAACAACTAGAGAAAGTTATATGTCTAAAAATACCATATAATCAGAAAATCATAATCATAAAATTAACCCCATATGGCTGGCATCCTCTTCCTTATAAACAATGTGAGCCTTCTCACCTTGGGTCCCACTCATTAGGGTTTGCATCTTCATGCAATGAATCTCCCTCCAAAACTGCATTGTCCCATCATTAATACCACTCCTCCATAACAACGTTGATGGATTTGGTCAATCTTGACTGGATCTCCATGCATTTTCTTCTTCCACACTCAAGGTGGATTTATTCTAACTATCTAAATAGATTCATATTCCCATTGAGTTATCTTCATTAATGTTTCACATCCTCCATACTAGCTTAGTTGAATTGGTCAAACTTGACTTTGTCCACATGCACTTAGCCCTTGTTAACACATGAAGGTGTTTTATCCAGCTGTGAATATGATCCCTTTCCCCATTAGGATGGTTTTTATTTCTGCTAAAAATATTTATGGGTATCCCTACCCATTTATTCATCTAACTATGTATTTGGAGAAAAATTAATATTCCAATTAGCTACATGCTAATTTAGGAATATTACAGTACTCCCCTCCCAAATGTTGCTTGTCCTCAAGCAACTGCAAGGGTAGAATTGAAGAGCCTCTCCTCTTCCTCCTGTAGCATCCTCAAGTGATAAGTTCCTCCAAAGAACAAGATGCTTTCTCATCAATATGTCCTCAATTTGTTCCTCCCATGTGTAAAAGTATGCTTTTGGTGAAAAATCCAAATGGCTCTCGTCATGTAAAAGTGGGATATCCATGGAAGCAACTAAATGTGGTCTAGAGGCCTTCTTGAGGCATGGAATCACAAATATATTGGGAATCATCATCCCCATGTGAAGCTTCCTGATCCAGGTGGATATTGGTGGCCACCTGCCTATTCCACTTGGGGCCCCACCATTGTCTCTTTCAGTTTTTTAGTTTCGGCACAACTTACTATTTTTAGCAGTTTTTCAGGTCTCGAACTTCTGGAGCCGTTTTGAGGCCCTACCAACATTTTTTGGGCATTGTTTTTCCGACGAATATGATTTTGTTCCAAAATTGATATTTGTGGCAACAGTTGTAGTCCTTGGATAGATCTTTCTAATGATGTATCATACACGTCAACTGGAGATCGTATGCCAAAGTTACGTGCCCGGGAAGTTGAAACACCAATTTATCCAAACGGGGCCTGTAGTTTTGGCACTTCATCTCCTAGGGTTAGGTTTTTGGACGTTTAGAGTTATCCATTGTTTCTCAATAATAAATAAGCCCTCGATCCTCATTATAACACAATTTAGAGGTCTGTAGCTACCACATTCTTCTCAGATATTCGCTACCAACACCTTAGCTAGTTTATTTCCATTTTGTTTGTTAGCAAATTTCATTATTTGATATTAATTAAATGAAGCGTTATTTCTGCTGCATCTTTGTATTTATGGTTATATGTGTATTTTGTTGTGTTCCTTCATAAATCCAGATTAGTGGTATCAGAGCGTTCTGCTTTTTCTCGATCCTTCTTTGCATGTCCCCAATAAGGTCGGGGTATAAGGAGTTAGGGATTGATCTGGTGGAACCTTTTCCAGATCAGCCTCGCAAACCCCGACGGACGCCCATCGGGGAAAAAAAGAAAGATGAGGGAGCAGGAGATCCTATCAAAATATTGCTTGAGGATGCCCTCGAAAAACAAAGAAAACATGATGATGGATAACTTTTCCCAGATCCTTCAATGACTGCTCACCGGCGGTGCATTTGCATCCAACAGCCATTCTGGAGGCGCGACTCCCTTTAAGGTACAAGTAAACTTTGACATTCCCATATTTTAGGGTTAAATAGATGCATATGCCTTAGATAGATGGTTGAATCTATTAGAGGGATATTTCTCGGTTCATGACTTTTCTGATTGGGAGAAGATTATTTTTTCACTCTTTAAAGCTACCCCCCATGTCAAGGACTAGTGGGAAACCTACTGTGAGAAAAAGGATGAGACAAAACCCTCTCTGTTCTCAGCCATAGCCACTTGGAATTTTTTCTGAGATGCCATCAAGGAACAATACTATCTCGTGGGGAGCTATGAGGACAAGTACATACAATGGACCACGCTGCGACAAAAAAGGGATCAAGATGTGCATGAGCTAAAGAATCTGTTCCATACCCTGTGCACAAATTTGGGTATCAAATATTCAGAGAAACATTTTGTGTTAAAGTATCGCGGTTGTCTACATAGATAAATTCAGGAGGAAATGGAGTTCCTTGACATCTCCTCACTTGGTACAACATACCAGTATGCTGCCAAGATTGAGTAGAAATTCAAACAGAAGAAGCAAGACTTTGGATCTGCGAATCAAAAGCAAGGGAAAGGTGCCCCCAAACCGCAAACCAAAGGAAAAAGGCGAGGCATGGTGGCCCAAGACAACCTGCCAAAGCCACAAGCAAAGAACAACACCACGAAGCCAAAGAAGGACATGGGAAAGTGGTGTGAGTTCCATAAGAGCTCCACTCACAACACAAATGAGTGTCCGACCAAGTCGTTGCTGGTGGCCGAGATGAGGGCTTCTGAATTAGATGCATGCTTTGAATTTGAATTAGACCCTGACAAGGGGAATGAAAAAGGGAAGTAGATTATTGATGTGGAGCCCAACGCTACTATTGCCACTACGAAGATCCAGAGGAGGCAGAGCCTCTCTTCCACTCCCAGATGTGGGTAAAGGGTTTCCTGCTACAGTTCATTGTCGACAATGGGAGCCAAAAGAACCTCATTTCAGTAGATGTCATGAAGCGGTTGGGTTTTTCGACCACAGTGCACCCACAACCATACACCATTGGATGGCTTCACCAAGGACGAGATCTCCACGTCAGCCAGCAGTGCCGCCTTCCCTATAGCACCAAGCCCTTCACGGATGAGTTATTGTGTGACATTGCTCCTATTGATGTTTCTGATGTATTATTAGGCCAACCATACTTGTGGAAGAGACATGCTGTGTATGAGTCTCGGCCTCGCGCTGTTATTGTTACTTTTGGAAATAAGTTGTACAGGATACCAGAGGTACCACTGCCTCCTACTATCTCTTTGGTTACTTAAAAAAAATGTAGTAAGCTCATTTCCCAAACCAGGAAATTTGTTTTTCTGATGATCCGCCCCCAGGGCAAGAAGAATATTGTGGCCATGACCTCCAGACATGGCTCCTCTGCACGACAAAAACAAATGGACAAGGTTGTAGAGGAGTACGAGGACATCTTCACCTCACCCACAGGGGTGCCTCTACACTGTCAGGTCAAGCACCCCATTGACCTGACCCCAGGTGCGCCACTACCTAATGGAACGATCTATAGGCACTCTGTTCTGGAGAATGATGAAATCAAGAGGCAGATTCAGGAGCTGCTATAGAAAGGTCACATCCAGCCAAGTTCATCACCTTGTGGGAGCTTGATTGTGTTGGTACACAAGAAGGATGGGACTTGGAGACTCTGTATTGACTATTGGGCGCTGAACAAGATCACTGTCTAGAATAGGTACCCAATCCCACAGATTGATGACCTTCTGGACCAACTCAAAGGGGAAAAACATTTTAGCAAGATCGACTTGAAGTCTGGGTATCACCAGGTACCAATCGAACCCTCTGATGTGTGGAAGATTGCCTTCAAATCCAAGGAGGGCCTTTTCGAATGGCTCATCATTCCTTTCAGGTTGACGAATGCTCCTGCAACCTTCATGAGGTTGATGCATGACATCTTGCGTCCATTCACCAACTCATTTTTAGTGGTGTACTTGGATGACATTATGATATTCAGCCAGACTTTGGAAGAGCACCTCCACCACATCCGAGAAGTCCTCCAAACACTATGGAAACACAAGTTGTGTGCCAGTTTGGAGAAGTGCACTTTTGGCATGACCTAGGTTCAATATTTGGGATACATTATTGATGAAATGAGTGTGCATGTGGATCTAGCCAAGATCCAAGTCATTCAGGATTGGCCAGCCCCAACCACTCTAACAGAGCTTCACAACTTTCTGGGTCTTGCTAATTTATACCATAGGTTCGTGTTGGGATTCTCTCATATCATGTGGCCCTTGAGTCAAGTCACCAAGGGAGGAGTGAAAGAAAATTTATTTTGGTCGGAATCTCAACAAAAGGCGTTTGTAGAATTGAAACATCGCCTTTGTTCTACCCCAGTGCTCACATTACCAGACTTACAACGACCATTTGAGATCGATACAGATGCCTCTGACTATGCTATTGGGGCAGTTCTTACTCAACAGGGGCATCTAGTGGCATATCATAGTGAGACATTGTCTGACATAGTTCACAAGTATCCCACTTATGACAAAGAAATGTATTCCATTATGCAGGCTTATCGACAATGGAAGCATTACATTTTAGGGAAGGAAACAATCATCTACACAGACCACCGACCCCTGAGTTCATACAGACACAAGGGAAGTTTCAGAATGATCGCCATAAGAAGTGGTCCACATATCTGCAACAATTTCATTTGAACATCAAGTACAAGAAGGGTAGCACCAATAATGTTTCCAAACGTCTCAGACGACCACTGATTGTGGCCATAACCATAGTTCTCAACTCTTGTGGGCACGAGACTTATGATTGGCCACTTCTCTACAAGAGAAATCCATAATTCAGCCACACATACAAGGCACTCTTGGGGGGTACGCAAGTTCCAAATTTTCACCTCCAAGATGAACTGTTATGTCACCTGGGACACATTTGTGTTCCTTCAAGCGAGCGTGCCAAGATGATAAGGGAAGCGCACTACATTCGAGTCGCTGGGCATTTTTGGGTCAAGAAAACAGTGGCAGTATTGCAGAAGTATTTCTATTGGTCGAACCCTTTGACAGGATGTCAGGAAGTACATAAGATCCTGCACTGCTTATGCCATTACCAAACCGACCATCAAGAAGCAAGGGTTCTATACTCTGCTACCTACCCCTAGTCGACCTTGGGAAACCATCTCCATAGATTAAATGTCAGGCCTTTCTTCTACTAAGCATGGAAATGACTGTGTTTTCATGGTCGTCGACAGATTCTCAAAGATGGCCATTATGGCGGCCTGTAAGAAGAATATCACATCAGAAGCCACTGGTAAACTCTTCTTTGAACGAGTGTGGGTTCACTTTGGGATCCCACAGTCTATCATATTAGGTCGCAACAACAGGTTCCTCAACACATTTTGGTCTATCCTCTGGTCAATTTTGGACACCAAGCTCACCAAGTCCACAACTTTCCATCCCCAAACTGATGGCTAGACAGAGGTCATCAACAGGATGATTGTACACATTCTGTGCATGTACAATTCAAAGCATCCATGCACATGGGATGAGAGCCTCCCATATGTACAAAATAGTTATAATCGGGCTCTCCATAGCTCAACCAGCCACAGCCCCTTTCAGGTGGGCTTGGGATTCCAGCCACTATGTCCCATTGACATAGCCATGTCATTTGCCTCTACTCTGGTCGATTTGGCTCATGCCCAGTCTGAAGCTGACAAAGAGAACAACTTCATTGAGCGCATTCAACACATCCACCAACAGGTTCATGACATATTAGATTGTTATAGCATCATTTTTCACCCTCATGTGATTAATGATTATCTCTTTGGCCTTGGGCACCCTTCCCCCCCAGACTTGAACAAATTCATAAAAAACAGTGTCTAAAATCCCATACGCGATTATGCCTAAAATTTTTCGTGTATATACGCGAGTCCGTTCATACTTTTCCACATATGCCATTTAAATCATCAAAAAATATATAAAAATCCTTATTTTCGAGGAAGGGTGATGGTTATTCCCGCAATTCAACCACCCCAGCCCGTGGCCCAACTGTTTCCAACTGTTGAAACTACTTTGAGGGAGTATAAAAGCCCCTCATGTGTATGGCCTAAGGGAGAGAGAAAATTATAGATATTATACTCTGTTGGAGCCCTATTTCAAGTCTGATATTCCCGTGCCTCCTACACTTCCTAGGTATATTTAGGAAACCCTTATTTCCTTGAGATGCTCATCATCCTATATGACATCTAGTGTGCACACATCTTGGAAGAATCTTAGCGAGGTGAGGGCTGGACAGAGCCAGAGGACGGTCTGCTCGAAGGCCGTGGAAGGATTCAGATGATCTCTCCACTTTTCTATTATTGTACATGCCATTTATAATGAGAAGAACCATCTTGTTCCTGAAATTCACATGTTTATATCTCTTTATATTTGAACATTCAGTATTGTTTATATGATATTATACATGAATTTCACTGACATCTAGGAACAATATATGCTGTACAACTAGAGTTTTGTGTTCGTTCTTTCTTGATTTCTAGGTTACGAAGCATGAAGGGTTGCTGGGGGTTTGCACCCCGTGGGATCTACATCAAACGTTGGACTTTCAGGTAAGTTCTGCAACATGTTATATCTAGTTTTCAGCATAAAAATATAGGTTAAGTGAGTCCTTCTTGAATGGTATGCCCCTGATCTGTGAAGGTTTCTGACCCAAAAACCTTTAGGGAGTTATTTCCCGAAACATGGATAGAGCCAATTCTAAGTACAAGCAATGACATGAACAACATTGGGTGCCACACAACTTCTAGGTGGGCGACAAAGTGTGGCTACATTTGCAGAAGGAGCGCCTCACTGGACCCCACCGCAAGCTTCACCTGCTTTTATATGGGCCATACACCATCACTAAGGTTGTAGGGAACAATGCCTTCGAGCTCAGTATTCCACCATTCTTTGGTCTGCACCCAGTATTCAATGTAGACCACCTTCGTCCCTACTTCCCACCTCTACTGGATACCTCTGACATTGCAGAAGAGCTCACACCAAAAGAGCTAAACCCAGACTGCATGGAATAAGCCACCACAGATTGTATCATGGACATGAAAATCAAGAACACTCGCCAACGAAAGATCCAACTGTATCGGGTTGTCAAAGCTGGCTAACTCCTGCACCAAGGCAAGTGGTTCACCGGGGACCAAGTTCAACAAAAGTTTCCTCATCTCATGGAGGAACTCAACGCAATGGGAACCATTGCTTCCTAAGGGGGGAGGAATGATCCAGGTGGATATTGGTAGCCACCTACCTATTCCACTTGGGGCCCCACCATTATCTCTTTTAGTTTTTCAGTTTCGGCACAACTTACTATTTTTAGCAGTTTTTCGGGTCCTGAACATCCAGAGCCGTTTTGAGGCCCTAAATGACATTTTTTGGGCATCGTTTGTCCGGTGAATATGATTTCATTCTGGAATTGATATTTGCAGCTAAATTTGTAGTCCTCGGATAAATATTTCTAACGATGTATCATACGCGTGAAACATAGATCATATGCCAAAGTTACGTCCCCAGGAAGTTGAAACACCAATTTACCCAAATGGGGCCCATAGTTTTGGCGCTTCATCTCCTAGGGTTAGGTTTTTGGATGTTTAGAGTTCTCCATTGTTTCTCAATAATAAATATGCCCTTGAGCCTCATTGTAACACAGTTCAGAGGTCTGTATCCACCACATCTCTTCTCAGAGATTCGCTACCAACACCCTAGCTAGTTTATTTCCATTCTATCTGTAAGCAAATTTCAGTTCTTTGATATTAATTAAATGAAGTGTTATTTCCACTGCATCTTTTTATTTATGGTTATATGTGTATTCTTTTGTGTTCCTTCATAAATCTGGATCACCTCCATCCCCAGGCTATCATCCACAAAAAGTGAGTCACCCTCCAACATGGTAACTCCTGAAACATCTCCTCCACCTTAGGTTCCTGCAAAGAAGGTGGGCTACATAGCTGAATTTGTGGGACTAAAATTTCCATCCCATGTTGTTTCCCTCTCTGCTTATGATATGTATGGGGCTACTGCTGATCTTGGGTTGAAATATTACGGTCTTCAAGAATGACCCAAGTCACCGCACCAATAAAAACATCCATGAAGTGCCTCTCCAAGAACTCAAGTTATCCAAATGGTTTCTCCCACATGAAGACAAGAGAAATAATGTGGCCATCATGGTTTGTCCATGGTTTCTCCTGAAACATGCAACATACAAAATAGGGAGAAGCATACTCCCAATTTGTAATATCCCAAAATAGGGATTTTCTACAACAAATAGAATACCTTAAGGTATTACAGAGTCGGATATGCAGCCTTTAATCTCATAACAGATATTAAATCATTTTTCCTTCAATAATATGTATAGCAGTAAACATTATGATTAATTTCTGCAACCTAAAGTAGGGAAAAGCAGCCATTTCAACCCTAAAAAAATCAATTTCAGATATGTGAATAAAAATAAGGGAAAAGGATGGTGGGATCCCCTAGCTTAGGTCATAGGGGACTTACATACCAAATTTCAGCAAAAAAAAATGAATCTAGCTATGTTAAACATATCTCCCACTCCCGGTATGGCTTAAAAATGTCTAAACCCCATGACTTGACTCAACAGAAACTTACTGAAGCACATATTGCGTGATTTCCTGAATGTTTTAGGCACAATATGGTATAACATCAATAGTTTATTATATCAGAATATGGAAGAAAATGGAGATCAAGTTCCTTTTAAATATCAGAAAGGTGACCCGACAAGGGTTTCATGGGAGCACAATACACAAAGAGAAGATCTGCAGATCTAGATTTGGAAAATTTAGTTTACTACAGCACTGAATAAATGTAGCTGGAATATACAAATTACAGAAGGAGAATAAGATACAAAGCTTTCCGGGAGAAGGGTTGGCCCTTCCTCCAAGGAAAAAGCTCACAAGCAAGGGATCAATCCTTGCTACTGCAACACTCTAGAAAATGACGCAGTTTCTGAAGCTAATTGCACTGTATATGGTGAGGAATGAGTTGGTCACATGCCAAGATCTTAAATCTGAAGCTCAACAGCTAATACACTCTTCCAAGAGGTTAAAAGACACACTCACTGAGAAGAGGCACTAGTACAATCTAGATATGAGTAGATCTAGTCTCCACTTGCTGCAGCTCACTGAAACAAGTAAAAACCAACATGATTTACACTGTCTAAGGGAGATGGAGCTTGGCCATATTCCTGATAGTGAGAAAGAAGCACAATTCCCTCCAAGATCTACTCAATGGAAGGAGATAGAATCCCTAAACAGGAAATCCTCACAATTCTCTGCTAAACAACCAAGAGAATGGGATATGTCTAAGAAGACAATATAATTTGAAAATATAATATCATCAACAACCTTCTCTTGAGCCTTCCCCTTCCTTTTATAATATGAGAGCTTGAGAAACCCTAAACCACCTTCAAACTTTAGCTCCTTTCACATGAAGATCCTCCATTTAAAACTACGCTGATCAACAAGGAGGTTCAATGCATCTGGACGTGCTGTGATTTGGTCCTGTTGACCCAGTCAATCTACCTCATCCATTTTCACACTCAAGTGCAATCAATCCAACTCACAAATGTCTTCCTATGCTGATCCTTGTTCACACTAAACTAGTTTTGTTGATGATCTCTTCTTCTTCATGCATGCATGTTGACTTAGTCAAAATTGACTATGTCCTCATCCATTTGCCCTTGTTCACACCCATAAGTGTAAAATCCAGCTACTGTGATGATTCCCTTTCACATTATAAGGGTATTTTATTGAAACAACCTTGATTTGCCTCTATTCACATTGGGAATTGATTTATTTTGATGTTTTTAGGAGTTTACATGTTCTCCTTCACATTTTATTCATTAATTAAGAAAATCAACACAAAATTAAATATTCCTATTAGCTTGGGATAATTAGGAATATTACAGTCCTCCCCTCCAAAAATGTTGTTTGTCCTCAAGAAAATGCAAGGTTAGAATTGAAATGGATTGGGAAAGCATCTTTTCCCCAAGCAATCATCCATACAGAATCAATCACCTCCCAACATGGTAACTCCAGAAAATTCTCCTCCACCTTGGGTTCCTAAAAATAATGTGGGCTAAAGAACTAAACATAGTAGAAAAAATTTCCTACCCCATGCTGTCCTCCTCTCCACTTAAGATAAGTGTAGAGTTTTTGCTGATCTTGGGCTGCAATGATATTTCTCTCAAGTGGCAACATGAAGATTAGATCTGTAAAGATCCTTCCTCCAACGCTGTAAAACCAGTTGGCCCAAAACATTCCACATGTGATGGATAGGAGAGCATCATCGTATGGCATCCCATCACACACTTGGCCCACCTCCAAGAGAAACAAATATTTGGCTATGGTGGCCATAACTCCTCCCATGTTCCCATTAGAACATGTACTACAAAAAATGTGGGGATCTCCTTCCCAAAAGGACACATTCAAACCATGTGCTTTACTCAACATAATGTCTCCCATCAAGATAAAAACAACATCATCAAGTGGGATCATGATTGGCATCATAAAAAGGAAATTACTGATGGTTTCATAAGGTGCTGGAAGGTACCAATAGTCTCCCAAGTGGTAAAAATGCAGTCTTTCAAACTATTTCTTCAGAAAAATACATGGAAAATTGTTTCTTGATACATGTTTAATCATATGCATCAATTTAACATACATGTAATAAAAAAAAATCTGCCCAAGGCCACATAAGAGATGGTTGTCTCCATCATGTAGTTTGGCCCAACATTGGTCATGGAGAAAAATCAAGAGCTTGCTTACTTTTAGAGCAATGCACTGCTAAGAGATGGTAAGAGCATGAAAATGTTGTGTTGCACAAAAAAATATCTCTCCATATGTTGGAAGTAAGAAGACACATGGATCCATGAATAGATCCTCCATAATGGTTTGGCACACTTCCATGAAGAGAAATGAACCAAGACAAGAAGGGTTCATCATAGTAATAGATGTCCTCATCTACTACCTCATCTTCCTTACCTCCTCTTTGCCCATCAAGTGCATCAAGTGTGAAATTATCCTGGGGATACTCCATCAATAAACCCCAGCTCCAAAGTGGCAATGCTATTGGCCTATGCAAATAGGCTCCCTCCAACTCATGGCTCCAATCTTTGACATGTAGAATGTCAAAGGCATCTCCCATAATGATGCTACACATAAGAAGTCTCTCCCATGGGAAAAGTACCTCTTGAACATATAAGGCCAAGGATTAGCCCCTCTGCATGGTGATAGTGCCATCTTCTACTCTTGCAACATCATGAAAACTGTGAGAGAAAATATGCCCTTGCTCTCCCAAGAACATCCCAAGCAACAAAATATTTTGCTGCCTCCTCATACTCTCATCATCCATATTATGTAGTGAAAACATGGTGATTGACATGAAGAATGTTATGTCAACACAATGTGTCCATACTCTTTGTTGCCCCATGATGCAAGTATCCTGCCACATACCCTTGGAAAGAGGATGATGACCAAACTCTTTCAAGAGTAACCAACGCAGCTAAGCCTCCTGCTGCCCGGTATCATAGATTTGCAAGTAGCTTTCCAACTTCTTTCTCATCATCCACACCCATCCATCCACATGTGGGTGCCTTCCATATTTCTCTTCCTTAGCACTCTCCCAAGGAAGACTATCATTCTCCCAAATCAGATTTTTGCTCTTGCATTTCATGGGATGTTGAAATGCAATCTTCTCAAGGATCAATTTGACCCCATAAGGACCCAAATAGGTGGTAGGAAAAAACCTCCCATCATGATGTGTATGGCTCAAGAAGCGTCCAACACACACATGAGAGATGTTATCCATTCGAAGATGTCCTCCATCATCTATTTGTTCCTCCTTGAATCCATGAAGATCCAAGGGTGAGAAGGAAAGAACCTCCTCAGACTGTTGAAGAAATTTGCACTTCATGATGTGTTGAAGTGCACCTCCAATGAAATCTATCCATGAAATTTCCTCCTCATGCATGGCCTTCCAAAAGCAAAGAGGCCTTGGATCTGCTGCAGGTAGAAGTTTCTCTTTGAGCTGGGGAGTGTTCATTGAGAAAGTGTAATCTAGAAAGGAGAAAGGGTTTCTCACTTCAAGATGTCTACTATCTACCATTCTCTCCTCCTCTACTCCATGAATGAAACTATCATGTGAATGCTCCCATAAGGCATGGGTCCTATTTTCTTTAGCATTGCCTTTGCACAACGTAGTGCAACTTTGTTGCTCTAAATCAACAACATGAAAAGATGTAGATCCCTTCATATGGTTTGCTGAAATGACAAGAGATGTAAATTCAAGCATACCTTGGTGAGATTTAGAAGCAAGAGCTCCTTTCTCAACTATGTTGTCTTCCTCCACTGCTGAACATGAAGGTTGCTCCTCCAAGGTTGTGATAGCGCTGGTACATGTTTCCTCAAGAGGTGGTGAGGATCTCTCTTCTTCTAGCTGAATTAACTAAGGTAAAGCTAGAGTCTCCTTTGAGGATCTATATTTAGCTTTCTATTCACTTAGGATCTCAGATTCCAAGTGTCCTCTATGTTTCTTGTCTTCTCCTCTTTAAGAATAGGAAGTGCATGGCTCTTCCTCTTCTTGAAACCCTCTAGGAGTTTCACTGCAACTCTTCATCTGCTTAACCTCCTGGGGAAGGTCCTTTCTGGATCTGAAAAATGATGAGAGTAATCTCATCTTCTTCATCATTCTAATCTTCTTCTATATTCTTGGGCTGAGACTCACAGGCTGAGCCAAAAAAATGCTTTGATACCACTGTAATATCCCAAAACAGGGATTTTCTACAACAAATAGAACACCTTAAGGTATTCCAAATTTGGATATGAGGCCATTAAGTTAATAACTTATATTAAATCATTTTTCCTTCAATAATATGTACAACAACAAACATTATGATTCATTTCTGCAACTCAAAGTGGGGAAAAGAAACCATTTCAACCCTAAAAACGTCAATTTTAGAGATGTGCATAAAAATAAGGGCAAAGGATGGTGGTATCCCTTAGCTTAGGTCATATGGGACTTACATACCAAATTTCAGCAAAAACGAATGACTCTAGCTATGTTAAACATATCTCCCACTCCCGATATGGCTTAAAAATGCCCAAACCCCATGAATTGACTCAACAAAAACTTACTGAAGCACATATTGTGTGATTTCCTGAAGGTTTTAGGAAAAATATGGTATAACATCAGATCTGGAGTTTATTATATCAGAATATGGAAGAAAATGGAGATCAAGCTCCTTTTACATATCAGAAAGGTGACCCGACAAGGGTTTCATGGGAGCACAATATACAAAGAGAAGATCTGCAGATATAGATCTGGAAAATTTAGTTTAATGCAGCACTAAATAAATGTAGCTGAAATATACAAATTATAGAAGGAGAATAAGATACAAAGCTTTCTGGGAGAAGGGTTGGCCCTTCCTCCAAGGAAAAATCCCACAAGCAAGGGATCAAACCATGCTACTGCAACACTCTAGAAAATGACACATTTTCTGAAGCTAATTGCATTGTAGATGGTGAGGAGTGAGTTGGCCACATGCCAGGATCTGAAATCTGAAGCTCAACAGTTAATACACTCTTCCAGGAGTTTAAACAACACACTCACTGAGAAGAGGCACTAGTACAATCTAGATCTAAGCAGATCTAGTCTCCACTTGCTGTAGCTCACTGAAACAAGTAAACCCCAATAAGATTTATGTTGTCTAAGGGAGATGGAGCTTGGCCATATGCCTGATAGTGGGAAAGAAGAAAAATTCCCTCCAAGAGCTACTCAATGGAAGGAGAGAGAATCCATAAACATGAAATCCTCACAATTCTCGGCTAAACATCCAAGAGAATGAGATATGTCTACGAAGAAAATATACTTTGAAAATATAATATCATCAAAAACCTTCTCTTGAGCCTTTCGCTTCCTTTTATAATATGAGAGCTTGAGAAACCCTAAACCACCTTCAAACTTTAGCTCCTTTCACATGAATATCCTCCATCTAAAACTGCACTGATCAACAAGGAGGTTCAATGCATCTGGACAATGCTGTGATTTGGTCCTGTTGACCCAGTCAATCTGCTCATTCCTTTTCATAATCAAGTGCAATCAATCCAGCTCACAAATGTCTGCCTATGCTGATCCTTGTTCACACTGAACTGGTTTTATTGATGATCTCTTCTTCTTCATGCATGCATGGTGACTTAGTCAAACTTGACTATGTCCTCATCCATTTGCCCTTGTTCACACCCATAAGTGTAAAATACAACTACTGTGATGATCCCCTTTCACATTATAAGGGTATTTTATTGAAACAACCCTGATTTTCCTCTGTTCACATTGGGCATTGATTTATTTTGATGTTTTTAGGAGTTTAGATGTTCTCCTTCACATTTTATTAATTAATTAAGAAAATCAACACAAAATGAAATATTCCTATTAGCTTGGGCTAATTAGGAATATTACACAATGGGCACCTCCAACTCTTGTGCCACTCTCGAAACAAAGATTCCCATAAATATAAGAACATCTCCAACATATGGAAGAAAAATCCAATGAAAAAAAGTTGCCATATAACAACCGGAAAGTGGATCATAGTTCCACACATGGAACTAGCACAGTACATCCCCTGCCTACCTCAAATAAAAGAATAACAAGTTCTTTTCCAACCACTTGTTTTCTGGCACAATCATCCTGCAGGATAGGATCATGAAAGTAAAATGTGGTGCCAATGGTGCACACCAAGAATCATGTGGCCTCCCCCACAAACCACCAATAGCATGGCCAACATCAATGCTGAAAATGGCCTCAAGTACATCAAAAAATAATAGACAAGAAGGGATAATCCTCCTTGGTACAACATGCTTCTCATATAAAGTAAAGGAGTACAAATCATAATGCAAAAATGTACCTTCTCTACTATGTACTTTGGTCATTGAGTTGAAATGGCTCAACTGAAAGCTCTCCCTCACCCCCAATGAGTAGGGAAGTGGCTGTGACATCCTCTCCATCACCATCCGGGCTATGAATATCTCCATATGTTGATATATATTCTACTAGATGACCTCCCAAGTGAACTCCTCCATCAAAGAATGAAATGCATCAAAGTGCATGGAAAGAAAGTCCACATGTGTTGCATGTAGTAGCTTCCTCTTGAGCTCAGAAACTCTAGTCAAGAAGACTCTGCCATAAGAATATATGACCTCTCCAACCACCATGTATCTATCATCTCCCTCTGGGTCATCAAGAATCATGCAAGCACCAAGATCCTTGGAGTACTCTACCAAGAGTTGAGATCTCCAATATGGATCAATCCTCCTAAGAGACAACACTGAAGATCTGAAATGTGAAGATCCCCACATGTTGCTGTCTTCTCCTTTGACATCTCTCATGCCAAATTCATCCTCCAAAATGTTTCCATGCCCATCATGCAGCTGCTCATGCTCAAATAAAAGTGGTGACTTTTGGAGGTTGGCCTCCCATGAGAAGCTACCATCCAAAAAGAACCTCCTGATCTTGGCCAATGTAAGCATGAGTGGCCTCCATCTACTCCCATGTATGGAGGATTCCTTCCTCAAGAGAAGGAACCTCTATTTCTCCAAATCCATGGAGCAACTCCCTTGCACCATTAAGGTGCCATCCTCCATCACTACAACAACTTTTGTCAGCGCAGTATATGTAGTGAGAGTGGGTAATGCTGAAAATGGGAGAATGTATCCCTCCTCCTTGAGTCCACCCCAAACTCTCTGCGCTGTAATAGACCCTTCCAAAGTATCCACCCCTCCGGGATCTAAGAGTGGTGCTATCCAATGTGAAGCATTCCTCATCATCTCCTGATCTGGTGGTCTCCTCGGTGGAATGCCTCCATATAATGAGACATCAATGTCAAGGGTAGACTGCACATATGGATGGAAAACATTGTCCCTGCCCTCATAGCGCAAATAATTTTTCCTCTTATGTGCATCACCCTTCTGAAATATATAGGGGTGTGTGCTCCTCATCATGTGATTTTTACCTTCCTCCCTACATTCTCTTTCCATCTGCAATGTTTCACAATCATGTTGTTCATGATTGTGCCTTGACCTCCATATATGAGATCCTGGGGAATTCATTGCAATGATACAAGAATCCCTCTGGTTGGAGCAAGTGATCCATCTACCTTTGCATGAGGTGCTAGATATTATCTAGATATGACAATGCTATTGCCCCCATCCTTCTCTTCTTCTTCAATATGAATGGGCAACCTTCCAATAACTAGATCCTATTTTGAAAAAGGGATCTCCATGCCCTCTTGTTCAAGAATATGAGATAGAGGTCTTGCCTCAAGAAAGGTATTATGAAATATGTTAGCCTCTTCAATAGTTTTCTGAAGTGGAGTTGGGTGTATAGATTCCTCCAACATATGCAAAGGTTTTGTTTGTTTTGGTTTGTTTAGTTCCACCAATGATGTTTCAGAATGTTTTCCATCAAACCTTTCCACTAATATTTTAGTGAACCTTGCATAAGAAGAAGTGTTTGCATTTTTTAATGAAAAAGACTCAAAGATCCACCAAGCATAGGCCTTACCTTCAAAATTTAGCGCCGCAACTTTGATGGCTTCATCTTATGAAACTTGATGCTTCTGCAAATAGGTGTGTAACTCCTCCACCCAAGCTCTAGCTGAACATGTTGGTGATCCATAAAAAGTAGATAGGAAAAATCTACCCATGTCATGTTGATTGCTCCTCTCCACCTTGATCTTGAAAAACTCTTCGAAAGTGATATGATATCTAAAATTCTTAGTTTGAGATTCATATTCTTGCAGATAATCACTAAGAGCTTCCCTCCTAGGAATTTCTTCTTCTTCCATCTCCCTCATAGAAGATCTGGGAATATGAATGCACTGTGAATCATAATGTGTAGCTGCATGCTCACAATCATCATGTGAAAATCTATAGTTTGATTTAGATCCAAACTCCTTTGGAGATTCTCTCTCCCTTCTCATCTTCTTGAGATCTCCTTTAATGCTCTGCATAGTTTGAAAGAGAAGTTTTTAGAGCTCCTCCTCCTCTCTTCCTCCAAATAATGGAGTCATATTTTTGTTTTCTCTATACATCTCTTCTTCTTCTTATTATCCTGATAGCATAATGGCTGAGATCCACAGGCTGAGCCAAGATTATGCTCTGATACCACTGTAATATCCAAAAATGTGAAAATGCAGCAATATATGCATAAATAACGCAGTTTTCAGAAATGTATGTAATGAAAGTTAAATGTAGCTCTTGGTTCCATTCATTTATACATTATAACAACCATTTACAAAAGGACATTTGAAACAAATCATGGTAGCTTTGTTAAACAAGCCTCCTAAGCCAGTATTGCTCAAAAATCATGCAAAAAGAGGGGCTGCAACCATGAAATAAGCTGGAAATACCCTGACATCGTTATTTTATTACCCCTGCAACAAAAGTAGGTTGTAAATTAGATCTAGAGCTGCTATGTGCATAACAAGTCAGATCTATATCAGATCCATGCACTATACAGGCTCCTCTAATGAACCCCCTTGGGGTTTTTAACAAAACACCCAGTACAAGATGTAGATCTGAGATCTAAGATTGCAGATCTATGGAAATATTCAGATTTGGAAAGTGGATCTGATATGATAAAAACAATAAAAATTATCTCCTCCAACAGATCTCCAAAGTGAAGGGCAAATTCCAACACTTAGAAAATCAGCTCTCCAAATGGTGCACTAAATCACCCTGCAACTGCCTCTTCAGAAATAACATAGATCTGGATCTATACTATGCTGTAGGGGACAAAATATAGTTGGCCTACAACCAAGATATGAAAATGAAGCTCAATTCCTTCAATAATGATCTCCTAATGGAGTAGAAACCTCCTCCACTGAAAATAAGCACGGAAATGGCCTAGATTTGAAGATCTAGCATCCACTTGCTGCAGCTTACTGAAACATTCAAACCCTCAATGGGATCTGCACTGTCAAAGGAAGATGAAGATTGGCCTTAAGCTAGATAGTGGGAAATATGGTGCAAGACTCCTCCAAGAGATACTCAATGGAAGAGGTGAGATTCTCGATCAGGAACACCCTATGCTAAACATCATTCAGTCTCAGCTAAACAGCTAGAGAAAGTTATATGTCTAAAAATACCATATAATTAGAAAATCATAATAATAAAACTAACCCCATATGGCTGGCATCCTCTTCCTTATAAACAATGTGAGCCTTCTCACCTTGGGTCCCACTCATTAGGGTTTGCATCTTCATGCAATGAATCTCCCTCCAAAACTGCATTGTCCCATCATTAATACTGCTCCTCCATAACAACGTTGATGGATTTGGTCAATCTTGACTGGATCTCCATGCATTGTCTTCTTCCACACTCAAGGTGGCTTTATTCTAACTATCTAAACAGATTCATATTCCCATTGAGTTATCTTCATTAATGTTTCACATCCTCCATACTAGCTTAGTTGACTTGGTCAAACTTGACTTTGTCCACATGCACTTAGCCCTTGTTCACACATGAAGGTGTTTTATCCAGCTGTGAATATGATCCCTTTCCCCATTAAGGGGGTTTTTATTGTTGCTAAAAATATTTATGGTTCTCCCTACCCATTTATTCATCTAACTATGTATTTGGAGCAAAATTAATATTCCAATTAGCTAGCTGCATGCTAATTTAGGAATATTACAAATCTCCACTTGGTCAGTGCCTTCTAAAAGAGTTAGCATGTGTCAAAATTTTAATCCATGTATCCATTTTGCATCTACAATATTGGGAACATGTATTGCCTATTATTAGAAAGTCATTGATTGTAAAACTACCTTCAGATCCTCTATAAATAGAGCACAGATCTTAGTGTTTGATAAGGAAGAATTTGTGTAGAGAAATGCTAGTGGAATTTCAATTGAGGAGATTGATTTGAGTGACATATTACTGGAGATATCTGCATTCTGACGAGGCTAGGATGCTGCTTGAGATGGTGACACTAAATCAATCACTGGGTTGTAACCTCCCCTTCTATCATCAATAAATATTACTGCTTATTTTTCCCTACATGCATCTGTATAAGCTTTGATTTTCAATATAATGATTTCTTAGTTGATGTTTATGGTTTATGCTTTATTGATTTAGCTAAATAACTTGAATAGACATCTGTATTATTGCTATCTCTTGCTGTTTAGTGTTCATTCTTGCAGGAAATAATTTGCACAGCCGGCTGGAATTTGAAGCTACAACAAAAGTGACAGAAGGAGACTTTGGAAGCGCTTGGATCCCAAGTAGGTTCCTTGTTTCATTATGTGTGTATTTTTACAGTTTGGAAAGATAGTCGTAAAGTATTTGACCTATTGTTCTAGATTAGCACCTGTCTAGGGAAGAATGATTTATCCGTAATTCATAATTCTGCATAACAAATTGGTGACTCCACTGGGGACGATTACTCTTTATCCTAGGTGTTTTAGCCTCTGATTTTCTCTGTTTATTCACCTAGTAGTTGTTACCCAAAAATATTAGGATTTTTGATAACCAAATTTGCAAAAGAAGTATTTTAAACAACTGTGTTTTTCCTTTTACACTGCGCCCAACGCACTCTTGGATAGGACACATTGATTTTCATAGCACTATCTCCCTTTCAGGCCTGTGTTGCAAAGCACTGCCTCTCTTTAGAGACTGTGTTGCGTCCTGAAACCATCCAAATTTCCTTGAATTTTTCTTTGAAATTTGTTTCAGTTTGTTTGCTGCTGTGTTTTGAAAATCCTGAGCCTCATATTGACCAGTGAATTCATCTACCTCTTCCTCCTGTGAAAGAAAAATTTGTTCAATGTTTGTTTAAAGCATTTTCCTTTATCATTGACGAATTGATTTCAAAGTATTTTTATTGTCGCATTAGATCCATTTGCTTTTGAAAAAAGAAATTGTCGTAAATTATCTGTTTCCTGATAGGAGAAATTGTTGATTAATTCCTCATTTTTCCTTCGAAAGAGAAATTGTTGTTTATATTACTCATTTCTCAAAAGTAAAAGGCATTTGTTTTTTTTTTAATTTAGTGCACTTAGTTTATTTTCTGCATTCATAACATTAAGGAACTGAAAAGAAAAATCTGCATTTGCATGTAGTGATTTGTGTGTTTTGCAAAAGGAACGATTAGGAAATCTGCATTTAGTTTGTGTTTTTTGATTTGTTTTCTCACAAACTATTTTCTCGTTCCTCTAGTAGCTAGGATTTTCATTGAAAAACTAAAAGTGAAATATTGCTTATCATTCTTAGTTTGCATTTTAGGATTTTCCAATACATCATCGTGGTGAACCTTTGAAAGGAAAATTGTTAAACAAGATAAACATAAAATTAATCTCAATTTACCTAACAAAGCATTGGAACCATAACGATAACATTTAGAAGGTCTAGGCTAGAGACATGTTCTGGCGTTGTACAACATAGCACATGTCGTTAACTTGTCTACGATACATTATGAGTGTGATACCTCACTCCACGTACATAAGTATATCATAGCTTGTCCACGTATTTCCAGGTATATCGGATGGTGTTACGGTACGATAAGTATAAAGGGGTGCTCTCAATGTTCGGTTTCGCATCAGGCAACACTAATATGGACTTGGGCCTCCACATACCTTCGGGTATATTTGGGAGGACAACTCTTAGGTGCTATCCATCCATAGTGAACCGAGTTGGCTGCCTTGTAAATTGTGATACACTGAACACAACATTTAGCGAGATTGCTTGCTTGTACTTCTTGGTTCGCCAAGAGGTATTTTGCAGTTCACAGTTTCTTGGTAAACCCTTTTGCCTAGCATTGCAATTTTATTTTGTTTATTTGTTTTTTGTTAAAATAAATTAGTAATCATGGAAGAACAAAATCATTTCCCCCGCTGTTTGCGTAGAATAGCATTAAAACCACCTTTACTAACATAAGTTACTTCTGGTAGGTGAAGGCGATCATGATTTGTCGAATCAAGTAAAATTTGTACCTCTGGTGAAACATCATCTTCCCATAAACCAGAGTTAGCTCAAGTTGTTTCTACACATCCCAGTTCATCTACTATTGTTGAAACGAAGTTTTCAAAGCTACCCGTGGTCACAATCCATCCAATCAGTGAGACCATACCTCCTAGAACTGACGTTGTTCAACCAAAAATTGATTCAGATCCTATCTCTTCTTTGCTAGAACATCTGAATCCTGAAGTCATACAACCAGAAGTTGTTCCTACCTTGGTCATCCCACAAATTTCTATAGCTATTGAATCTCCAATATCACACAGTCAACCATCTGAAATATACTTTGGGCCTAATGGTGAAATAATTCCACCTGGTTTAATTGTGATTGAAGAAATCCCACAAGACGAGACACCTTTAACTCCAACCCATTTTGCGGAGGACCTTTACTTGTACGAGTCTTTTACTCAATCGACACCATCTGCTTTTGTTGATCCTATTCCTATTCAAACTCCCGTCGATTCAAAAGGGTATACATTTGGTCAATTAACCATGCCTGAACCAACATCTTCGGCTGGGCCATTTGTTCCAATTATGTCAGCTTCTACCCTCGCTACCTCGTTGATGTTTACAACTTCGTCAAAGTCATGTTTTCATGGTGGCCCTATGGTTCCATCAAGTTACAAATCATTATCTGGAATTTTCTCTGGTGCATCTTCGAATCCATGGACTTTACCAATGTCATCATCCAATATTTTAACTGGTAATCCTATAGTGAGTACTAACGACTTTATTCTTTATACACATCTTCAGGGCAATATCAAGCCGGTCCTTCTGGGTCTATTCCTTCAAGTACCATATCAACTGGACTCCCAACATTTGGAGAGCAATATTTTCCATCTTATTATCCTCCTCATGCTAGGGGGAAACCATTGGTCACCCAATATGACAATACTCCATCACTTTTTGATCCACCTAATGTTGAAATGAATGTTTGTCAATGGCAGCCCACTCTCCCTATACAACCACAAACGGTTGTATACTCGTATCAACCAGTTCAACCTGTTACACCCACATCATTTCCACTTGTCAATACATCTTTAGCCTTGTTACATAATCAAAATGTTGTACAAAAACCTTATCAAATGGGTCCTTCAACTCAATATCCTCAAATGTTGGGTCCACAGACTCCAAATCCTTCGGTTAATTTAAAACAATCTGTATTCAGAATTATTTATTCACAAGCTGGTTTATCATTTTATGGGATTTCAAAACCGCCAACTGGTTATACTTATCAACTGAATCCAAGTTATCCTAATTTGGGTTATAACATTGGTGGACAGACCCCTTGGCAACCACAGGCACAAATTTTTCAAACTTCGTTTCAACAAGTATCTATCCAGGTTTTGGTCAACAGAATCCTTAAGCGTTTTCTTTTCAAAACAACCCCTATCTGGGTTACCAGCAGCAGATTCCTTATGCTGGTGCTCAGAGGCCTATTGCTTAAGCAATTCCATATTACCCTAGCTATGCTCAACCTGAACTTAATAGACAGTTTCCCTTTGTTGCAACTTTAGAGTTACCAGATTTAAATCGACTAACTAATGATCCAATTAACTATGCTCCTTGGTGGCCGGTGATACCTCAAAAATTACCCTCGGATATTCCTAAGTTCAATGGAAACCCTGGAGAAGATCCGTTGACTCATGTAATGACTCATCATTTATGGTGTTCATCAAACTCTCTGAATGATGATTCTGTTCGACTACGTCTTTTCCAGCGTACGCTCATAGGTCCGACTGCAAAATGGTATATTGAGTTACCTAGAGCTTCTTTTGAAAATTTCAATGCCCTAGCTACTGTCTTTCTGACTCATTTCCAGTTACCCATTAGATATGAAATTGTAATGGAACTCTTGACAAATGTCAAATAGACTAATGCTACTCACATTTTTTATCATATTCATGAGTGGCGTCGTTTTCGAAGAATGGTCAAGACATTTGTTCTGGTTCAGCTCCTTGCCGAATGGTTCATTAAGTCCTTGTTACCATCTATAACTGAGGATGTGGCTAAGGGTGGTGTCTTCACAGAAGAGAAAGTTATCGCTTGTGCCCAATATTTAGACTTGATTTACACCCAGTCTGGCATGCTCTATGAAAAAATTCCTAATGCTCTGAGATCTAATTTTAATGTTCCTCCTCAATTAAAGGACTCTCATGCTGGAGACTGCTTGATTGGCACTGCAAGCAAACATCACACTACTGCATCTGATCCTGCACCTTCTTATGAAATTAATGCCATGCCATTTGACAAGGGAAAAAGTGACAAGCAACCCGGAAGCAAGAAAAAGGGGAAATCTAAGAAAAAGAAAACTTCTAACCCAGAGGAAAGATCATCTGATCAATCATCTGGACCTAGGAAACCTCATTATCCATGCATAATCTGTAATGAGGAACACTTTGTTAGGGATTTTCCTCACCGCACTGAAGTCTCAAAAATCATAAAGGCTTCCCATGCGTCAGCTGTGTTGACAGACCCATTTCCAAATCTAGACACAAACATGGTTGCTACGGATCCAACTCCTAGTTCCCAAGTGTTAATGTTATATGTCACAAAACCTTCAACATATATTTTGGTGTCAACGTGTAATAAATATTATGGTAGTCAGGCCACTGATCAACCTACTACCTCGACAACGAATCCGTCTACGGAATCAGTACTGCCTACTGCTATTCCTGAATTGAAAATCAAGCCACCAGAGGGAGTAATTCACAAATCGACATATAATCCTCGAGCAAGAGCTGTAGAAAATTATAATATAGTTGAATATTTGGCTCAATCCCCTTCAGCTATGTCTTCTCTGAGGTATTAAAAAATTGTCCCTCCCAAAAACAAGCTTTATTGTCGGCTATTGGTGGAATTGGTCCGGCTGATTCTAATCTTGCCGTCTTTAATCATACGGGCTATGTGCCACAACTACCAGCAGAATTGGCATTCTCCATACAAGTAAATGTTCTCAATCACCTTGTTCATTGTTGGATTGTAGATTTTTGTGGTGTAGATTTTTAGGTTCAAAGCTCGGAATGTCCACAGTTCTCATTTTTCAGTCTACGTTTCGGGTCTAAAACAAGACCCATCATCAGGACAAATCTGCAAATAAGAGAGAACAATTTGTGTTAAATAAATAGTGGAAAAATTGGCAGGAAAGAGAGCTGACCAGTTATCAACTTGATGATTTAATTTCTAAATAATTTTTATTTTTAATTTATTTATGTTGAGTTTTAATTATTTTGTTTTATAACTATCAAATTCTTTGTTACTATGTTTTTGAGTTTTTAATGTTAATAATGTTTAATGTTTACTATTATTAATTATTCATTACTTGTTCATTGTACTATTATTGATGAGGGAGCATCTACATGCATTATGTATCTAAATTGTTGGAAGTCACTTGGCTCGCCACGCTTATCACAATCATCAACAACGTTGAAGGCTTTTTATGGACATACATATAAACCTTGTGGTATTATTAATAACCTGCATGTTGAACTAGGGGGAAAAACAATGAAAGTTGATGTCGAGGTTGTTGATAGACCCCTTGACTATAATATTCTACTTGGAAGGTCATGGGTATATGCAATGACTACAATTGTTTCTACATATTTTAGAATGATTTCCTTTCCACATAAAGGTACTATCACAACCATTAATTAGCTATCCTTCTTTGCCTCCACTTTGCAGGTAACTGGAAGCGTTCTCTTTGTTCACATACCCCAACTAGAACTTCATGTTATCACTCCAGAAAATTCTTAAGTTGCGGGATTTTGGTTTTTAGTCAAAGAATAATAGAGGTAACCAAAAACCTACTTCAAACTCTAGGATCTAGCCTTCCTAGGGTTCAGAGAGGGCTCTCTCTTTCAAGTTTAAATTTGTTTTGGTTTTGAATATTATGCTAGTTATTAAAGTGCATTTTGGTTTTGTTTTGTTGGATTTGGTGGGAAAATTTCACTTGGAGGGTAGATAGAGGAAATCTACTTGTCCATTGGGATATGGAGTTTGTTGAGATTCAACAAGATGATGAGCTTAGTGAAAAGAGTCGCCTTCACTAAGTGGGCCCACAAACTATTTTTGGCGCAAAGTCTATTTTTAGACATGTCGATCATATTCTATGAGTTGCAGGATGCTATTTGTGGATGGTTGGTCAAGTTGGAAAAATATATGGACTTCTATTTTTAGACATATTGGGTGGAATCTATTTTTAGATTTTAGCCTAAAATAGATATGTCAATACTAGTTAGCCTAATAATATTTGGAGCGTAAAAATTATCTTATTCTCTTGGAGCACTTCGGCTTGCGTGCTGCATGTGGCACAACAGCTTGACAAGGAATTACACTATTCCCGAGGGTTTACTGCTGTACTTAATGCATGGAGACTTCGCTAGAACTCACGTACAGAGTTTGGTGGAGTTGTAGAAGTAGTTGGTGGAGTTGTGTTCAGTTTAACTCAGTTAGACTTAGTTGAGCTAGTTGTATCTAGTCTAACTGATTGATACACTAGTGAGAGTGGTGTGAATTAATTAGTTAATTAATTCACTAAATAATAACTCATTAATCAACTAAAAAATACATCAGTTAACTACAATGCATGGAAATTTCAGTGGAGACCAGTGGAGAGGTAGGTGAAAGAGTAAGTGTGACTATCAGTTGTGACTATAGTGATGCATTGATTGCATCCAACACTAAGTGGAGATGCCAATGAGGATTGCGCAGTCAATCCTAGAGAAATTCGAGTTCATTTAGAGCCATTCTTCAGCAGGGATTGCGTAGTAGAGGCAGGCTAGCAGGTGGCAAAGATCAGTGCATGGATTTGCAAGATCGGGCTTGATTAGTGTGTAGCGATTGTATTGTACTGAGAGCTTGATATTATCATCTTTGTATGAGGATTGTTACATGATATCTATGAAATATATTATATACAAATAGTTGGGGTTTTCAGCTTTAGGATTTCCCATTAAAACAACTGTGTTAATGTGTGTGAATTTTTATGGTTTCATGTGTGCATTGCAATATTGATTTAATTTCCGCAAATGATCAATGGTGGAATAGATTCTGTATTTTGCATGAAGTTAAAATAGTTTGAGATCAGGAGAATCTTGGACATATAACTCATAAGTTATATAATTTCTACATGGTATCGAAATAGTATTGATAATAGAAGGTTGCAATTATTGAAGCGGTTGAGTTTTTTGCTGGTGGAATTCGAATTTGCTGCAGTGTTTTCTTGGTGTCGAAGTTGAGCATTCATTGAAATGTCTTTCAACGGATTGCGATTGGAGTATGCCCTTGATGGCAGCTTGAATTATATTGCATGAAAGGATAGGATGGAGGCAGTGCTAGAGGATAATGGGCTGAAGGAGTTCATAGATGCTGATATTCCAAATCCTGGATCTAGCGATGCTGCCGCGCTTGATGCATGGCAAAAGAAGGTAGCAAAGTGTCGAAGGATTCTGTTGGAAGGTGTGAAAGACCACATTGTGTCCAGCCTTCATGGTAAAGCCACTCCATTGTTAATGTGGAAGGCTTTGACAGACTTGTTCTAAGGCATAAGTGACCAGAGGAAGTTGGCGCTTAAAGACAAAATCATGAAAATAAAAATGGAGAAGGGCGACAGCATACCCAAGTATCTCACGAAGTTTGTCCAGTGCAGGGATGAGCTGGGAAGTGTGGGGGTTACTTTTGATAAAGAAGACTTGGTGAGCTTGGATCTCCTTGGGCTTCCGAAGAGTTGGCATAGTTACGAAGACTCTGTCAATGGATGGGATAAACTGCCAGGATGGGAGCGAATTTGGTCGGATCTTGTGCAGGAGGAGATAAGGCGGGGTACCAGGGATGGATATTCATCGAAGAATGAAGATGAAGAAAATTGCGCTTTGGCTGCCAAAGCAAGGAAATGGAAGGGAAAGAAAAATCCTTCTCAATTCGGTGCTGAAGGCAAGAAGCAGGACTTGTCCAGGTGAAGTTTTTTCACTGTCACCAGCATGGGAATTTCACCACTAACTGTCCACAAAAGAATAAGAATAAGCAGGCTGCTGGATCTGCAGCTAGAGAGGCCTTAGCCTCACAGTTTGAGCTAGATTTTTCTTTGATCGCATGCTTGGTTTCAAGTGTGATGGGATCAGTGTGGTTTCTTGACGGTGGTGCGTCTTTCCATATGATCAGAGACAAAGATTTGTTTAGTGATCTGGATAAAAAGAATCTTGGAGTGCACATCGAGATGGGCAATGATGGTAGATACATTGTGACTGGTATCGAGACCATTTCCTTTGAGAGGGAGCCTGGAAAACCTTTCATCTTGAAGGATGTCATGCATGTTCCAGGATTGAAGAAGAATCTGATCTCTGTGGCGATGTTGGAAGACAAGGGTTATGATGTTGTTTTTAGCGAGGGAAAAGCCTTCCTGCGCAGCAAAACAACTGGTCAAACCAGGAGGATAGGGATTCGAGTTAATAATATTTATCAATTGCAGGTAGATGGCTGCGCAACAATGGCAGGCAAAGCAGAAGGAGTGGTGAGCCGAGATGAGTGCGAATTGTGGCACAGGAGATTGGGCCATCTTCACCATGGCGCTTTGAAAATTTTGTAGCAAATTTCTACCAGGCTTCCCAAGGGTACACTTGCACAGTCAGATCAGTGCAAGGGATGTACTTTGAGAAAATTTGTGAAGACCACTTTTCATGAGAAGGATAGTCGTGCCACGACGATCCTTGAGAGAATTCACACAGACGTGTGTGGACCTTTCTCGGTTGCTTCAACAGCAAAGCACAGGTATTATGTGATATTTGTTGATGAATTTTCTCGTAAGTGCTGGATCTTCTTCATGAAAAAGAAGAGCGAGACATACTCAAAGTTCTATGAGTTCAAGGCGCTAGTTGAGAAAGAGTCGAGGAAGCAGGTGAAAGCTCTAAGGAGCGATAATGGTGGTGAATACATCTCTGGCGAATTCAAAGACTTTTGCAACAAAGAAGGAATTCAAAGAGAACTCATAGCGCCTCATAACCCATAGCAGAATGGGGTCACGGAGAGAAATAACAGAACGATCATGGGTGTTGCACGGGCGATGTTGCATGATCAGGGCCTTCCCATACACTTGTGGGTTGAAGCATGAAAAACTGCGGTTTATGTGCAAAACCATTATCCTCATAGAGTACTTGGCATGAGTACACCTGAAGAGGCATTTTCTGGTAAGAAGCCTGATATTTCTCATTTGAAGACTTTTGGCTCACCTGTTTACATTCATGTGACAAAGGATGCCAGGAAGAAGCTAGAGTCGACCGTAGAGGTTGGGATATTTGTGGGGCACACAGAAACACCCCACAATTATCGTGTGTATTTTCCAGATAGTTGGATGAATGTTATGCAACGGGATATCAAATTTCATGAGGAGAAAGCCATGAATTTTTCGCTTGAGAGGGAGCTACACTTGCATACAAATGAGGAGCTACTTGTTCCTAAAGATGAGCCTTAGGATGTGGATTAGCCACAAGAGGAGGTTCATGGAGTGGAAGAAACCACTCATGCAGTGCCAAACATCAGAGGGTGGAAGCGCACTACAGAAGCTGAGTGACTGAATCTTGATGCAGTGTAGAATGTAGGAATTCCTACATCACAGCGTAGACAGAGATAATCACCTGACCGATTTACTAGATACATGGCTCTGATGAGAAATTGTATCGTGACGGAGCCATCCTCTTTCGAGGAAGCTGTGGAGGATCCCGCATGGGTAGATGCCATGGTGGAAGAGTACGATTCGGTTGTTAGAAACAGTGCATGGGAGATTGTCCCAAGGCCGAAAGGGAAATCAGTGGTAGGTTCGAGATGGATCTACAAAGTGAAGCAAGCTGCTGACGAGAACATCGAGAAGTATAAGGAAAGATTTTTTGCCCAGGGCTTCTCACAGATTGAGGGGATTGAATATGAAGAAACCTTTGCACCTGTCACAAGGTATTCTTCCATACGGACCATCCTTGCTCTCTCAGCGCAGATGGGTTGGCACATTCATCAGATGGTTGTGAAGACTGCGTTCCTCAATGGAGTCATTGAGGAGGAGGTGTACATTGAGAATCCTGAAGGATTGGAAATATTCAGCAGTGAGTCGCATGTGTATAGGCTCAAAAGAGCGTTGTATGGGCTGAAACAAGCACCTCGTGCTTGGTACACATGGATAGACAGTTATTTCACCGGACTTGGTTTCGCCAAGAGTGAGGTGGATCTGAACCTATACCAGATTGTGGTGGAGGGTAAGCTTTTGATCATTGTACTTTATGTAGATGATTTAATACTAACAAGTGATGAACTATTGATACACTCATGCAAGACAAATCTTGCAAAGGAGTTTGAGATGAAGGACTTGGGTCTCCTTAATTATTTCCTAGGATTGGAAATCTGGCAGCGAAAGGGTGGAATGTTTGTGTCTCAAGGCAAGTATGCCTGGGAGATACTGGAGAAGTTTCACATGCAAGGCTGAAAGCCTATCAACACTCCTCTTCCTGGTGGTTGGAGGAAAGAGGATGCTACATCGGCAGAGGTAGTGAATGCCATTGTTTATCGACAGTTGGTTGGTTCGCTCATGTATTTAGTCAATAAACGACCGGACATATGATATGCTGTAAACCAGCTTTCAAAAGCTATGGTTAAGCCTACCAATCTATTTTGGAAGGCAGGAAAGCATGTCCTGAGGTATCTCAGGGGCACATCTGGGTATGGATTGTGGTACAGACAGTCGGATGAGTTGAAGCTGCATGGCTTCACATATACAGATTGGGTAGGAAGCCCAACGGACAAAAAGAGAACATCTGGAGGGATTTTCAGTATCGGATCTACAATAGTTTCTTGGTACAGTAGGAAACAAATATCCGTGGCACTCAGTTCAGCAGAGGCCGAGTACATGGTAGCAAGTTTGGCTGCATGCGAGGCTATATGGATGAGGAAGATCCTGGTTGGTTTGTTCGGTTCTCACTTAGATCCTACTGTGATATATTGTGATAATCAGAGTTGCATTAGACTCTCGATTAATCTAGTATTTCATGATAGATCTAAAAATATTGACATCTGGTACCATCATATCAGAGATTGTGTGTAGTGGAAGATCATGTTGCTTTCTTACATTCCTACGGAGGATCAGGATGCAGATATTCTGATGAAGGCGCTCACCAGGAGCAAATTCGAATACCATAGATACAGGATCGGGGTGGCAGATAATCCCTATCTTGTTGAGAGGGAGTGTTGAGATTCAACAAGATGATGAGCGTAGTGAAAAGAGTCGCCTTCACTAAGTGGGCCCGCAGGCTATTTTTGGCGCAAAGTCTATTTTTAGACTATGTTTATTTTTAGACATGTTGATCATATTCTATGAGTTGCAGGATGCTATTTTTGGATGGTTGGTCAAGTTGGAAAAATAGATGGACTTCTATTTTTAGACATATTGGGCGGAATCTATTTTTACATTTCCAGTCTAAAAATCGATATGTCAAATATTATTAGCTCTTAATAATATTTGGACTCTAAACATTATCTTATTCTCTTGGAGCACTTCAGTTAAGTGCACATATGTGGCACAACAGCTGACAGAAGGAATTATGCTATTCTTGAGGGTTTACTAGAGCTAATGCATGGAGGACTTCGGTTAGAACTCATGTGACAGAGTTTGGTGGAGTTGTAGAAGTAGTTGGTGGAGTTGTGTTCAGTTTAACTCAGTTAGACTCAGTTGAGCTAGTTGTATCTAGTCTAACTGATTGATACACTAGTGAGAGTGGTGTGAATTAATTATTTAATTAATTGAATAAATAATAAATCATTAATCAACTAAAGAATACATCAATTAACTACAGTGCATGACAGTTTCAGTGGAGACCTGTGGAGAGGTAGGTGAAAGAGCAAGTGTGACTATCAGTTGTGACTATAGTGATGCATTGATTGCATCCAAAACTCAGTGGAGATGCCAATGAGGATTGTGTAGTCAATCATGGAGAAATTCGAGTTCATTTAGAGCTATTATTTAGTAGGGATTTCATAGTAGAGGCAGGCTAGCAGGTGGCAAATATCGGTGCATGGATTTGCAAGATCGGGCCTGATTAGTGTGTAGCGATTGTATTGTACTGAGAGCTTGATATGATCAGTTTTGTATGAGGATTGTTACATGATCTCTATGACATATATTATATACAAATAGTTGGGGTTTTTCAGCTTTAGGCTTTCCCGTTAAAACAACTGTGTTAATGTGTGTGAATTTTTATGGTTTCATGTGTGCATTGCAATCTTGATTTAATTTCCACAAATGATCAATGGTGGAATAGATTATGTATTTTGCATGAAGTTAAAATAGTGTGAGATCAGGAGAATCTTGGACATATAACACATAAGTTATATAATTTCTATAGAGTCTAAGTCAAGCTAACAGAACTGGGATCAAGGCCTAAAAGGTCAAATGTCTATAGGGCAAGGTAGATAACCCTTGGAGATCATGGAAAATTGGTTTTTGAGATGGTATGATCAAGATAAAGGGCACTTAAGAATCCTTAAATACGGAAAATGGAAGTAGAAGATAGAGGTAAAATGGGAGAGGGAGAAACTAAGGGTTCCCTACACCAGAAATCAGAAGAAAACAAAGAAATGATAACTAGTTAAAAACAGGGTGCTATTAACATGTCCTGTAGTAATACTCCTAGTTATACATTCAGATTTAGAATTAAAACATAGATGTATGTATGAAGCAAAAGAACATAACAATGACAAGTTTAAAGAGAGTACTTCACTCCAGATAGCTTAACATAGGGATCTTGAAGTATGATGCCAAAAAGGTGATCCAGTCTGCTGCTCAGAATCGAAATCCAAAGCCTTCAAGTCAATGAAAATATCTATAGTAATCTCCAACAATTTTATTCCACACCAAAATACTTCCAAGAGTGAAGTATTTATATAAAATGTTTTACAAAATATCCTAGATGAATTCTAGGAATAAACTTAGGAAAAATAAATCTTTTACAACAATAATAGTGACAGCTTGCTCAACAAACTAGCAAGCTGTCCTATTTTATTCAAAATAAATGGAAACAGTTTTAAGATAAGAAGCAGTTGGCTGCTTATGTGCCTTTCCTGCTAGCTTTTTAGATATTTTTCAAAATCTAGTTGCTTTCACTGATACTCTTTCTCGCTGATACTCTTTATTATTGATCCTCTTTCACTTTTGAGACTATTTACCTTCAGTAAAATTGCCTTTTTGCTGAAAAAATCTATTTTTACTGTGAAATCAACAAACATAATTTTTCTTCTTCATGTGTTTGCCTTTATTTCTTTATAGCAAATCAGTCAATGCCTGCCACTCCTCACTTTTAGGAATTCTAATGTTCTTGAATTTCCTAAAATTTTCGTCAGCCTTAGTGTACCTAGAAAATGTGGGTTTGATGACAAACAAATGTTTGATTTCATACTACAAGTAAAACAAATCTTAAATTTTTTTTAGCAATACTTTCCCTGTGGGAATACCTTGGCCTGTTGGCTTGTTCACTTGCTCTTTGGCATGTTCTCTGATCTTTTTGTCATAGTCATTCTGAGGCATTAGCTTGTCATTAATCACCATAATATCTGGAAGTCCTTTTTTCCTTAAGTTAGTGAATTTGAAAATGAATCTAGTGACAACAGTGTTCATTCCTTCACATTTCTCTTCAAGCTGCCTCATTAGATTTCTTTTAGTAGTCACTTTCCTAATTTCTAGGATTGTAGCTGTCCTATCTTTGATTTTTAACTCTTCAAGTTGCCGTTTGTTCTTGCTGTTTAGGAAATTGATTAACCTAACAGCCTGTTCTGGTTTATTTGCCAATTATTCTTGTGTCTTTTGGATCGCTTCCTGAGCTGCCAATAGTAACTCTCTCTGCTAAAAAATTACTTGAATTGATGGCCAAACATCATGAATGGATTCAATTACATTATTCCATAAGTGATTCTTAATATATGATATTTGGTCCTTGAGAGTTAACTCTTTTTGGAGCTTCTTTACCTCTTCACTCAATCTGTGAGCATTCTATTCATGTATTTTGGCATCTATTTGAGCTGCTTTGCTTGTCTTCTCAAGATTTTCAATTATCTTAGTCAATCTATTGATTTCATTGGTTTTCAAGGACATCTCCTCCATTTCCTTTACTAGTTGACTACTCTCACCTGTAGGTGGAAAAACTGTAGAGGATTGATTTACTAAAGTTGTTGAAGATGTTACTGGCACTGCAGTGGCTAGTGGCTCTTTTGGTGCCAACTTTTCTCTTAAAGTTGATGGCACTGCTGCTGTAATGATAAATAGGACTTCTTTGTTTGCATTGACAATAGCTCTCTGTTCAGGAATGTAGTATTGGTGACATAGTATGATAAGTTCCGGACAAGGGTGTGTCAGGGGGACTACATATTTGGGCAAATTGGATTCCAAAATTTGAACATCTTCTTGATCATCTAGGGATTTTTCAAAACACCAGTTTTGTATATCTAACAAATTGAACTCAACTATAGGATCAACTATTTTGCAGTCAATGTATGCTAGAGGAATATGCTCAATATCAACAACTGGGGGCTGTAATGGGTTGACTATAATGGCAGTATTTGGAGTCATGGCAGGAGTAGCTTTGGGAGTCTTAGAACCTTCAGATTTGTTTCCACTCTGTTTTTTAGGCATCTTTATTGACTCCTGCAAGCTTAAACTATTTGCAGAGGCAATTTTATTATAACAGAGGATGGATTAGGAAAATTCAGAAAAATAGAAAGTCTCTTTGGATTTGATGCTCAATTAGGTCTCTTAAATGAAGTTATAAGGCTGAAAAATGGTCTAAAATAGAAAACAGAGGTTTTTGGAGTCTTTTGATTGCAAATTGGGCTAAAACTATGATAAAAAGGATTTTCAGAAGATATAGGGCACCTGCAGAGGATTTCTGGCCTTTAAAAGCTTGAAATTGATTAATAACTGTGAAAAACTGATAAATTACCTTAAAAATGGTGCGCAACAGACAACTAGGGTTCTTGGGAAAATTTTGCTAGGGTTTTCCCTGTTTCTGGGACTTTTGGGCAATTGAAATTAATCAATTTCTTGATTTTAAAATAATTCTTTTTCTTTTAACAAGTTTTTTAATTGAATTATAGGTTTAATTTTTAGAAAAATACCTGTTTTGATGCATGTATAGGTTTTAACAGGGTTTTCTGCAATCCTCTGGTCGAATTGAATCTTCAATAGTTGATATGGAGCAAGTGCGGCTCCTCAGCAATTCTTTTAGGTTCTTAGGCAGCTTCAGAGGTTCTGGGTGTAAAAATAGCAGGAAATGGCTATCAGGGGGCTCTTTGCAACTTTACACAATCGGGAGGGAAAAATACTGGTTTAAATGCGAAAGGTATGTGGAAAAATACATAAACAAAGGTTTTATTAAAACATTTGATCGTATTAACCCTCGACATTAATTATAGGTCGTGTCATGGCGGGAAGGTGGTTTTCGAATTACTAAAAGGGAAAAGACCAGTGGTAATCGCGTGGGTTTTTAGTGGTAAGAAGTTTTAATGAAAACCCACGCAATCCAACCATAAGAGGGAACGTGGAGGGGAGGGTTCAACACAAAACAACCTATTTCGCGTGGATTTTGTAATGGAGTAGTCAAGCACTTTTTCTATGCAATATTCATTGTCAACAGTCAGATTAAAATCTTTGAAGCGAACGGCTAGGATCATTTCGGGAGGTGCATGGAATGGAAAAGTGGGACCGGGTTTAATAAAATGCAATGGAATGGTTAAATATATATTAAAACCTTTATAATAAAATCAAGGAGTATAGGTTTAAACATATATGCGATGATTTATTTACATATGGCGGTGGGATCTATGGTTTAAACATTAATATAATTTACAAAGTGCGGGGTTTAGACATGGTATCGATATATGGCGGGGTTAATGTTTTTATTAAAACATTTGTTTAAATTATTTTAATAAAACATAAGCGGGCGAGTTAGGACTGCGACATTTTATTAGAAATGTTTCGCAAATGTGCATAATGATACGTTATGTTATATAGTTTTTTAACTTTTTTTGAATATTTTAAAAAACTATAGGGCAGGATATTTGAATATGGATAATCTTTTTAGACCAAAGGGCTTTTATTTTGGGTTTTTCATTTATGCACATGGGATAATATACCTTGGTCAAAAGTTTATAATAATGGGTTTTTGGGGTTTATTAGATATAATGGAATTAATAACTAGGAAAGGGTATCTCATAGGGATTTAATAAAATATGTTAAAGGTTAATATGAGAGGGGAGTGAAATGTAAAAAAAAATACATATTATCTCTAATTATAGTACAAAATTAAGCATTTCTCATTTTCATATTTCTTTTACTAATACTTAGGATAAATGTAACTTTGTGGGTTTTTATGAATGCTTATGAAGGGATAGATTTAATTATATGGGGATTTACAATTATACTAAGAGTGTCTTTTTTCTTAGGAAAAAGGGGTTTGAGTACATGAATGAAAGGTAAATGATAATAAATGAGGATTTAACGTAAGAGCTCAATATTTACAACTAACCAGTCAAAGAGCCTTGGGTCCGGTCCCAACAAAAGTCAGAGAATGCTCTGAGCTTGTTTGACTGATAGCTTAGAATACTGAATACTCATTGGGGAGGGGAAATTAGTGATTTTTCCCGATGATGTTGTTAGGGTCCCGTGATTTGGCTGATTGGCAAGCCAAATGACAGTGTAACATCAAACCAGTCTTTGGAGCCTAAGGACCTAGCCTTCCTGGACTCAGAGAGAGCTCTCTCTATTTGTGTAAGGGATATCTATGTGTTTTCTTATTGTGTTCTTGATTTTAGGCTAGTTATGAAGTAGGTTTTTGGCTTTGGTTTTTAGGTTATGAGGGATGAACTGATCAAAGACATAAGATAGGTAAAAAGATGTCAGATCAACTGGGCTATGGGGTTGAAACGGTCAAAAAAGCTTTCAGGTGGTGATACAAGGTTGTTGAAGGGCCGATTTGAGCGAGGTAAAATGGATCTTTGGGAAAAATGGAGTGAGATGGACATTAAACTTGTGAATAACAAAGGATTTAAAACGTAAATAGTTAAATAGCTGACATAAACATGGTAGGGCTAACCATTAATCATGAGAAATGTAACTATAAGCTGATTAATGGACATAAATAAACATTCAAGCCATGCATAGAGATATATGACTCTCTAACTTTCGGAAATGGCTATCAGACTTTGGGAAAATACATTTAAGACAAAAAAAAAACTCAAATCACTATGAAGGAATGCCTAAACATAGTATTTCAAGCTATTGGGCACTTTGAAGACAAGATTGCATGGTTTTAGGCAAAGGGCAAGATCAGTACAAGACCTCCTTGGTTCAACAAATGACAATATAATCAATCAAAGAGAGGCTTCATAGGTGGAGCTATGGCTAGCCATGAGTAATTAGGGCATACCGTAAATCATACTTAGCATGCATAAAACCATAAATGAAACAAGCAAAAAATATTCTTCAGTTATTAAAGAGCAATCAAGGATTCTTTAATATGACTAAGAATGAAGAAAAAATAGGAGCTATAAAGAAACAGGAAATTTTAGGTGCCTCCAAGGGCATGTCTCAAATCTATTCTCTACTGTCTTATAGCAAGCAAGAACATGGAATTATGAATGAAAACTAAGAAACAAAACAGAGAGAGAGACACTATACCATTCTGAGTCAAGGAATCCAACAACGGACCTCCTTCATGGTAAAAACATCCAAAGAGACAAGAAACTATCCAACCGCATGAGACAAGTATTTCTTCAAGCAGCATAACCATATGTTACTTATATTGTAAAGTTCAACCTCATTTTACAATGAAAGCCTTTGGAACATATAGGCCAAAAGTGGAAAACCTCTTAGTTCAACTTGCAATCTCATTGGCCTATCCAAAATATATGATTTTGTCCTTGAGGCTTTGCAAAGCCCAAGGCACAAAATATCTAATAAAATATCTCAAAAATGCTAAAAAAGGGAAATATATTGACTTTTCATAACTAATCATGTACAAAAATAGCTAAACGCACATGAGGAAAAGTCACTTTTGAAAGGTTCAATTTTTACAAAAATACTCAATAAATATATAAGAAGAAAGTCCTGTGATTTTCCAGCAACTTTTGGAGGCCTTTCCAATGTCAAAACGAGGCCTGTGATGGCTCGTTGGAAAGCTCTAAGTGTCTATTTTCTGAAAATTCTTATTTTTATCAAAAATGACCAATAGAAGTCCTCAAAAAATGGACCTGTGTGTAAAAACCCAAAAAATAGGCCTTGCTGATAAACAGGGCAGAGTGTGGAAAAAGCGAGTGTTTTTCGCCATTTTGGGGGAGAAAATGATCTTCAATTGATCTGAAAATCACTGAGTATATGCCCCTAAAATTATGGCATCCAATGATACCATTTTCATCCTTTGAGGATGCACCAAACTGAAATGGCGATGCCCATGAGTTTTAGCCAAAAACCCAAAAATGACAAAAAACCAAAATTTGTCGAATTTCGCCCAATTTTGGTGAGCATGACCCTCAAGGGTTTTCCGAAACATGCTGTGAAGCTGAGGCAAAAATTTGGAGCTTTGAGGTGTCTTTCCTCAATTTTGGTGTTGGGCGCTTCCTTTTAGCCTCCTTGAGTTTTTCCTAAGTGGCCTTCAATTTCCACCGGGCAAATTGACTGAGTTTCTTATAATGCCCGGTCATCCTCCGTTGAAAGTCCAAGTCTCTATTTGCCTTCTCCAACTTCTTCTCCAAGTCAGCATTAACCCTCTGAAGCCATGCTTCTCGATTGTTCTCTATCTCTTGTGCGAACAATGTAGTGAGAGGGGTAGATTGGAGAAGGGCATCTTCTTCTTCCTTTTGTTTCTCAAGGGCTCTTTTGAGCCCCATGGTTCTTGGCCTCTTTCTCCTAGGTTGATCTTCATCTTCGCTCTCATCGAACTCACCCATGAGTTCTTCCAATCTCACTTGTTCTTTGGAGGCCTATTTTTTGTCTTTGATGGCCCGTGTCTCATATACCGCCATATGGACACTCATCTGTTTTTTTTGAATTTGCAAAAAGTGAATGAAGTTTCTAGCCCTCTCAAGATCAGTCCTCAAAGCATCGATTTGGTTTTCTCTATTGATCAAGAGAGTTTCAAGGATTCGGGCTTCATTGTCACTATCATCACTTTGAATTTGAATTATGTCGAAGTCCCTCTCCTTTTCATGGCTGCTTTTTTCTTTCTCCTTTCCTTTGCTTTGGGTGGCTCTTTTAGTCTTCCTCCTCTTGTGAAATTCGACAATGGGCTTCTTGGGAAATTTTCCCTTGCTTCGGAGGGCCCTAGTAACATTTGGAGTTACAACTCTAGGCACCCTTTTCCTTGATGTCCGGGGCTTGGCCACTTTCGGAGAAGAGAGCATGGCCCCTTGCCTAGGAGAGGTAGTTATCACATGCTCCATTGGCTCTTTTCCTTTGTTACTTTGCTCATCATTCTTGCCACTGTCCTACATTTCTTCATGGATGCCTTGATTTTCCTTTTGCATTTATTTTTGAGGGCTTTCCTCCTCACTGTTTTGCACCTCTTCATCATGCTGCTGTTCTTTTTCATGAGGCTGCTGTTCATCATCAAGTGGCTGCCTCTCCTTACTCTATTTTTCTTCATGAGTCTACTGTTCATCATCATGTGGCTGCCTTTCTTTAGTGTGCTGCACTTGTTCATCATCATGCTGTTCACCATCATGCTACTCATCATCAGCTTCCTCTTCATCATGCCCTTCTTCATCATGAGGCTGCTCACCATCATCTTCCTCTTCATCATGCCCTTCTTCATCATGAGGCTGCTCACCATCATCTTCCTCCTCTTGCTCATGCTCTTCTTCCTCATCCTGCTCTTTTTCTTGTTTAATGGGGAATTTGAGTTTCTTGGGAATGGGTTTGCTTGAAGAAGGCGAAGGATGGTGAGTGGAAGGTTAAGGAGATGTATTAAATGAAGGGACAGTGGTGAAATCTAGATGTGTAATGAAAGTATCCCAAGAGATTTCTTTATTCTCAAGCTGATGAAGAATGATAACCTTGATGAGGGAGCGATGGAAGAGGCAGGCTGTCTGCTGAGAAGGAGGTTTTTTCTGTACAGTGGAGGTCATTTTTTCAATACTTCTATGTAGGAAGAAAGGGAGATTTAACAATTTGGCTCTTGTGAAATGCATGAGCAACTGGATATGATAGGCATAGACTCGGGAGAATCTTCCCTTGCAAGTGACGTATTTCATGATTATCTTCATGAGGGGGGCGTAACTAGTCAACATATATGAGAAGGGAAAAATGGATGGACATGAATCTCTATGCTCAGGCTTCAGAAAAGGCTTGTATTGTTCTGAGTCCAGGTGGCTTTGTTTAAACCACTTCTCTCCAACATAAGGGATTTTGGTGGCCTTGGAAATGGACCTTGGAGAGAACTTGAAATCCAAGCCTGCCAGCTAAAAGTGCTTCTCTTGAAACCTCAAAGCACAAAGATGTGTCAAAGGAAAATATATATTCACCTCTTGCACTCTTTGACAAAAATATAGACACCCAACCTTAAAGAAGTTAAACAGGACTAATGGATGAGCATTTACCTCTTCAGTGGAAACAGGCTCAAACCTCCTTTGAAGGCCACTCCTACTATCTTGCCTGGGAGGCATTTTGTTTTGAATGTTCTTTGCAATACAAAGCTGTCTCAAATGGCCTTTGGAATGTTTTTCTCAAGCACACACCTCTGTCCTCCTTGTTAGACACTGTTTTTCCTCTTTGATGCCAATCAACAAATATTTATCAAAATAAAAAGCACACAGTCAATTTGTTACTATGTTTGGGCAAGGTATTGAAAAGAGGTATCTGTGGCTTTCTTGTTAGAACAAAGATCTCCTTGTGTTTTGACAGAAGCAAGACACCCTTCCCCAAACAAAACTCTTCTTGTTGTTCACTATTTCCTTACAAAGATAGACAAAAACACTCTCAACTGATTTTGAAAAACCTCTCACACACTCTGCTTTTGGGACTTATAGAGGCTGTACAGATTTGGCTGTCTCATCACAGAGAGGAAATTTTTCAAAATGACAAGGCATTCAACTTATGATTACTGTTTTCACCTTACAAACACTGTTTTCACCTTACAAAAAATGCTTTCACTTTACAAACACTGCCCTCTAACCACTGTCTCCCTCTTAGGTTCTTTCTACGACAAACTGCCTTTTCAAAACTATTGTTTAAAACACTGTTTAAATTGAGTTGAGACCCCCTAAGCACAAGAAAGGTTTCTCCATCTTTGATAGGGACTCTGTCTCCTTAACACTGACCTATCTCATGGTTTTTATATGATGAAATGGTTTTAGAACATATGTTTCTTCTTCGAGAAAAACATAGCAAAACACCCCTTTCAAAAATCGAAAATTACCATGAGGTGATGAAAAATACCTCAAAGACCCTCCACAAGCCTTGGTTGATCGTTTGGGGAGATTTCAGGGCTTCTTAGAAGGTGAAAAAGAGGCATGGCATTTTTTCTGGAAAGAACGCCGCACAACTAAATAGTCGGTTCGGCCTTCGGGTAGTGGTGACCGGCGTTACAGGCACGCTGCATGCCACTATAGGCATGTTGCACTACCGTTGTAAGCCTTTTTATTTCTTCATCTGAACGCGCCACACACTTTTCCATGGGCGCTGCGTAGGCTTTAAGCCTCAAGAATTTTGAAATTTTCTTGAAATTCCTTGCTTCGGTCCAGTGAGCAGCAATGAGAGCAATTTTGAACACTTTTTTATGTTTTTGAAACTTGAAAATGGCCTTTACAATGGTCTATAACTCCCTTTAAAGTCAAAAAACCTTTTGAACTTGCTTTGTGAGGGTTTGAATGCCTCTTTGAAAAATGCCTTTGTTATAACGAAACTCAAATGACCTTTAAAACGCCAAAGGGGCCCATATCCAATTAATGTTGATAATAAAGTGTTGTGGGGGCTGCTTGAAAGTTTTCATAGATATGAATTTCCCCTAAGTGAAAGAAAATCATCCAAGGCTAAACTCTTTTTCACTGTTTTCCTATTAAGGGAGGAAACTTGTTTCCTTTGTTCATATCTGTTTTAAGAGGAAAACCCTGCTCAAAACCATATAATGACTGTAGATGCACCCTTCGAATGACATTTATTTTTGACTATGGGAACCTTAGATTCATTCACTTGGGTTTGATAAACATATGTTTATCAAAAAGAAGATCCTCTAAAGGCTTCTCCTGTAATTATATGCAACAGCTAGGTATCTTCATATGTTTCATAAAAAGTCTTTTGTTTGTGACAGTATCATGCTTCATTTCTTTGAATGTTTTCCCTAAAATTAAAACACTTGTCATACCCTTTTTTCATACATAATGTCTCTGTGTTGTCTATTTGCAAAGTCTCCTTCAGAAACCAGGCTTAGGTTACCTTCTTGTCAATTTTGATGAGTTTTTGTAAAAGATCTTCATGAATAGGAAGAGCAAACCTTCTTTGAATATCAACATCACTCTTTGGCCTATGTTTAACCCAGCTCTCAACTTATAAAGCTTGAATGGATTTCTACTAATTTCAACTCTGTTTTTTAAAGGAAAACAATGGCTAGATTTCATGCCTGTTGATCAAGGAGAAAATCTCTGGAAACTTTTAATGAAATTTCATACCTTAGCAGGGTTTGTTCATATGTCCACAAGAGGCTTTTATCTATGACGATATCATGTTTCATTTATTTGAATGTTGTTTTGAATTTTAAACATCGTGTCATATTCATTTCTTCACATTGATGAAACTGTCCAGGATTTGTTCACTTTAGCTTCAAATTACCTTTGAAGGAGATCTCTGATAGAAGGAAAAACAAACCTCTTGGATTATCATAGTACCATGGCTTTCCCTCTTTTTTTAACATCATTTTTCTATCCATAAGCCTTCATTTGCCTTCACACTGCACTTAAAACCTACTTTTCAATTAGTGAAACCTATACTCAATCTTGAAACACCACTGCTGTGTTAGTGGTCTTCATCTATTGGAGACAAGGTGTTAAACAAGTTCTTCAGGCAGTTTGCATAATTGTTAGATTTGTGCCCTTTTAAATGAGGCCATACCTTTGTTCCTGGCCCTCTACTTCTTAGATGAAAGAGGCCTTTATCACATTGCCAAACCCTCTGCTTGTAAAATGAAGGAGGTTTTCAACTAATGACCTGACCATCTGCTCATGTATGGAGGAGGTTTTCTCAGTGTTTCAACCCTCTGCTCATGTAGGGAGGAGGTTTTCTCAGTCTTGCCATTTCATCTGCTTTCAAACAGTGTTTTCTTTCCTTTCACTGCCTATTCACACTTAAGCAAATAAAAGTGACAAGTTTACAATATGCCATGAAGGGCATTTCTCTGAGACATATAATCCTGCTGTAAAATACCTTTATGCATCTTTAGACAATTAGAGGCAGCCTGGCCAATATCTGCAGAGAATTTATTGTTATTCATAAGTCACTAACCTTTGAATGTGTTTGCAGGAGCTTATTGAAATAACTCTTTGTCCTGTAGCTGCATCCCAGGCTCAAAACGACATGAGAAATAGCTGTCTTCTCATGTTGAGTTTAATAATGTCTTCTGGAACACTGGTACACTTCTGCTCTTGAAAGAGACATTGAAACACTGTAAGTCTACCTAACATCAATTTAACATGTGGCATATGTATTGTTGAGGCCTCAAGGCTTGTTAGTGTCTCGACCTAAGGGTGTAATCAAGCTTTATTTGCAGAATAGGAAGGTCCTCTAGGATTGGTTGATATTAGATAGAGGTTATTTTGGCTTTAGGATAGTTTGCCAAGGGAGGATCTCCTAAAGTGCCACTACCTAACTTAGGGGAGAATTTTTGGACAGATTTGGATTATTCTCTTTGGAGCTGATGGACAAGCTTGTATGGCTGAGGCTAGATAGGGCTTGATAATGAGGTTTTATCTTGTCATGGGCTGATTGAAAAGGTTAGGAGGGAAAAAATGTTTATGGGTGTTTTCTAGCTGACAAATTTGACATATTGGAGATCAGCTGCTAGAAAACTTGGCTTTAACAACTAGTCATCATTAATAGGTGCAAAATACTGATGACTAATAGTTGCTCCATTTGAGGAGGGCAGTTCCTTTTTAGGAGGTGTCTAGAATTTCAGATCTCATTTATTTGAAGACCAGTGAATTTATCCATTGGCGCAAATTTATTTCTTTCTTGATGCTATTTCTGAAAATTGACAGCATGATTAGCATCAATGACACTTCTACCTACCCCACTATATTTCCTAACATTTTTTCTTCTTTTGGGTGCATTTGGACTAGCAACCCTTTGACATAATACTTTTGAAAAATGATAATATCTAGTTATACACTTATATCCGCCGGGAGTTCAGATTAAGCTGATGAACTCCTTTGTTTCTCTACCTCTGCTAGATCGACTGTCAAGGTTAAGCTATTTGACAGGATTTTATTCTCTAATCTAAAACATGAAATTGAAAAATGATCAAATTAGGATTAGACAGTCTGATTTGTCATATAATTGTGGCATGAAAGACAAGCGGCACAAAAATAATATTTTGCATAAAATGAAATCTAGAAAAACAAGGCTTGGACACACAATTTGTTTTTCATCTCTGCTTTCCTCTTTGGTTCTGTTTTGAGCATGTGGAACCAGTATCTTTTCCTAATCTACTCTCATTGATAAGGCAAGCTTACACAATGTTGAATATCTTTTCCTCTCACTAACTTATCAACAAATAAATATAAAACATGCTCAGTTATGATTAGGCTAGATAACTGAACAAGACATTTCAGCACTAGTAGTGGCATTTAGACTTGCGCGCTTTCCAAATGAATATTTTTTGAACATGGGGATTTATTTCTATTTTTCAAACCACCCTCTTTTCTATTTTTCTATTGTTTTTGAAATTTTTGTTTTTGATTTATTTTTCAAACAATGGTATATATAATGATTGAAAAAGTTTTAACTCAGAATCTTGGAAATGGTGAAACTTATGCATCTTATCTTCATAAGGATCTCCTCCCACTCTTGGTCCACTCAGCTCTTGAAAAGAAAAATTTGGAAAATTTTCTCTTTGAAGCATGACATAAGGATTCATGCATGAATCTTTAAACAACCCTGTATCTTCCCGCTGTACCTCTTTATACCTCTGATTTCCACTCCTTCTTTTGTTGTACATCTTTTTCAAATAGTGCAGATATTCTTTGTCATTTTTGAAGTATATGATGACATCATTTAGGTATGTCAGAATATAGAAATTCAGAATTGGAAACATGGATTTTAGGAGCATATTTTTGATATCCGTTGGTTTTGCAATTCTAGGTTTGAAAATGGAACTACTTCCAGCATACTTGAAAAATTCTTTGAGCTGTCTGCTTTGCAAAGGAATTATTTGGCTATAACCTGAAACATCATCTTGCAAAGACATATGATTAAAAGCACTTATCATTGGTATATCATGGTCTTGGGTAGGAAGGATAAAATTTCTGTCACAAGGGTGTGTGTTAGTGTTTCTAAAATCAAAACAGATCCTATGACGTGCTATTTTATCTTTGACTATTACTGTTTGGTTCAGATTTTTGTATTTCCTTTTGTCGAAGTTGTTTCTAGGAGTGATGGTAGTGGCATAGTTTTTCTCACTATTTTCTCTATATGAAGTAGTATTTTGAACAATATTGCAAATTCTAGCAGTTCTAAGTCTTTGGTGGAGTGACAGAATATTAGCCAGTTCAAGTAACTCAGGTATATTTGGACTGCAGTCATGATATCCTCTCATAAGAAGTTTATTAGGCATTTTTTTCTGGATTTTGAGATGTTATGGCTACAGTCAAGGTTTCATTTGAAATGGTAGATTTATGTGATGGAAAATCCTTAAGGTATGGTAAGAACATTAAACTTCCCTGCCCCTGAGTTCCAAAGAGGTTTTTGATATGTAAGTCTTCTAATGCCTCTATTCTGAAAAAGTTTCCTGATGTTACTACTGATGTTTGCCTAAGGTTTGAGCAATTTTCTTGATAGTACATGATGGTTTGTGCTTCTTGCTCTATCCCTGTTTCAAAAGGAACACACTCTCTTTCCTCAAGACATAGCTGCTCATGATCATGATAATTTTGAGTGTCTAGTTCATCATAGAGAACTTGGGGCAGCTGATGTGGTGGGTCTAAGTTTGTTTCAAATCCTTCTGACTGTTCTTCAATGTCCTCATCAGTGTGTAAAATGAAAGAGTTCAGATCAGAATGCAAGGAGTACATCGGGATGTTATCTAGCCTCTCTTGGCTGCTGATCATATATTTCATGTGTGATTCTCGATAGAGTATTCTAGTTTGGTCAAACACAGGAATAGTGGCGTAGGACATATCAAGTTGAATATTTCCTTGAAGTTTGGCTCCCCAATATCTGGATAAAATCATTCCATACTTGGGAGGATGTCTGCTACCACTATGTCCATGATCAGATGTTTTGCAGGTACTTGGGCCAAACTGAAACAAAGATCTTTGATTAAGCCTAGACATTTGACTCTACTCGAATCAAATGAATATAAGTCTTTATATGGTCTTGTGATTTCTAGGCCTAATCTTTCCATCACAACCTTCGACATGAGATTATGCGAGGCCCCGAAGTCTAGCATGGCATTGTGTAAGATTTGGTCATGGATATTCAAACTGATGTAAAAGGGAAGAGTGGTTCCTTCTTGGAATTTCCCTTCTATTTTTGGACCAAACAACACTTCAGGAGTGTCATCAGCTAGATTAAGGGTGTTTGCATCATTTCCTATATTCAGGACCTTTAACACTTGGGATTTATAAGAGCTTTGGGCGATAAGTTCAGTGAGAGGCATGGTAATCTTTATTTTGGCGATTTCTCCCTCAAAACTGAAGGGTGCTTGTAGTTTAGACAGGTTTGCTTCATTTTTTTTAGCCATGACTTTCTCTATGTTCTGAGTTTGCTGACTTTGTTTCGGGATTTTGTTTGACACAGCCATCTCAGGAATGTTTATGGAGGTACTAGGAGCATCTGAGCCAAGACTTGTTTGAATAGCTTTATCTTTGTTTTGGTCAGTTTTCTTGACCATGATTTTGTTGCTATCCACTGCTTTTTTAAGGATGGTATCAGGGGTTTTAGCAGTGTCCGAGCTACCTTTCTTGGAGTTGTCTTGTTTTTTTCTACTTCTAAGGTCATACTGCATGTGAGCTTCTATTATGGCATTCTGAAAATCTATGGCAGGATCTTTGGGATCTTCATAGTTGGTTTCATCTTGATTCTGAGAGAAGAACGCTTGTTCTTCTTCTGTGAGGTAAACCTCACTCTCGTTATTAGAACCTATGAGGTTCAAATGATTTTCATCAATGGGTTCTGTATCCCTTTCATCTTCTTCCACATAATTTTCATTAAAGGGTGGCCTAATTTGTTGGTCATTTTCCCTTGGTTTGTTTTGAGGTTGTTCCCTCCTAAAATTTTGGTTGGGGTTTCTGTTTGGAGGGTTTGGCTGGTTGTCCCTAAGAGGGGTCTTTTCACTTATCTTTTCCCACATTTTCACCATGGACCTAACCAAGTCATCTATTCTAGGATCTAAGGAAGGGGCTGAAGTGGAGACCTCATCCCGGTATGTGACTTTCCTTTCTGATCTGGTCCTAGCTCTCTTTTCTGCTAAGTTGGCTTTTGCACTTATGGCCACTTTTTGCATTTCCTCTAAGGTAGGGGGGTCCTTGTCTCTTAGTTGATAAGTCATGTCTAGGTCAAAGCCTTCGGAAAAATTTGCTAAGGCTGAGCCAAGTGTAGGTTTGAAGTGAGGCGGGAGGGCGTTATAAACACTGTTGAACCTAGTGTAGTATCCCTCGACACTTTCCCCATTTTCTCGTTTTAAATTGTTATATTTTGACAGGATTTGAATGGGGTTATTTCGGATTTCCCACTTATTTATGAAGGTTTGGTAGAGTTCTAGGAGATCGTGGATGTTGTTTGGAGTTAAGCTCTTAAACCATTTTTTGGGTTCTCCGCCCTGGCTTTGGGCGAACATCCTCATTCTGATGGTCTCGTCTTCTATTTCCATGTATTCAAAGGCATTGCTAATTCTATCTACATGTTGTTGAGCTGTGGTAGTCTCAATTCTGGTAAAGTGCGGGATTTTGGATTGATAGTCATTTTGTAAAGGAGCCAAAGGGTGTGGCAACACCAAGGGTGCATACCAAGCTGCCATGGCGGGAGTTAATGGATGATGTACAAAATGAGGGCTTGTAGGATGAGCTGAGGTGATTTGAACAGTAGTGGTTTGGATGGGTGTGGTGGATGTACTTGGGCTAGTGATCTGATTTTGAGTAGATCTGGGGTGGTAGGAGCCAAAGTGATGGAGAAGTTGAAAGTTAGGAGGTGTAGTAGGCGAGGCTTCTCTACTAGGACTCTGTGGCAGATCTAGGGGCTCAAGATCGTCAAGGTTTACCTTACTTTGTGACTTGCTTCTAAAAAAGGTTTTTGCTAATTTTAGGTCAAATGGGGAATCCTGCAAGGCTGTGAGGTGTTCAGGTACTGATCTTGCTTTACGGATGGACCTATCGGTAGCTAAATTGCTAGTTTCAGAAGCTTGCCACAGAATGTTCTCTGGGTCATCTACTATGATAGGGGGATTTGGGTTTGGATGAGATCTGGTGTTGATTCTTTGTGAAGCCAGATTTCAAATCTAGAGTTTAGAGAGGATGTTATTTGTGATTGTTTCGGATGGACAGCCTCTCTAGGGGTTTACTAATGTGAAGGATGGTCAAAACAAAAATGAGGCTAGTGGAGTCGCTAGGTGGATTTCTGTGAGAACTATGGTCCACCACCAACACTATCAAAGATGCTTTTGGGAAAAAGTTTTCTAGCAAAATTTGAGATGAAGACTTGCAAGGAAGAGTGATTCACTTGGTTTCAACAGTTTGCTAGGCGTTCTATTTGCAATATTATTTCTGTTTATCTCCTATGTTTAGGTGAAGTCTTCTGAAGCGCTAAGTTATACTTAGTTTGTCACTGATTACAGAGTTTGCACCATAAGTTTTAAGTTTTTGGAAAGGATGAGTCAACAGAAAGGTATGGTTTATGAATTTTTTGGTTTTTATGGGGTTTTTAGGCCTACTGGAGGCTAGTGGAGTCGCCAGGTGGAACTTGGTTGTTTTTGTAAAGATGTAGCTATGGTCCACCACCAATAACTAGGGAAAATCGAATATGGGAATGTTTTGGGGTTTTTTGAGTTTTTATGTGCAGCCTATGGTTTATTAGAGTGTTCTAGACCTGATTCATCACTTTGCTAGGGTGGTGAAAACAAAAAGAGTTTACTCTAAATGATTCTATGGACTGCTTGCCTGTTTAAATTTTTAAAGACTAATGAATCTTTTTTGGCCTACTGGAGGCTAGTGGAGTTGCCAGGTGGAACTTGGTTGTTTTTTGTAAAGATGTAGCTATGGTCCACCACCAATAACTAGGGAAAAGCCAATCTGGGAATGTTTTGGGGTTTTTTGAGTTTTTATGTAGCCTATGAGGTTTGGAAGAGTTTTCTATAACTGAATCATAATTTTGCTAAGATGGTGAAGAGCTAGCTTCTACTCTTCAAACAACACTTAAGTTTTCTAAGTTGGATTGAGACTTCGGGAGTTACTAAGGAGTACTTAGATTGTCACTAACTCGGAAGGTCCCACCGTGATCGCCATTATGTTAGTGAGCGGTGGGATAAGTCAATCAGATAGTATTCTTAAGGCTGTTGGAATGTTTAGGGAATCTAAGTTTGTTTGTTACTCAGAGTCCCACCGTGATCGCCATTATGTTAGGGTCCCGTGATTTGGTTGATTGGCAAGCCAAATGATAGTGTAACATCAAACCAGTCTTTGGAGCCTAAGGACCTAGCCTTCCTGGACTCAGAGAGGGCTCTCTCTATTTGTGTAAGGGATATCTGTGTGTTTGCTTATTGTGTTCTTGATTTTAGGCTAGTTATGAAGTAGGTTTTTGGTTTTGGTTTTTAGGTTGTGAGAGATGAACTGATCAAAGACATAAGATAGGTAAAAAGATGTCAGATCAACTGGGCTATGGGGTCGAAAAGGTCAAGAAAGCTTTCAGGTGGTGATACAAGGTTGTTGAAGGGCCGATTTGAGCGAGGTAAAATGGATCTTTGGGAAAAATGGAGTGATATGGACATTAAACTTGTGAAGAACAAAGGATTTCAAACATAAATAGTTAAATACCTGACATAAACATGGTAGGGCTAACCATTAATAATGAGAAATGTAACTATAAATTGATTAATGCAAGAAATAAACATTCAAGCCATGCATAGAGATATATGACTCTCTAACTTTAGGAAATGGCTATCAGACTTTGGGGAAATACATTTAAGACAAAAAAACAACTCAAATCACTATGAAGGAACGCCTAAACATAGTATTTCAAGCTATTGGGCACTTTGAAGACAAGATTGCATAGTTTTAGGCAAAGGGCAAGATCAGTACAAGACCTCCTTGGTTCAACAAATGACAATCTAATTAATCAAAGAGAGGTTTCATAGGTGGAGCTATGGCTAGCCATGAGTAAGCAGGGCATACCGTAAATCATACTTAGCATGCATAAAACCATAAATGAAACAAGAAAACAATATTCTTTAGTTATTAAAGAGCAATCAAGGATTCTTTAATATGACTAAGAATGAAGAAAACATAGAAGCTATAAAGAAACAGGAAATTTGAGGTGCCTCCAAGGGCATGTCTCAAATATATTCTCTACTGTCTTATAGCAAGCAATAACGTGGAATTATGAATGAAAACTAAGAAACAAAATAGAGAGAGAGACAATATACCATTCTACCAAGTCATGGAATCCAACAATAGACCTCCTTCATCATCCAAAAACATCCAAGAAACTATCCAAAAGCATGAGAAAAGTGTTTCTTCCAAGCTTGTATAACCATATATTTCTTCTATTCATCAAGTTCAGCCTCATTTACAATGAAAGCCTTTGGAATATATAGGCCAAAGTGAGGAAAACCTCTTAGTTCAACTTGCAATCTTATTGGCCTATCCAAAATATCTGATTTTTTCCTTGAGGCTTTGAAAAGCCCAAGGCAAAAAATATCTAATAAAATATCTCAAAAATGCTAAAAAAGGGAAATATATTGAATTTTCATAACTAATCATGTATAAAAGTAGCTAAACACACATGAGGAAAAGTCACTTTTGAAAGGTTCAATTTTTACAAAAATACTCAAGAAATATATCAGCAGAAAGTCCTGTGACTTGCTGGCAACTTTTGGAGGCCTTCCCGATGTCAAAACGAGACCTGTGATGGCTCGTTGGAAATATCTGAGTGTCTATTTTCTGAAAATTCTTAGTTTTCTCCAAACTGACCAATGAAAGTTCTCCAAAAACTGACCTATGTGTAAAAACCCAAAAAATAGGCCTTGCTGATAAACGGGGCAGAGTGTGGAAAAAGCGAGTGGTTTTCGCAATTTTGGGGGAGAAAATGATCTTCAATTGATCTGAAATTTTTTGAGTATATGCCCCTAAAATTATGGAATCCAATGATACCATTTTCATCCTTTGTGGATGCCCCAAACTGAAATGGCGATGCCCATGATTTTTAGCCAAAAACCCAAAAATGACAAAAAACCAAAATTTGTCGAAGTTTGCCCAATTTTGGCGAGCATGACCCTCAAGGGTTTTCAGAAACATGCTTTGAAGTTGAGGCCAAAATTTGGAGCTTTGAGGTGTCTTTATTCAATTTTGGTGCTGGGTGCTTCCTTTTAGCCTCGTTGAGTTTTTCTTGAGTGGCCTTCAATTTCTGCCGGGCAAACTGATTGAGTTTCTTATAATGCTCGGTCATCCTCCATTGAAAGTCCAAGTCTCTATTTGCCTTCTCCAACTTCTTCTCCAGGTGATAATTAACCCTCTGAAGCCATGCTTCTCGATTTTTCTCTATCTCTTGTGCGAACAATGTAGTGAGAGGGGTAGATTGGAGAAGGGCATCTTCTTCTTCCTTTTGTTTCTCAAGGGCTCTTTTGAGCCCCATGGTTCTTGGCCTCTTTCTCCTGGGATGATCTTTATCTTCACTCTCATCGAACTCACCCATGATTTCTTCCAATCTCACTTGTGCTTTGGAGGCCTCTTTTTTTTATTTGATGGCCCGTGTCTCATATACTTCCATATGGACACTCATTTGTTTGTTTTGAATTTGCAAAAAGTGATTGAAGTTTCTAGCCCTCTCAAGATCAATCCTCAAAGCATCGATTTGGTTTTATCTATTGATCAAGAGAGTTTCAAGGATTCGAGCTTCATTGTTGCTATCATCACTTTGAATTTGAATTATGTCGAAGTCCCTCTCCTTTTCATGGCTTCTTTCTTCTTTCTCCTTTCCTTTGCTTTGGGTGTCTCTTTTAGTCTTCCTCCTCTTGGGAAATTTGACAATGGGCTTCTTGGGAAATTTTCCCTTGCTTCAGAGGGCCCTAGTAACATTTGGAGTTACAACTCTAGGCACCCTTTTCCTTGATGTCTGGGGCTTGGCCACTTTCGGAGAAGAGAGCATGGCCCCTTGCCTAGGAGAGGCAGTTAGCACATGCTCCATTGGCTCTTTTCCTTTGTTACTTTGCTCATCATTCTTGCCACTGTCTTGGATATCTTCATGGATTCCTTGAATGCCCTTTTGAATTTCTTTTTGAGGGCTATCCTCCTCACTGTGTTTCACTTCTTCATCATGCTGTTGTTCATCATCAAGTGGCTGCCTCTACTCACTATGTTTTTCTTCATGAGTCTGCTGTTCATCATCATGTGGCTGCCTTTCTTCACTGTGCTGCACTTTTTCATCATCATGCTACTCACCATCATGCTGCTCATCATCATATTCCTCTTCATCATGCCCTTCTTCATCATGAGGCTGCTCACCATCATCTTCCTCATCTTACTCATGCTCTTCTTCCTCATCAGGCTGCTCACCATCATCTTCCTCCTCTTGTTCATGCTCTTCTTCCTCATCCTACTCTTTTTCTTGTTCAATGGGGAATTTGAGTTTCTTGGGAATGGGCTTGCTTGAATAAGGCGAAGGATGGTGAGTGGAAGGTGAAGCAGATGTATGAAATGAAGGGAGAGTGGAAAAATCCGGATGTGTAATGAAAGTATCCCAAGAGATTTATTTCTTCTCAAGCTGATGAAGAATGATAACCTTGATGAGGGAGTGATGGAAGAGGTAGGCTGTTTGCTGAGAAGGAGGTTTTTTCTGAAAAGTGGAGGCCATTTTCTCAATACTTCTATGTAGGAAGAAAGGGAGATTTAACAATTTGGCTCTTGTGAAATGCATGAGCAACCAAATATGATAGGCATTGAATCGGGAGAATCTTCCCTCGCAAGTGAAGTATTTCATGATTATCTTCATGAGGGGGGTGTAACTAGTCAATAGATATGAGAAGGGAAAAATGGATGGACATGAATCTCTATGCTCAGGCTTCAGAAACGAATTGTATTTTTCTGAGTCCAGGTGGCTTTGTTTAAACCACTTCTCTCCGACATAAGGGACTTTGGTGGCCTTGGAAATGGACCTTGGAGAGAACTTGAAATCCAAGCCTGCCAGCTGAAAGTGCTTCTCTTGAAACCTCAAAGCACAAAGATGTGTCAAAGGGGAATAGCTCTTCACCTCTTGCACTCTTTGACAAAAATATAGACACCCAACCTCATGGAAGTTAAACAGGACTGATGGATGAGCATTTACCTCTTCAGTGGAAACAGACTCAAACCTCCTGTGAAGGCCACTCCTACTGTCTTGCCTGAGAGGCATTTTGTTTTGAATGTTCTTTGCAATACCAAGCTGTCTCAAATGGTCCTTGGAATGTTTTTCTCAAGCACAGACCTCTGTCCTCCTTGTTAGTCACTGTTTGTCCTCTTTGATGCCAATCAACAAATATTTATCAAAATAAAAAGCACACAGTCAATTTGTTATTGTGTTTGGGCAAGGTATTGAAAAGAGGTATCTGTGGCTTTCTTTTTAGAACAAAGATCTCCTTGTGTTTTGAAAAAAGCAAGACACCCTTCCCCAAACAAAAATCTTCTTGTTATTCACTGTTTCCTTACAAAGATAGACAAAAACACTCTCAACTGATTTTGAAAAACCTCTCACACACTCTGCTTTTGGGACTTATAGAGGCTGTACAGATTTGGCTGTCTCATCACAGAGAGGAACTTTTTCAAAATGACAAGGCATTCAACTTATGATTACTGTTTTCACCTTACAAACATTGTTTTCACCTTACAAACACTGCTTTCACCTTACAAACACTTCCCTCTAACCACTGTCTCCCTCTTAGGCTCTTTATATGACAAACTGCCTTTTCAAAACCATTGTTTAAAACACTATTTAAACTAAGTTGAGACCCCCTAAGCACAAGAAAGGTTTCTCCAGCTTTGACAGGGACTCTGTCTCCTTAACACTGACTTATCTCATAGTTTTTATATGATGAAATGGTTTTAGAACAACTATTTCTTCTTGGAGAAAAACATAGCAAACCACCCCTTTCAAAAATAAAAAATTACCACGAGGTGATGAAAAATACTTCAAAGATCCTCCACAAGCCTTGGTTGATCGTTTGGGGAGCTTTCAGGGCTTCTTAGAAGGTGAAAAAGAGGCATGACATGTTTTCTAGAAAGAGCACCATGCAACCAAATAGTCGAGTCGGCCTTCGGGCAGTGGTGACCAGCGGTACAGGTGCACCACGCGCCACTACAGGCTCACTACGCTACCATTGTAAGCCTTTGTATTTCTTCGTCTGAACGTGCCGCGTGCTTTTCCAGGCGTGCCACGTAGGATTTAAGCCTCAAGAATTCTGAAATTTTCTTGAAATTCCTCGCTTCGGTCCAGTGAGCAGCTATGAGAGCGATTGTGAACACTTGTTTATGTTTTTGAAACTTGAAAATGGCCTTTGCAACGATCTATAACTCCCTTTAAATTTGACAAACCTTTTGAACTTGCTTTGTGAGGGTTTGAACACCTCTTTGAAAAATTCCTTTGTTATAACGAAACTCAAATGACCTTTAAAACGCCAAAGGGGCCCATATCCAATTAATGTTGATAATAAAGTGTTGTGGGGGCTGCTTGAAAGTTTTCATAGATATGACTTTCCCCTAAGTGAAAGAAAATCATCCAAGGCTAAACTCTTTTTCAATGTTTGCCTATTAAGGGAGGAAATTTATTTCATTTCTTCATATCTGTTTTAAGAGGAAAACCCTGCTCAAAACCATATACTGACTGTAGATGCACCCTTCGAATGACATTTCTTTTTGACTGTGGGAACCTTATTTTCATTCACTTGGGTTTGAAAAACATATGTTTATAAAAAAGAAGATCCTCTAAAGGCTTCTCCTGCAATTATATGCATCAACCAGGTATCTTCATATGTTTCATAAAAAGTCTTTTGTTTGTGACAGTATCATGCTTCATTTATTTGAATGTTGTCCCTGAAATTAAAACACTTTTCATACCCTTTTTTCATACATAATGTCTCTGTGTTGTTTATTTGCAAAGTCTCCTTCAGAAACCAGGCTTAGGTTACCTTCTTGTCGATTTTGATGAGTTTTTGAAAAATATCTTCATGAACAGGAAGATAAAACCTTCTTTTAATATCAACATCACTCTTTGGCATATGTTTAACTCATATCTCAACTTATAAAGCTTGAATGGATTTATAATAATTTCAATTCTGTTTTTTAAAGGAAAATAATGGCTATATTTCATGTCTGTTGATCAAGGAGAAAATCTCTGGAAAATTTTAATGAAATTTCATACCTTAGCAGGGTTTGTTCATATGTCCACAAGAGGATTTTATCTGTGACAATATCATGTTTCATTTCTTTGAATGCTGTTTTGAATTTGAAACATGGTGTCATATTCCTTTCTTCACATTGATGAAACTGTCCAGGCTTTGTTCAGTTTAGCTTTAAATTACCTTTGAAGGAGATCTATGATATAAGGAAAAACAAACCTCTTGGATTATCATAGTACCACTGCTTTCCCTATGTTTTTAACACCATTTTTCTATCCATAAGCCTTTAGTTTCCTTCACACTGCACTTAAAAACTACTTTTCAATCAGTGAAACCTATAGTCAATCTTGAAACACCACTGCTGTGTTAGTGGCCTTCATCTATTGGAGACAAGGTGTTAAACAAGTTCTTCAGGCAGTTTGCATCATTGTTAGCTTTGTGCCCTTTTAAATGAGGCCATACCTTTGTTCCTGACCCTCTGCTTTTTAGATGAAGGAGGCCTTTATCACATTGCCAAACCCTCTGCTTGTAAAATGAAGGAGGTTTTCAACTAATGACCTGACCATCTGCTCATGTATGGAGGAGGTTTTCTCAGTGTTTCAACCCTCTGCTCATGTAGGGAGGAGGTTTTCTCAGTCTTGCCATTTCATCTGCTTTCAAACAATGTTTTCTTTCCTTTCACTGCCTATTCACGCTTAAGCAAATAAAAGTGACAAGTTTACAATATGACATGAAGGGCATTTCTCTGAGACATATAATCTTGCTGTAAAATACCTTTATGCATCTTTAGACAATCAGAGGCAGCCTGGCCAGTATCTGCAGAGAATTTCTTGTTATCCATAAGTCACTAAACTTTGACTGTGTTTGCAGGAGCTTATTGAAATAAATCTATGTCCTGTAGCTGCATCCCAGGCTCAAAACCACATGAGAAGCAACTGTCTTCTCATGTTGAGTTTAATAATGTCTTCTGGAACACTGGTACACTTCTGCTCTTGAAAGAGACATTGAAACACTGTAAGTCTACCTAACATCAATTTAACATGTGGCATATGTATTGCTGAGACCTCAAGGCTTGTTAGTGGTGCGACCTAGGGGTGTAATCAAGCTTTATTTGTAAAATAGGAAGGTCCTCTAGGACTGGTTAATATTAGATAGAGGTTCTTTTGGCTTTAAGATAGTTTGCCAAGGGAGGATCGCCTAAAGCACCACTACCTAACTTAGGGGAGACTTTTTGGACAGATTTGGATTATTCTCTTTGGATTTGATGGACAAGCTTGTATGGCTGAAGCTAGATAGGGCTTGATAATGAGGTTTTATCTTGTCATGGGCTGATTGAAAAGGTTAGGAGGGAAAAAATGTTTATGGGCATTTTCTAGCTGACAAATTTGACATATTGGAGATCAACTGCTAGAAAACTTGGCTTTAACAACTAGTCATCATCAATAGGTGCAAAATACTGATGATTAACAGATGTATTATTTACATGATTTCTCCACTGCTTTCTACTTACCCAACTTGTATTTCTAACATTTTTTCTTCATTTTGCATGTGAATTTATGCTTTCAACCTTAAATTTTTTTCTTTCAAAGCATAAAGCTAATCTAAATCTACCTTATTTAATATGAGGGCTTAGATTAAACTGTTGAGCTCCTTATTATTCTCTACCTATCTACTGATTTGTCAAGTTTAAACTGTTTGAAAATCTTTATTCTCTATCTAAAACATGAAATTGAAAACATGAAAATTTAAGATTAAATTGTTTAACTAATCATGGATTATGGCATTTATTGACATTCTGCACATAATCATTATTCTTTGTAGTATAAGTAAAAGTAGCAGCATTTGGATTAGATCACTTTCAGGTTTTATTTCTCTTTTTTCTCTTGGGGTTTATATTTTTCTAAGTCCTTTGATCATTTTTTTAGTACTTTTACCCTCTTTTTGATTTTTTATTATTTTTCATTTTTTCAAAATATGGGAAAACAACTTGCAGAATGCAAGGTATGTACATATTTACAAGACTTAGCAAAGTCAATTAAAAATTTTATGAACCCTATTATTGTAGGACCCTAACACTTTAAAACATTGGTGTAGGACTCTTAAAGGATTCCACTCTCATGGGAACCTTTGCATTACCGCTTCCTCCGACGTCGGCATAAATTGCAAGTATAGAGACCTGCTACATCATCTCTTCCTACTCTATCTGGCTTAAGGGAGAATACGGGTGCTTCTAAAATTACTACGTTGGATGAATTTTTGCCGCCCAGCCCTATTGAGCGGGCATATCAATCAATCTATCTGGCTTGGGCGTCGAATCTGAAATCAGCGTCGTCGAGTGTTTGGGTTGATCGTTCCTTAGATTTTGGTACTCCCTTTGATACTTTTTCCTCAATGTTCTTGACAGATGAGAATATTTTGGAAGTAATGATGTTAGAAGGAGAACCATGGGAAGAATGCCATCATTGTTCCCATCTTCCTGATTATGAAGAAAACTATCTTAGTGAAATATATCAACCATCAATCAAAAATTTCTTTTCGAATTCTTTACCCATTAATGCAATCGATTCCGAGCGAAATATGTCAAATATTGAAGAAACCATTTCTATCGATATTTCGACCAAACCTGGCGTTGTAGAAAATATTCATGTTGGTGTATCTTGTTATCCATCAAAACTCGAATCATATTACTCTCTATTTCATGAATTCAATGATGTATTTTCTTGGTCTTACGAGGAAATGTCGGGCATAGATACTAGTATTGTTGAACACACTATTAATATGTATCATGATGTAAAATCGGTGCGTCAATGGCTTCGTCCTGTTCATCCAAAGAAATCTGCTATCATCAAAGCAGAAGTTGAAAAACTTTTGCGTGCTGGTTTCATATACCCTGTTCCGCTAACTGAGTGGGTTTCCAATATCGTTCCTGTCATGAAAAAGCAAGGAACCATTAGAGTGTGCGTCGATTATCGAGATGTCAATCTTGCTTGTCCAAAAGACAAATATCCTACTCCCTTTATTGACCAGATTATTGACGATTGTGCTGGATGTGAAATCTTTTCGTTCATGGATGGATTTTCTGGCTACAATCAAATCAATATCCGCCCAAAGGATCAACATAAGACAAAATTCATCTATCCCTGGGGCACATTTGCTTATAGGAAACTACCTTTTTGTTTAAAAAATGTTGGGGAAAATTTTCAGAGAGCAATGGACTATGCTTTCAATGACATCAAGCACATTGTCCAACCTTATCTAGATGATTTACTAATGCATTCACGAAAATGGACTGATCACACAATGCATTTGAGAGCCATTTTATTACACTATCGACACTAAAAAATACACCTCAATCCACATAAATGTGTGTTTTGTGTTGGTTCTGGTCATTTTCTTGGATTCATAGTCTCAAAAGAAGGAATTCAAATCGACCCATTAAAGGTTCAGGCCATTCTTGATTTTCCTGCACCATCAAACTTACTTCAGATACAAAAACTTCAAGGAAAGGCTAAATTCCTAAGAGGGTTGTTGGCGAAGAAACAGGTCTCGCTGGCAAGACCCAGGTTCAGGGGTTGGGGCCAAAAAGGGAATCCGTTGTAGTCTAGAACCACGCCGGCATTGTCACCCTACTCCGGAGAGCAAAGAGTCTCACCCGAGGCATGCCGCAACCACATGCAGAAGGGGAATAGATCGATAACAATGAAAGGATCCAAAACTCATGATTAACAGGGAATTGATTGCATAAACATTGTTATATACGCAAGAGCATTCAGAGAAAGTACAGGTATTAAGCAAATAAAATTTTAAATCATCACAACCATCATGCATGCATGTGAATCACATAATCAGATAGCAACCTGCAAGTATATTGATATCATTGGCCAAACCCATAGTTATATAGCTTTCGCAAGGAGAGCTTACAAGTCTGATACAGACGCCTTATAGAATAGAAAGGTAGATAAGATAAAACTAGGAACTACATAGATTGCATGCCCCGTATGAGTTCCCTCTACAACATCTGCTTAATCTCCTTCAGTCGCTTTGCATTCCTTTTTTCCCCTCCTTCTTTCAGCCGGGTGACGGCTATTTATTCACCTGCTATCGCAACTGTTAGTTCCTCTTGCATTCTTCTTCAGTTTCTTCCGGCTTCTCTTTTGTTGTCTGTGTGTTCTGCTCTCTGTCTTCTGCTATATATTCTTTTCATCTGTACTCATGCATCTTCTTTCTTCAGCTATGTACCTGTTCCCTCGCAACTTCGGTAGTTCTGATACTTACTGTAGTTGCGACTTGGTTGCGACTGCCATGTGTCATCATTCCGAAACCCAAAATCTATCCTTTATTCACAATTCAAAATATTCAAAACAATTTTTTAAAACAAGGGCCCCAACAGGCCCCGACCACAGTTTCTTGACTCATCTCGAGTCAATCGCAAATCACAGTCTCTATCTCCATCGCCCCGCTGGACCTCGTGGCCTGTTCTTGCTGTGCTCCTTTCATCTGCTGTCTAAACAAAGGCCCCAACTCCGGGTTTCTGTAGAACGCTGTAGCATTAAGCTCAGTGAAGGTCGACACAGCTTGCTACCACCATTGCAGTAGTGAATTTGTTTCTTCGGCAATCTTGGTGACAACAGCCTCCTCTATGTGCGCTGGTATAGCCTCGAACACCGTGCTAATCTGGGTTTCGGCCTCGGTGGCTAGCTGTTGCATTGTCTTGGCGCTGAATTGGAGGGATGGGTGGAGCTCACAAATTACCCGTTTGGCCATTGCTAAGCTGGCCTCTGTTTGCTGGATCTGTACTTCGAGATTATCTGCTTGGGCATATAGCTGGTCCAATCATGCGGGGTCCGTGGCCTCTTGGATTTCCCTCGAAATCTGCTGTAGTTGCGCTGAAATTGGCTGCATTTTGACTGTAAGGGCCATTGAGCACTCCTGAAGACCCTTCAGGAGGTTGTGAGCCTCGCGCACTGTAGAGGTGAGAGTTTCTTGCATTTGAGTGGCCTGGCCCTACTTTGCTGCAACCTATGCTTAATAGACAACCGCTGGATCTGGCAGCGCTGGCCATGCGGCTAACACTGCTTGAAGCTCCTTGTTTTCCCTATGGAGGCCATTGAATGTGATCCAGAGGCAGAAAGCCTATGCTACGACACTTGTCTCCATGACATCGGCAGGAAACTGAGTATAACAAGCCCCGACATTCGGCCATAGCTCGGAAAACACCTGGGTGATGTTGGTTATCTGACTTTGTAGCTGCTCCTGTGCCGTTATGAGCTGGTTGAATTGTTCAGTAAGCACTGAAATCTGTTACTATTGCTCGTTGCACCTTTGTTGTAGCTCAGAATGAAGCCTTTCAGCTTGCTGGGCCGCTCTCTGGATAAATAAATACAGCTGAGTTGTACCCCATGTTTCTAAATTGGCGATCCTCGAAGTCCCCTGGTCCAACCTCCTTTCTTGCAAGGATTTCCCACTGGCAACTGATCGATTAGAATGCTCTGGAGGGGATGGCGGCAGGTTCTATTGGTGTGTTGAGTCGGCCATATTCAAGTCCGTCCATTCCTGTTGATCTGTCTAGGTAGTTTGTGGAGGCACAGTAGGCTCAGGTTGAGCCTCAGTTGAGTCGACACCAATTTGTGCCATCTGGGTAAATATAGCAGATAAAGAAACTTGTGGTTCTCCCGCGGGGTCGACCGGTGGTACTACTGCTGCAGTACTGGAGTCAACTTCGGCCCCGTGGTCCCCACCAAGGAGTTCCCGGATGATTGGGTCGGACACGGTAGCAGATGAATTGGATGGAGTGGATGAAGTGGTAGGTGGAGGTGGAACGGTGCGTGGTGGCAGAAGGTGAATGTTGATGAACTCGGAGGGGTCAATGAGTGGTTCTTCCTGTATCAACACCCCTGTACTCGGTGGCAGTGGTGGGTCATCCGCAGTGAGGTCCACCACCGGATTTGCTTCGGTGGTGTGGGCCCGCTTGGCTGGAGGAGCTTCTAATTGATCTGTAGTCTTGCTCTTCTCTCCCATCGGGGTTATGATTGGGTTTTCCGAAGTAAATAGAACAATAGGGATGGGGGAGGTGAGAGGAGTTGTATGGGGGTGCGCGGTAGAGCGAGAAATCTGGAACTCAGAAAGTAAAGGGAAAGGAGCGGCACCACTTGAAATGGCCTGGGCCGCCACATTAAAATTGTGTACCTGAGTGTTCAATTAGTGGACGATGGGGATGAGCGGCTCAGGGAGTTCTTGTGGTGTCGCCTCCGCATCCATTTCAGCAGGTTGTTGCTGTGGTAACATCTGATCAAAGTTGTACCTGGTTACCCCGTCGCGGATTTCCATCGCAACCCCCGGCCACGAACAAACCTCGTTGTGGAAGGCAGTATCTTCAAGCTGGAATTTCAACGACTTCATGTGGAAGGTGTCCTCCGGCACACAAGTCAGTCGGAGGTAAGTATGCATGTGACTGACCCTGAACCACACTTGCTCACTGTACTCATCTAACAAGTTCCGGGGCACCCTTTGCTGGCTGGTTACCACGTCTGTCATTAAACCATACCAGGACTGAAATGCCTCTGCATTCACTTGTTTGGTGCTAGGATCAGCTGACACCTTCCACGGAATGAATTTCATCGCTAGAGGCTGGCCCTCTGGAATTTCCACTGGCACCCAGACAAGAGGAGTGTGCCACTTCCACATGGAAAACACAACGATCAAATATCCATAAATGAAGCTTGTAGCACACTTGTAGTTTTCCTTGCACGTGTTAAACGATTCCTTCAACAGGAAGGAGCACCAGTTTAGCTTGGCACCTTGAACACAGTGCTCTGCAATGGAGATAGTGTCCAGAGTGCATTCACCCTTTGTGTAGTGCCTCATTGTCTTGCTGGAAATGAGGTAGCATGCAAATTTGATCTTGGGCTTATTGATAAGCTCCATCTTGGCTCCCTTCCCACCCTGTTGGGTGCCATATTTGACATACAAGTTTGTGTCTCCCGACTTCTGCACTCGCTTGGAGGTGGTCTGACATGCAGTCGAGACATCCAAACCATTCTGTGAAAGCCATGTAAGATGATGGATATCCTCAGCATGAATGGGAATTTCCTTATTCAGCCACAAGGACCCATTCTGGATGCGGCTGAGTAGGAACCTAATGCACTGCATAGCCGGGCCTGTGGTCCCGAAGATCGGAAGATTTCTTAAGTGTAGAAAAGAAGATTGCTGAAGGCCCCAGAACTCTGGTAAAATTCTGTTTGCTGAGTGCCCGGCTGTTGTGAGGTAATGTTCCATATACACCTGCCAGTTGAGCGTCGAGAATTTGGAAGAGTTTGAAAGGTTACCATCTATCAGGGTCGCATTGTCGTATTTCCCTACAAGGGACTCTGTCTTATGAATTCTGCTGTTGAGCTCGGGTTCTAGGACAGCTGGGAGAGCCTTCGGCATTTTTTCTCGGTGCTGATAGACTTGCAGAATTCGCCTTGGTGTCCTCTCTTGGTGCAGTGTGTCTGGATACTACTGTTGCTCTGGTTCTGCTTCAATTGATAATTCTAACTGTTCTGGAATTCTCTTGCTTTTTCCCATGAAAGTTATGTAATTACCTAGCACGAGTGAAGTTGATGAGACCCCATAATGAGTTAATTCCTACTGGCATTCCTCTCGGCGATAATCATGTGATCAATCGTGTGCCAATGTGTATTCTGATAGTTGCTGATGGTGGCATGGGGAAATGGGCAGACGCGATGGCTAAGGTTACTGCAGATTATGGAAAAATGATTATTGCGAGGTTACTTCCAATTATGGTAATTTATGGTGCAAATCTAGACGATCCTACGGACTGACACAAGTACTGACTGAAATGACCTGGAATGACCTTGACACGGTTATTAATCCTACGGGGATGACACGCTGGATGCGCCCCTCCCCGACCACAGTCGGTTGCAGTGCGGTCTCGCAACAGAGCGGTTATTGACAAGCTATGCGTGAACAAAAAACACTACCTATGCTCATCCCGGTTGCGGGAGAGTTATTCAACTACGCTACTCTATGGGTGCTCTCGGTTGTGAGAGATATTGATGAAGAGTGAAATAAACTTACTCGTGGTAGGGTTTCAGGCGTGTGCCATTTACCCACCTTGGTAAAAAAGTACTGTCCAGCTAAGCCAACCGTACGGTGCCAGAATCTCTAATCTTGATGACGAAGTAAGGGCCCAACATGTGCATCTGCAGTTTCCCTGGAAACTTCTGAAACTTTCTGTCATATAAGAGGACCTTTCCACCAACCTGGAATGTTTTTTTCTTGATGTGGCAGTTGTGCCATGCCTTTTTCTTGTCCTTCTGAACCTTCTGGTGAAACTCAGCCAGGAACTGGGCCTCGTCCAGTTCTTGTAATTCATATAGGCGCTCCTGGAGCGATGCTTCTTCTGAGAACTTGAGGGATGTGGCAATTAAAAGACTTGGTACAGTGAACTCGGTGGGAATCACAGCTTCCCGGCCATACATCAACTGGAACAGTGTCTGATTGGTCAAGCACTTCACCGTAGTCCGGTAGGCCCATAGTGTAGCTGGTAGCCGCTCATCCCAGTCATCCCGCTGGGCGTTGCAAATCTTTGTTAGCCCCTTTTCAAGAATTTTATTAAACGCTTCAACAGTACCATTGGCCTATGGGTGGTATGGGCTGCTTTTGTTATGTTGAATCATAAATGTGTCCAGCAGCGACTTGACCGTGTCATTAATGAAATGCGTACCTTGATCACTGGTTAAACTTCGCGGGCAGCCAAACCTGCTAATGATGTGTTCAAAGATGAACCGTGCTGCTATATTCATTGTGCAGTCTCATACCGCCACTGCCTCGGCCCAGCTGGTGAGGTAGTCAGTTGCGGTAATGATGTAGCAGGCCTTGGAATTCCTGGCGACCGGGGCTATGGGGCCTACCAATTTGACAACCCACTTCTCGAACGGCCGAAACACATGTAATGGGTGTAGCGGAAGCTTGTCCCTATGAGAGGGCCTCCCCGTCTGCTGACAAACATCGCATCTCTTAACAAATTTCTTACAATCGTTATGGACCGTCGGCCACCACAGTCTAGCTTGGAGCACCTTCATCACAGTAGGTTTCACTCCCACATGCCCTCCTGCAACACCGCTGTGGCATTCCCATATCACAGCTTCGCGTTCGTGGTCAAGTACGCGTCTGCGCAGAACCTCATCAAGGCCCAGTTTGTATAGCTGCCCAGCAATCAGTTGATATTCGGCGGCGCGAACGACCAAGTGCCATTTCTGGAGCGGGGTTTAGTGTTGATGGCACTGCCCCGTGGTCAGATAGGTGGTAATGTCAGCCAAGTAATACGGTACTGCTTCGACTCGGAAAAGGTCAGCATCCGGCAGCTGATCATCCAGAGAGCCATCGCTCTCCCCTATCTCCAACTTGGATAAGTGATTGGGCCCGATGTTCAACCTCTTGGGCTTGACGATCACCTCAAATGTGAATTCTTGGAAGAGTAGAAGCCAACGATAGATACGTCCTTCCAAGACAGGCTTATTGACCAGGTACTTCAATGCAAAGTGATCCGTAAAGAACTTGAATTTTCCCCCTAGAATATAGTGGCGGAACTTCTGGAGCGAGTACACCATTGCCAGGGCCTCCCTCTCGGTAGTGGTGTAATTCTTCTCCGCATTAGACAATTTTTGGCTGGCAAAGTAGACTGGGTGGTCAAATGTTGTCTCCCCGGGTTGTGCCAAGACAACCCCAAGTGCAATAATGGAAGCGTTAATATGCACATGGAACTGCTTATCCCATTCCAGGTGAACAAGAGTAGGTGCCATCGCCAGATTTTCCTTTAGAGTGTCAAGGGCCATCCGACACTCCTCCATCCACTGGAATACCTCTGACTTCCACAGTAGCTTTTCTAAAGGAGCAGTGATCTTCGTGTAATTTTGGATAAACCGCCTGTAATATCCTATGTGCTCGAGTAGTGCCCGCAACTGCTTCACTGTTTCGGGGGCTTCCATGTGGACGATCACTGCTACGTTGGCGGGGTCGATGCAGAACCCTTGCTTGCACACCACGTGTCCTAATGTGTGCCGAAAGGAACTGTAAAGATGCATTTCTTCAAGTTCAAGGAAATATGCAACTGGCGACACTGATCAAACATGATACGCAACAAGGTGGCGTGTTTCTTCAGCAAACTGTAGATGGTCCAATCGTCCATGTAGACTTCCAGGAGCTTGTGGATATACTCCCGGAAAGCAGCGATGAAAATCCGGGAAAACACGGCTGGGGCGTTCTTCAAGCCAAATGGCATTACGTGGTATGTGAACGATCCCCACTCGGTGGTGAACGTCGTCTTCATCTTATCTTCTTCTGCAATGCGCACCTGATGATAGCCCGAAAAGCCATCAGTGAAGGAGTAAGCTTCATTTTCCGCAACATGATCCAACACTTCGTCACTGAAAGGAGTGGGAAACGGATCATGGATGCAGGCATTATTCAGACTTCTGTAGTCGACGCAGACGCGTATCTCCGACTTGTCCTTCTTATTCTGAATGATGATAGGACTCACCCACTCTTCTTCTTCCATCGGAAAGATGAGACATGCGGCCATCATCTTGTCAATCTCCATCTTGACCTTTTCTTTGATCCGTGGGTTCAACCGATAGGGTTGATGCTTCACGGGCCTGGCCTCTGGTTTCAGCACAATACGCATTTCTCCGAGGTCACGTTTAATACCCTTCAAGTTGGAAACTGATGAAGGGAATAAGTCTTTGTATTCCTAGAGGAGGTTGAAAATTTCCCTTGTCATCTCCTCATCCTAGTAATCCCCAACTGTAGCCAGTTTGGGTTTTTCCACTGTACCGATGTTCAACTTCTTTGTATTCAGCGGCTGTAAATGGACACCCTCGGTGGTTGGTTCTTCGTTGATATTCCGCTCGCCTTCCTTCTCTTTGAAATATAGGTGCCTTAGGTCCTCCAGACTGTCATCGTCTGGATCGTTGTTAATCCGTTGGCAAGCAAACTCTCACCTAGCCTCAGGACGTGATGTAAAGGTGCTCCCGTCGGTCTCTGGGTCGTGGAGAAATAGTACCCCCTTGATAGCTTGTAATGCTCGGGACACCAGATCTGTCTCTCCTTCGAACGAGAAGCACCGAACAAATTTTTTTGTGACTTCCTGCCAGGAGCTGGTTCCTTGTTTCCACTCTTCTTCTAAGTACTAGGCTTTGGGGATGGTATCTAAGGAGTGGATGAACCGATGTACCCACAGCTCTCGCGGGTATCCTAGAATTTGCCACTGCTCCTCACAGGTCCTTAGGTGGTCCTGCGGATCGGAAGTCCCTTGGTACCTATGGCTGCTTCGAGGCCCTTCGTCTTCTTTAAACCGCGCCCTCAAAGCCTCCGCCACACAACTCCACCATGACAAGGTGTTGCGGTGATTTTTCCACCATATAGCTGATGTGGACTGTAGTGCAATGTCCAAAAGCGGTATCATGCTTCCTTCTGGCACCATGTCCTTGACCTTTGTAATAAAGGTATTGATAGCTTGCATGTTCGACAGGGTGGGGTATTCTCTGAACTCAGCACCAGTCCAACAGACTCGGGCAATGGCGGCACATCTTCGCGTGCTGGTCTCATTTCCCCCCTACTGCCATTCTTCCCAGGCGAGTTCCGATCCCGGCTCCGAGCTCTGGACGCTGCACCAGCTGATGGATCCGGTTGCGGTCAGGTTGATATAGTCCTCTCGCTTCCCTGCAGTCATCTGATAAAGGTGGTTCATCACCTGTGCATCCTCCCGGCTGTCCACAATTTTGGTATATCGTAGGCCTTGATACAGGTCAAGGGGCTGAGTGATCCGGACCTCTCCATCTTCAAAGATCATCAACTCCTTTTTGAGGTCGATGATGGTGTAATTCTCAAAATCCCAATCGATGCCTAGCAGGGCAGGGTAAGGATCCTTGTCTCCCATAATATCAATAACCTCAAAATCTGTGTAGGTATTTACCCTCGCAATGTCGACCTCAACGCCTTCGAGTCGGCCGATCAGCACAATGCAGTACTGGTTCACCATTCTGAGTTAGATTGGATAGTAGGTCAGTTGCGGCCTTCCAAGAGCCTCCCACCACTTCTGCGGCAGGATGTTGACGTCAGACCCTAAATCAAGCATGGTATCACTGATTTGGAATCCCGCAACCTGCGTGTTAAGCCGAAACTCTTTTCCTGTCCGTTACTTGTTCCGCTTGACTCGCTTCACATACTGGGGTGCTGTGTCCATAGGTTCCCTCGGCCCCGTATTCCTCTATAGTGTGTCCTCTAGGGTACGCTTGAGCTGGTCCTGCATCGAAGAATTATCAAAAATATTGAGGAACAACTGAAGCCATTCCTCAATCAAGGTCCCCGTAGCATTTTGTTCTCTGGAGCCAGTCGTCGGGGGTACCTTGAGGCCTCTGGCTCCCCCCAGCCGAGAAAAAGCCTCCATCGCCTCCTGGAAGTACCTCTTCTGCGTGTCCGGCCAGATCAATTGTTTTGGGAAGGTGGGATGAATAGCCTGGACTGGCTCCTTTCCATGAGCGTCCTCTCCCATCTTCTTGCCACCGTACGTGATGATCGCTACATTCTGCATGGCCGGAGTCACGGTTCCTCGCGGCTCAGAGTTTACCAAATTCGTGCCCCTCTACCATGCCCGTTCCTCCCACTTCTTGATGAGTTCTGGACAGTCCTCTGTTGCATGAGCGTTCATGCGGCACTGGGAACACCAAGGACGTCGGGGAAGGGGACATTCCCGAGCCACGTGACCCTCCTAGTAACAGTTGTAGCATTTCACCGGCCCTCGTCCCCCTATGCGGCCTCCACGCATACCACCTCCTCTTCCCCTGGAAGCCTCATTCACCCTATAGGAGGGTCGGTCCAACCGGTCCGCGAGTGCATCGATAGCCCTGCATTGCTCAGTGTTGTGAGTCGTGGAAGCACAAAACTCACAGTATACATTGTTTGGGACATTGGAGTACTTCTGTAGTATTGGGCACATCCGAGGTTGATGCCCCATCGTTCGAAAAATCTCGCAATATTTCGTGGTGGTTGGGTTTGGTGGAGATGGGAACCCCACATAAGGCTGTTGCAGCTGGTATACCCCTTGCGGATTCATCACCGCGCCACCACCCGTGGGTGGACCCCCCTGGATTTCCGCAATAGAGGGTCCCACACCAGTGCCTCGCAGCCAAGGACACTCGGTTGCGATGTGGCCTTCAACCAAGCAGTGAGTGCACCACACGTTCAGCTTGGCTGGTCTTATAGGCTGCATCTACTTGATATTTTCAGTTAGACTAGCAATCTGATGCTGCAATCCCACCAAGGAAGGATCCTGCGGGCCCGACCCTCCCCGGTATTCTTGAGGGTAGCCCGCCATGGCCTCTATCTTCATGGCCTGTTCCAAAGCTGTTGGGTGTGGAGCTTGATTATCTTGTTTACTTTGTATCACAGCATTGGACCCCTGTACCTTAAAAGGGGCGGCAACGCCGCCCGTAATTAATCGTGGCCGTGAGGGGTCTAGGGAGGGGTGGCAGCGCTTTTCGGAGCCGCCCCCTGGCGGGGGCTTTCGGGGGCAGCGCCCCCGAAGCTAAAAGCATATGTAAAATTGGCTTGTAAAAGTATAGTAATTTCTAGTCAATCTGGGCCGTTCATTAGGAAAATGATCTGACGGTAGAAGTTATGTTTAGATTAGGGTTTTTTGCCCTAGAAGGAAACCCCTCGCTTTTATGAGGGCATTGTATTGCGGCTGTGCATTGTATGTGTATTCTCGAAGCAAGAAATAGAGAGGGAGACTGTGAGAGAGAACATAGGATATTACAGCGGATCTGCTGTAGGTTTTGTCTCTTCATTTTTTGTTGGATAATAGAAAGGAAGGACTAGCTGTTTGGGGTGGACGTAGCCCAAACTGGGTGAACCACGTATATCTGTGTCTCTCTGGTTTTATGTGTTTTTTGTGTGCTTGTATTTTCCACATATTTTATGTGTTGCATTGCTCTGTAATATTTAATTTTCTAACAAGTGGTATCAGAGCCGAAGGTATATTTGGCTGATAAACTCGCAGGAAAGAAGGGTTCCTGGTTCGAGTGGGAGGAATGGCGGAAGATGGTAAGTTTAGGGTCAAGAAATTTAATGGCCAAAACTTCTCGCTATGGAAGATGCATATGAAAGATTATCTGTATCAGAAAGATCTGTACCTACCATTGAGCGGAAAAACAAAGAAGCCGGCGGCCATGACAGACACGTAATGGAACATTCTCAATAGAAAGGCACTCGGAACAGTACGGTTGTGTCTTGCGGCGTCAGTTGCCTTAAATATTTCGAAGGAAACAAAAACAGAGGGTTTGATGCAGACGTTGGCGAAACTATATGAAAAACCCTTGACCTCAAACAAGGTATTTCGTATGAAACGACTATTTAATATGAAGATGTCAGAAGGTGGATTTGTTGCAGACCATTTAAATGAATTTAATACAGTTACTAGTCAGTTAAGTTCTGTAGGGGTAAAATTTGATGATGAAGTTAGAGCTCTGTTATTCCTGTGCTCATTACCAGAAAGCTGGAATGGTTTAGTTATGGCCATTAGTAACTCTATCTTTGGATCTAGTACTTCAAAGTTTGATGATGTTGTTGGTGCTATCCTTAGCGAGGAAATGCGACAGAAAAGCTTCGGTGAGACATTGGGTAATGCTTTGAGTGCAGAGTCTAGGGGAAGAAGAATGGAAAGAGGAAAGAGCTCGGGATATCGCATTAAATCAAGGAAAGGCAGATCCAAGTCCAGATCAGGGATAGTGTGCTGGAATTGCGGAAATAAAGGACACCTAAAGAAAGACTGTAGATCTCGGAAGGGAAAAGAAGGAGACACACAACAAGAAAACAATCATGAAGCAAATGTGACAGGTGATGTGTTACAAGATTCTTTGATTCTTTCTTTCGAAAATGTTACTAATTCTTGGGTTGTAGATTCAGGGGCTTCATTCCACGCCACACCTGATAAGAAATATTTTCATGACTATGTTCAAGGAGATTTTGGACAAGTTCGTTTGGGTGATGATAAACCCTGTAAAATTTTTGGAATGGGTAAAGTTCTCGTAAAAAAACAGAATGTAAACCAATGGCTACTAAAGGAGGTAAGGCATGTTCCAGATCTGAAGAAAAATCTGATTTCAACAGGGCAGTTAGGCAGTGAAGGTTGTGTGACAACTTTCACAGATAAAACTTGGAAGGTCACCAAAGGAGCGCTGGTAATAGCAAAAGGTGAAAAGGTTGGTACATTGTATTTATGAAATGTTATTTCTAAGTCTGTTAATGCTTTAAATTCCAAAGGAGTAGATGCAACATTATGGCATCATAGGCTCGGAAACATGAGTGAGAAGGGAATGAAGATTCTTCACTCAAGAAATTTGTTGCCAGGTTTGAAGAATGTTGATTTGGATTTCTATGAAAATTGCATTTATGGAAAACAAAAGAGAGTCAGATTTCTCAGAGTTGGGAAAGAAAAGAAGAGCGAAAAATTGGAGCTTGTACATACAGATGTATGGGGACCTGCTAAGGTATGATCTCTCGGTGGCTCTCGTTATTATGTTACTTTTATTGATGATGAAACTAGAAAAACATGGATTTATTGTATTAAGAATAAATCTAATGTATTTGATACTTTCAAGAAATGGAAATATTTGGTTGAGATTGAGACAGGAAAGAAGTTGAAGTGTCTCAGATCAGACAATGGAGGTGAATATTGCAGCAAAGAGTTTGATAGGTACTGTTCAGAGCATGGAATTCATAGAGAGAAGACAGTTCCAAGAACACCACAAGAAAATGGTGTGTCAGAAAGGATGAACAGAACAATCATGGAGCATGCAAGGTGCATGAGATTGCATGCGGGATTACCTTTACAATTTTGGGTAGATGCTGTAGATACTGTTGTTTATCTAATAAACAGAGGGCCTTCAAGTTCCTTGGATGGTGGTATTCCAGAGGAAGCATGGACAGGTAAAAAGGTAAACTACTCTTTTTTAAAGCCTTTTGGTTGTGAGTCCTTTGTCCATATTAATAAAGAAAACAGAACAAAGCTTGAGGCAAAATCAAAGAAATGTACTTTTATTGGATATGGTGCTAATGATTTTGGTTATTGCTTATATGATTATGAAAATCACAAAATCATTAGGAGCAGAGATGTAATATTTAATGAAAAGGTCTTGTATAAGAATCAATTGCAGGAAAAGAAACAGGAAAAATAAAGCAAGGAATACACGGTTCTTGATGAGATAATTGAAAAAGTAAAGGTGCCTGAAAATAATAATAATCAACAACCACAGCAGCAACAACCACCACAACAACAACAGGCACCTCAAACACCTGAAAGTGGTGTTAGAAGATCTACCAGGATAAGTAGACCCCCTGAACGATACTCTCCTTCATTATATTATTTATTGCTGACTGATTCTGGTGAACCTGAATGTTATGAAGAAGAAATACAGGTTGAAAGCAGGAAGAAGTGGGAGCTAGCCATGGAAGAAGAGATGGACTCCTTAATGCATAACCAGACTTGGGACTTAGTTAGGTTGCCTGCAGGTAAAACTACATTGCAGAATAAATGGGTTTACAGGCTGAAGGAAGAATATGGAGGAAAACAGAGGTACAAAGCTAGACTTGTGGTGAAGGGGTTTGCACAGAAGAAAGGTATTGATTTTGATGAAATATTTTCTCCTGTTGTTAAGATGAATTCAATCAGAACTATCTTAAGTCTAGTAGCAGCGGAAGATTTACATCTTGAACAGTTAGATGTAAAGACAACATTTCTCCATGGAGATTTGGAGGAAGAGATATACATGCAGCAACCAGAAGGATATGAGGTAAAAGGGAAAGAAAAATTGGTGTGCAGGTTAAAGAAGAGCTTGTATGGTTTAAAACAGGCTCCAAGGCAGTGGTATCTAAAATTTGACAAGTTCATGTCTTAACAAGGTTATACTAGATGTCACTTTGATCATTGTGTTTATCTAAAAAGGAAAAATGATGGCAGCTATATTATATTGTTATTGTATGTATATGACATGCTTGTTGCAGGGTCTAACATGCAGGAAATAAATGTGCTTAAAAGAAAATTGGCAAATTCATTTGCAATGAAGGATTTGGGAGCTGCAAAACAAATCCTTGGTATGAGGATAACTAGAGACAGGAAAAATTGTAAATTAACACTGTCTCAGAATGAGTACATAGAGAAGGTGTTGAAAATATTTAATATGCAGAATGCAAAACCAGTTAGTACACCTTTTGCTAGCCATTTCAAACTTAGTAAGGAGATGTGCCCAAAGACCCAAGAAGACATGGATTATATGTCTAAAGTTCCATATGCATCTGCAGTTGGAAGCTTAATGTATACAATGGTCTGCACAAGGCCTGATATTGCACATGCAGTTGGAGTTGTAAGCAGGTACATGAACAATCCAGGAAAAGAACATTGGATGGCAGTAAAACGGATTCTCAGATATTTGAGAGGTACCACAAATCAAGCATTATGCTTTGGTGGTTCAAACATTGCTCTACAGGGATATGTTGATGCAGATATGGCAGGTGACAAAGATAATAGGAGGAGCACTAAAAGATATGTATTTACTGTAGGCGGAACAACTGTCAGTTTGGTTTCAAAAATCCAAAGTGTTGTTGCACTTTCAACAACAGAAGCAGAGTATGTTGCTGCTACAGAGGCTAGTAAAGAAATGATTTGGTTACAAAGTTTTATGGATGAATTGGGTAAGAAGCATGATATGGGCACGCTATACAGTGATAGCCAAAGTGCTATTCATCTTGCAAAGAACTCATCATTTCATTCCAGGACTAAACACATACATCTCAAGTACCATTTCATACGGTCAGTATTGGAAGATGGAGAGTTGAAGCTGGAAAAGATACACACTAGCCAGAATCCTGCAGATATGCTAACAAAAGTTGTAACCGGGGAGAAACTGAGAACATGCTCAGTTTCAATTGGTCTTCAAGGATGACGATGAAGATGAGAAACAGCCAGGTCCAAAGAGGAGTCATTGTCCAGCAAATGAAGCAGCGATGGAGTTTCTACAATCAGTCTCCAAGTGGGAGATTGTTGGGTGTAGAGCCTGATTATCTTGTTTACTTTGTATCACAGCATTGGACCCCTGTACCTTAAAAGGGGTGGCAACGCCGCCCGAAATTTAATCGCTGCCATGGGGGGTCCAGGGGGGGGCGGAAGCGCTTTTCAGAGCCCCCCCTTGGCGGGGGTTCGGGGGCAGCGCCCCCGAAGCTAAAAACAGATGTAAAATTGCCTTGTAAAAGTATAGTAATTTCTAGTCAATCTGGGCCGTTCATTAGGCAAATGATCTGACGGTAGAAGTTATGTTTAGATTAGGGTTTTTTGCCCTAGAAGGAAACCCCCTTGTATATATGAGGGCATTGTATTGTGGCTGTGTATTATGTGTGTATTCTCGGAGCGAGAAATAGAGAGGGAGACTGTGAGAGAGAACAGAGGATATTACAGCGGATCTGTTGTAGGTTTTGTCTCTTCATTTTTTGCTGGATAATAGAAAGGAAGGACTGGCTGTTCGGGGTGGACGTAGCCCAAACTGGGTGAACCACGTATATCTGTGTCTCTCTGGTTTTATGTGTTTTTTGTGTGCTTGTATTTTCCACATATTTTATGTGTTGCATTGCTCTGTAATATTTAATTTTCTAACAAAAGCATCTTGCAAGTTGTCAATCTTTTGCTGGGTGAGGGGGGTTCGCGTCAAGGGAAGCAGAGCCTTGATGAACCAGTCCCTCTGATGGTTTGGGTCAATCAGGTAGTTGATTTTCCCGATCACATCCTTGAATCGACGCATCAGCTCCCATGCAGTCTCTCCCTCTTTCTGCTTAATCTCCCAGAGCTCGGACAGACCCTGTTGGTCCGTCTGGGGAAGTTTAAATTCCTGAACAAAATCCCGCTTAATTTTCGCGATTGCTGCATTAGGATGGGCCTCAGACCACTTGATAAACCATCACAGATCCCTCTCTCTGAGCGTGGTTTGGAACTCTATTAGCTTCCCTGCGTCTGGCGTCTGCCGAGCCCTCCATATGGCTTCGCAGAGATACCAGTGTTGCTCTACGTCATCGTTGCCTCGGCCAGAGAATTCTGGATACCAGGTGAATGACCCAACCATATTCACTTGTGGAGGGTTGGCTAGGATAAATCCTCCGGGTCTTGGTTGCATGACTGTTCCACTGGGGAATGCAATACTACTAGTGACGCTGCTATTAACGTATGTCGCTATCGACAATGAACTGCTATGAAATTGACTCAATGCTTGAAACTTAACGAAAATATTACTTAAAGGTTGATAGAGTACCAGGGGAAGGTAGGGATCATTGCTGTGCAAATTTTTGGAAATAGGGCTGCCTAGAGAGATGAATGTCATCCGCTCTTGAAACAACTGCTGCATCACAACGTACCATTCACCATCAGAACTTTCTTCAGGCTGTACACCTGCATCGTCTTCTTCAATCGTCGTCTCCCTTTCTCTCTTAGCTGGGCTCCCATGCACCCGCTGCGCTCCCACAGCGGTCCCCTCCCTTTCCAGGGTATCCGCTTGAGTGACCATAATTCCTATCCTCTGAGGTGCCTCCTCTTGATTCTTCTTATTGGTTTCCCGTCGTTTTAAATCCTGCATCACCCTTTCTCGCCACCTATCGGCGATCTATGCCCGCCGATGTGCACGTCGCTCCCTCAACTTCCTTGCGGCCTCAGCATCCATCCCCCACTCCCTGCTTCACACTTCACGTAGCATCTGTCCCTTCATCCCTTCCCCTAGCACTGGAGGTTTATGCTTCCATGCTCGACTTTTGGAATTCCATCAGCCCTTTGTCTACCACCAGGGCCTTAATCCATAGTGGAATCTCTTTAAGCAGCTTCCCTCTTAGCCCGGACCGGAAGATAGCTTCAAACTTCGAGAAGGATTGGTATCACTCTGCAGTAAACTCCACAATATATCCGTCCAAAGTGGTTTCTACCCAAAAATCCACCGCGCGGGTCAACTCAGTGTTCAACCGATGCAAAGCCCCCAGATCCTCGTGCACCCACTTGCGGTTGATCTTCCGCAAGCTATCCCTAGGCACCTTCGTCTGTAACCTCCGCAACGAATTATAGAGGTTGCTAGGGAATTTCCCCCAGAGGATCTCGTAGGTATCATTGGTGAAATCTGAGAAAAGGACGAGATCCTTAGGCACCCTTTCCTTCTGATTTGTCAACTCCGCTTACTGAGCAACAAACTGGTCCAGATGGTTATCCCACCATCTCCATATTTCTCCTTCGAATATCCTCGATACCATGATCTAGTTCCCCTCATAACATGCAGGTCCCGACAACGGAACCATTTGTTGGCGAAGAAACATGTCTCGCTGGCAAAACCCAGGTTCAGGGGTTGGGGCCAACAAGGGAATCTGTTGTAGTCTAGAACCACGCCGACATTGTCAACCTACTATGGAGAGCAGAGAGTCTCACTCGAGGCGTGCCGCAACCACATGCAGAAGGGGAATAGATCGATAGCATTGAAAGGATATGAAACTCATGATTAACAGGGAATTGATTGCATAAACATCGTTATATACGCAAGAGCATTCAGAGAAAGTACAGGTATTAAGCAAATAAAATTTTAAATCATCACAACCATCATGCATGCATGTGAATCACATAATCAGACAACAACCTACAATTATATTGATATCATCGGCCAAACCCATAGTTATATAGCTTTCGCAAGGAGAGCTTACAAGTCTGATACAGACGCCTTATAGAATAGAAAGGTAGATAAGAGAAACCTAGGAACTACAGAGATTTCATGCCCAGTCTGAGTTCCCTCTACAGCATCTGCTTAATCTCCTTCAGTCGCTCTACATTCATTTTTTCCCCTCCTTCTTTCACTCGGGTGACGACTATTTATTCACCTGCTATCGCAACTGTTAGTTCCTCTTGCGTTCTTCTTCAGCTGCTTCCGGCTTCTCTCTTGTTGTCTGTGTGTTCTGCTCTCTGTCTTCTTTTGTATATTCTCTTCATATGTACTCATGCATCTGCTTTCTTCAGCTATGTACCTGTTCCCTCGCAACTTCGGTAGTTCCGCTACTTTTTGTAGTTGTGACTTGGTTACGACTGCCATGTGTCATCATTCCGCAACCCAAAATCTGTCCTTTATTCACAATTCAAAATATTCAAAACAAGGGCCCCAACAAAATTTCATTCCAAACTACGCCGAAATGGCTAAATGATTTACTTGACTCTTGAAAAAAGGGGTTCCCTTTCATTGGGACAAAGTTGCGCAAGCTTCTTTTGATGATGTCAAGGATACTCTTGTCCGAGCATCATTAATGTATCCCCCTAATTATCAAAATGATTATTTCCTATATATCGCCATGGATGAAATGATCCTTGCTATGGTATTGGTCCAAGTAGAATATGGAATTGAACATTTGATCTATTATTTGAGTTGTAATCTCAATGATATGGAAGTTAAGTATTCATACGTAGAAAATATTGCCTTGGCAGCGGTTCAAGCTATCCAAATATTTCGCCATTATATCCTGCTCTGAAAAACCACTATCATTTCGAATTGTAACCCCATGAATTATATCTTATCATGTCAATGGTTGGGGGGGAAATATTCAAAATGGATTTTCATTTTGCAAGAATTTGATTTGGAATTCATCAAATCCAAGTCAAAGAAGTCTTTAGTTTTGGCTGAGCTTCTCTGTGACCTTCCCTCTGATAGTAATGCAACTACGTCGGAACCATCAATTCTTGACGAGTCTGTGTTTATGATCGGATAATCTGATCTTTGGTATGGGGATTTCATCATTCATCTCCAAACTCAAAATTTTCGACCTGATTCCTCTCGCTCTGAACAACGACGTACTCGATACCAAGCCAAATACTATCTGATCATCGGCGATACCCTTTATCGTCGTGGTGTCGATACCAATTTAAGGAGGTGCCTCACTCATGAGGAGGCCGAAAAAGTGTTAAATGATTGTCATGCTAGGGCTTGTGGTGGAAATTTATATGGATATGCTACTGTGTAGAAGATACTCCACGCCGATTACTTTTGGCCTACAATTTTTCGAGATTGCATCCTCATGGTCAAAAGTTGACATGCGTGCCAGATTTTTGACCGTAAAATCCACAAACCGCTAGCACCAATGCATCCTGTTGTCTCTGTGGGACCATTTTCAAAATGGGACATTGACTTCATGACCTGTAACCCTCGTTCATATGGGGGGCATGGTTATATTATTGTCGTAGTCACATATTTTACCAAATGGGTTGAAGCGATGCCTACATTCAACAACGCAGGACATACAGCTGCATTTTTTTTCTTTAATCATGTTATCGCACGGTTTGGGGTCCCAAAAGCTATAGTAACAGATCATGGGAAGCATTTTCACAATCACATGATGACTGAATTAACTGCCAAATTAGGATTTTCGCATGATAATTCTACTCCTTATTATCCACAATCAAATGGACAAGTTGAAGCTATCAACAAGATTCTTAAACATATGCTTTAATGAATGATAGGAGTTCATAAAAGAAATTGGCATTTGATCCTGCACTCTGCCTTGTGGGCATATCGAACCTCTGTTAGAAACACAACTGGATTTACTCCTTTTCAATTGGTGTATGGTCTGGAAGCTATCTTACCAAACCAATGTGAAATACCGTCGTTGAAACTCACAATCAACTTGTTACCTGACACCTCAGAAGAAGAAGCGCATATCCTTAACCTCATCTATCTTGATAAAAAATGTTGTGAAGCCTAATTAGCCAATGAAGCGCATAAGAGACATATAAAGGCACAATTAGCAAAAATGTCTATCCTCACATTTTCTCAGAGGGCGACTTGGTCCTTCTTTACAATCAGGAAGTTGATGTAATAGTTACAGGAAAGTTTGAGCCATTAGGGAATGGCCCCTATATTTTCAAAAGAGTTCTTGTGAAGGGCACCTATGAGTTGGTTGATTACGATGGAATTCCATTGGCGAGGGTTGTATTTGAAACATTACTATGGTTAATCATGAGCATAGTAATTTTTGTATTATATTGTATATATATGATGTTGATTTGCATTCACTATCTTAATTTGTTTTTAGAGTTTTCTTAACATTAGTAATCCGCTTTACATTTCATCGCAGATGTCTAAATATTCAGAACCATTTGTTGGATATGCTGATGGTGCTAGTCGTAGTACGCAGAATCTATCCTCTACAGTGTGGGCCATTTTCGCTCCGAACGACAAGTTAGTGAGTTTTCAAGGGATTTGTATTGGTAGATCGATGAAAAATATCGCTGAGTATAGCGCATTGATTGAACTTCTCTTTGATGCCATTTCATTTGGTATTAACTGTATCATTATAAGGTTAGACTCACAACTTGTGGTATTACAACTTACTAGTGTTTATACTGTTAGAAATCCAACATTGCATAGATTGTTCCTAAGAGTTTGACTTTTGGAAAGACACTTTGATTTTATTCAATATCAACACATTTCCAAAAATTTGAACACATTAATTGATTCATTAGCTAATCAAGTTATAGACAAACATTTGCAACATATGTAAAGAAAACATTCACATCATTGAATAGGATTGCAAAATAAACATAGGAAAACACTGAAATCATATAGATAGATAGTTATAGGTTTAAAAAAAATTGTGCCCAAGACACATTGGTCATCTGACCTCAAAATGTATGAAAAATGTCAAAAGTAAACTAGTGGTGCTCGTGGTAACATGCTATAGAGCTAGCTATCCTACGCAGTAACCGCATCCAGTAGTTAGGAACCCCAATAGTGTGTCGTTGCAATAGCATGGGTAGCTCTTCGATTCGGCAATCTGGAATCCGAAGGTCAAAACCTCTATGTGCCGTTGAAGTTCAGCCAGAGTCTTAGCCATATCAAGATCCTGAAGGACTACTCTCCCAACAGCCCTCTCTGCTGGCACATCTGCTTCGTGCTTTGGTTCCACTACTGGTTGAACACAACCAACATCTGAATTACATCAAACATTTAGTTTAGTCTTGGGAAAACATAAAAAATACAAAAACATTGTATAAAACTTAGGAAAATAAAAAAAATGGTCAAAAAATTCTTACCTATTGCACCCCACTGAGCACCTTCTGGTAATGCTAAATCTGGATCTCCTCGGAAATCAATGCTTGTGTATGCATACTCATCGATGATGAAAATCTGTCGCTGGAACCAGGCGAAGAACGCAGTTGAGAACACAATGGTAGATTGGCCTGCATGCCTACCCATGAGTTTTACCCAACTTTGCATCCGCGGATCTCTAGGATTAGACACATCCAGTGTCACATGTTGTGGCTGCATCAGTGGAATCTGTTCCAAAGCGAAGGATATAAGGATAGAACCATCACTGAAATTATTCTTCCTTCCTCCCTTTGCTTTGTTCAGTTGTTCCTTTATCTGAGAAAGAATAGCTTTAGACCAGTTGAAGGCTGTTTGCTCCATACACTCTAAGGTCTACTGCATATATGATCTATTTGCTACATGTAGTGTAACGGTGCCAACAAGTTTTGCAATCATGAAAATGATAGCTATCAAAGGAAAATCTCTAACATATCGGATGTTTATCTTTCCATATTTTCTTGGCTCTGCCCCTAGATAACAATGTTTCAAAACATAATCTCTCACTGTCTCTCCTCCAACAATAGACCCTGAGAGCGAAATAGGCAAGCCTCTCCTCGAAAAACCTGTAAGAAATTACACATCCTCGGATATTATGGGAACCACTTGGTTCTTAATATGAAATGACTTGATATCTAGATCCCATGCTTGAACTAAGAACTCCAAGAGTTATATTTGTTGTCTCATCCGTGACAATTTGAAGTACTTAAGCAGTCCACAATCACTTAGGGCTCTTACTGTACCCGGATCATTTAGGGAAATCATATCCTATTCTTCATGTTATCTTTCCCTCCATGTAATCATCATTGTAATCTAATGGAAACCCGAAATACAACCAAAAGAACCATTAGATTCCATTCATTGCAAAAAATTGGACAAATTTTGGGCATAATGAAAAAACCAAAAATCTTAATTGCACCCAACGCACTCCCTAACAAGAGACAATGCATTGTGTATGGAAGTAACCTTCACTATACTTGCTATGCAATGTAGGTTTCGATATTCAGGGGTGTGTTTCCCTCTTTTTGGGCATAATTTACCCTAGGGACCCCAAAACCCTAAAAAATTGTAGAAATTGGAAATGAAATGATTATTGAAGGAAAGAGGAGGTTCATATCACTAACCTCGATCAAACGACAACAAAATCCTTCCACAGAAGCGATCGCAATCAACAGCTGAAGTTCAGGGGCAAAATCAGGTTCAGAGCTCCAAAATGCAAATGGTAACTATAGAATGGTAAAAATGAGTATCAAATCACTTTTTAATAGTCATTTAATTATTTGCAAAATGAATTTACTGCTATGCCTATGGTTTTATTATGTTTTTTATCATGAAACAGGTATTTTTAATCCATTTGATGTTGTTCTGAATAGGTCTTACAACAGATGAACAAATTAGTCATGCAGAATTATTTCAAGAATGATTTGACCACAAAGCATACTTTTTCTCCTTATTTTTCGAGATTTGTTAAAAACGAAAAAGGATTTGAAACACACTTTTATCTCTTTTTCGAGCTTCGATAACAGTGAAAAAGGAACCCTTGGAGTCTTTTTTCAACTCTTTTCAGACTCTGATAATGTGAAAAGATTTCCGAGCACTTGCCTTTTCGAGCTCGTAAAAGTAAATGAATTGATATCTACTCAGTATAAGTTTAAACCTTTTCCAGACTGAGATAGATTATTTATGAAAAATGAATACCTTGGTCGAACATGACTGAAGAGGTTCTCTTAGATATTATTTTAAACATTTTCGGATCTGAGTGACAACTTTACGAAAAATTACTTATGGAGTTTTCTTTCATCCTCTTTTTCAAACTCTCTAAATATGAAAATGGATCGAGCTATCACTGTCGTTAAGCTCGTTAAAACATAAAATAGCAACAGGCTTGTCGATCATGGCAAGAATCGAGTTTCATTCATTGCTAGACTCGTTAAATTATTAAATAGAGATACATTATTCACCCGAAGGGTTGAATTATAGATCAAGAAAATGTTATCCTCCTCAAGCTTGTTAAAAAATAAAGAGGTACTGGTTGACAAATGACCGGGGAAAATTTGGGAAAAGTGAGAAGAATTCTTTATGGTAGCAGGTCACTCTTGAATATGACACTTCCTTCAATCCATGTCTGTGATTGTTTGGGTTGGGTAATCATCTTGACAGTTCATTCATACCTATGGTTCATCATACCTTCACTTTGGTTTTGGGTCAATGCTGCCAACTCATCTTAGTGTCGCTGATATGTTCAAGAGAAGTCATCTAGTGAATAACTCATCCTTCTATAATACTCATAAACCTTTATTCTCATGACCGTCATCCCTAAAAATTGCTATATCAAGTCATACCCTTGTTTCCGAAATTAGTAACTCCCGTTTCGCAATAAGGTGACTTCTTGTCGACAACAAATCATTATTCGGGAAGTTCACTTAGAAACATCATATTCCAGTACCATGAGGCTTGTTACAACATCGACAAGATCCTCACTTCCGAACTTTTGATTAAAATATTTTGTTTGGAATTCGACATAAAATCATCTATTCATGCCTTATGAAATGTACTGCAGTACCTTGAGGGCCATTGACTTTAATGGTGGTTCTCTCGCATTTGTTAACAGCTCACATCATTGGCTGGTAATAAAACGATGTCTTTCCATGTTCAACTACAAAACATATATTTGCATGGCTAGACTTATACCCGAATGATCGAGTGAACGAGATAAGAAGACCCCGGATCTAGTTTCAGCCATCCGGGCTGCGATTTCAGGATTTTTGTACATATCATCTGTACGGTGACCTTACATACATATCTTCATCCAAACATGGGCCTATATCTGTAGGCATGTCTATATTGGGCAACATTCCAATGTAGACAACTTTTTGAATTATGTACAAGTTATTAGATTGTTTATGTGTTGGACATGGGAATGCCTACCCTCAGCAATTATGATCAAGAGGATATATCATGATGTAATGTATTGTAAGATTGATGCAGGTCGCTAATCCACTTCATCTCTAGCCCATCATAGTGTAAAGCATCTGAATCAAAATACTATTGTTATTATTTTGACTTCATGCTTTAGGGGGAAATTGTTATAGGTCAATTTGGGCATCATTCCCAATGACCTGGTTAACTGGGCATCATCTCTAGGACCAATGTATAGGGTCTATCATCCCCTAAGATTTCAGTTGCTACATGCCCTAAGACAAATCAATCAAATACTTTCATTTTCAAAGGTTTCCAAAGTTTGAAGTTTATAATATATCATATGAGAGCTCACCAACGCTGTATCTAAAGGGACTAAGTGCGTTGCATATGCAGGTAGCCCCATGCAAGGCTACTCTGTAAAGCACTTCCCGACATCCATGGGTGCATTGGTCACATTGGGAGCGAAATTCTCATTGTTTTGGAATCTCTACTTGGCCAGTGTCTTCTAGAAGAGTTCACATATGTCAAAATTCGAATCCATGTGTCCATTTGACATCTACAAGTTTGGGAACATGTCTTGCCTATTATTAGAAAGTCATTGATTGTAAAACTACCTTCAGCTCCTTTATAAATTGAGCACAGATCTTAGTGTTCGATAAGGAAGAATTTGTGTAGAGAAACGCTGGTGGAATTTCAATTAAGGAGATTGATTTGAGTGACATATTACTGGAGATATCTTCATTGTGATGAGGCTGGGATGCTGCTGGAGATGGTGACACTAAATCAATCACTGGGTTGTAACCTCCCCTTCTATCATTAATAAAGATTACTACTTATTTTTCCCTATATGCATCTGTATAAGCTTTGATTTTCAATATCATGATTTCTTAGTTGATTTATATGGTTATGCTTTACTGATTTAGCTAAATAAATTGAATAGACATCTGTATTATTGCTATCTCTTTCTGTTTAGTGTTCATTCTTGAAGGAAATATTTTGCACAGCCGACTGGAATTTGAAGCTACAACAAAAGAGACAAAAGGAGACTTTGGAAGCACTTGGATCCCAAGTAGGTTCCTTATTTCATTCTGCGTGTCTGTTTACAATTAGGAAATATAGTCGCAAAGTCTTTGACCTGTTGTTCTAGATTAGCACCAGTCTAGGGAAGAATGATTGATCCGTAATTCATAATTCCGCATAACAATTGTGAAAATATTGCTGCTGTGCAAGCATCCAAAGTTTTTCTAAGGTAAAAAATCTCATTGCCTCAAAAGAACAAGAATGTAAAGGGTATCAGTAAAAATCTAAGTTAGTATTTTATGGCACCTGCAAATCAGAAGTGGCCAAAGTAAGTAAGAAGCATGGTTTGAACTTTATGATGCAGGTAAAAGATGTTTTAAAGTTGTTGCTATGTCAAGGTGAATAGGTCTAATCCTAAGGATTAAAATAAGAGAGAGTTTCATAGCTCAAATCAAACTTGCACAAAAAAAAGGTCAGAGAATCAGTGACAAAGGAATATTAATGAAAAAGTGACAAAGGCTTAAGAACTTTATAAAGTGGGTTGTGAAACTGAATTTAAATCATTGAGCCTATAAATGGTCAACTTACACTTCAAAAAAGTTATTTTTTTCTTGTAAAGAGTTGAGAGCATTCTGGAGAAGAAAAAGTTCGAGTTTCAGGTCAAATTCGGGCAAGTTTACCCGATGTTTTGCGTTCAGGTCGTAACTACGAGCCTGGAGTCAGGCACTATGCCCCTGGAAGTTTTCCCCGTGCAAATTTACTCTGCGTTGTGCGCCTGGAGGTACGCGCTGCGCATCTGGAAACACACTACGCATTTACTTGACAGACCCAACAGGCCCGGAAAAAAAGCTTTGGCACTGTGCGCCTGGCACACAACGTTGCGTTTTAGCCCGACCCAACACCTCATTCACCTGGGCACTACGCGCTTGGCCAGGAGGGCCTCCTACACCCTGCAAACCCTAAATTCGACTCAAATCACTCTGCAACTTCATCCAAGGACCTCCAAAGCAATGTTGAGGGGTAAGAACACTTCATCAAGCCCTTCTTCTAGTATGTGTGGTGATTTATGATTAAGGGAATTTGAAGACCTAGGGGGGAAAACCTAATTTTCATGTTAAAAACATCACTTTTTAAGACACTCCTCCATCTGCATACTAAGAAAAAACAAAGGGTTACCTTGTTGAGAGGTTTATGATTCACCTAACACTCAATCCATTTTCCAAATCAGTCCCTTACATTACAAAACATTGACATTACATACCCCCATCATCTCAAATTGTCATCATTACTAAGGTGTTTTCATAATAGGGTTTGACATATCAGTTGGTTTGCATTCAGGTTATTTAGCCTCTCATTCTGCCTAATTTTCCCCTTCACTCATTCATTTTCATTCACTTGTAAAAATTTGCCTTTTTGACCACCACTCCATTACCCTCTTCCACATCCATTTCATAAGCAGAGCTAGGGTTTTCAAAATAGAGTGATCAAAATGTCAAGGGAAGGTGACAGTGGTAGTGGTGAGGAAGGCCAAGTGCCAAGGAGGCATCAACACATGTAGGAATTTACAGGGCAAGTTCTTTAGATCAAGAACCAAAGGTCACCTCTCACAAACATATCAAAAATCAATACACCAATATAATCACGTGGTTAAAACCTGCAAAGAGGGAAACAATCGACGGCCTGAGCCAATGCGGCCACTTCAGGAAATTTATTAATATAAAAATAAAAGTTACATATTTTTCTCTCATAAACGGTTACTGGAGAAATGACCCTCCATGCTCTTTAAATAGAGATCATGGACCAATCAGGTGTTAAGCCATGGATCAAGTGTCGTTAATACCGAGGAGAGAGATAACCGTTAGATCCCTACAAATCATGACTGTCGGATTGTAAGTTACAAATGTACATGGTAAAGAAACATACTTTACCTAACTCTACACTAGACTAAGTTATTCTTAACTATTTCCTATGTGTTGAAATTTCCTAACATCCCCCCTTAAGAACAACTTGGGATAGGATTGAAGGATTTACAAAAGTGACACAAAAGGAGCCTATTTCCTATGTGTCAAAATATCCTAACATCCCCCCTTAAGAACAACTTGGGATAGGAGGAATTAGAGCCTATCCCCCCTTAATGACAACTTTCCTGAACTCCAAGCATGGATAAAAGTTTGGTAAACTTCGCTTCTGTGAGAGCCTTTGTAAAGATATCAGCTATTTGATCATTGGTTGGACAGTACTGCACTTCAAGAACATGATCATGAATGAGCTTTCTAATGAAGTGTATGTGGAGTTCAATGTGTTTCATACGATGATGCTAAAATGGATCTTTACATAGTTGAATGGAACTCTAATTATCACACCAAAGCTTATTTGGATGTTGCTGATGAAGACCAAATTTAGACAGGATCTGACGAAGCCACATGGCTTCCTTGCTGGCGTCAACTACACCAAGATACTCTACTTCTGCTGAAGAAAGAGAGACGGCACTTTGTTTCTTACAAGACCAAGTAATAGTTCCTGAACCAAGAGTGAATACATATCCTGCAGTAGAATTTCGATGATCAGGGTCACCAGGCCAATCAAAATTAGTGAAACCAATCAACAATGGAGATGCTCTTGCACTGTAATGAATCCCGAACTGAACTGTACCTCGAATATATAAAATTATTATTTTAGCTTATTTCCAGTGACTTTCATGAGGTTGGTGCATAAATCGAGTGACAAGACCAACGAAAAAGGAAAGGTCAGGATGGGTATGGGTTAGATACAAAATTTTACCAACAAGTTGATGGTATAAGGTAGCATCAACTTCAGGGGTATACAAGTGACTGAAAGCTTGACTCCAGGTTGAAAGGGAGAAGGGGCTAGCTTACAGTCTTCCATGTGAAAGTGGTGTAGAAGATTACATGCATACTTGGATTGAGAGAGGGTAATGCTTTCCTTGGATTGAAACACTTGAAGACCAAGGAAATAGTGCAAGGTGGGAGGATCAACAGGTTTGAACCACTAAACACAATGGAGCTAAATGCAACTCCCTTAACTGTCTCTTGCTTCCAAAATGTAGGCTGTTATGAATTTTGTGAGAAAGTACAGTAGGTGCAGAATCACCCCGAGTTGACTAAGCGCTTTGTCCTTAACCTACATGAGAAACAAATCAATCTTGCATGGGTAAACTTTGAGCTATCATTAGATGCCATTGCTATTTCCACTGGGATACCTAGTGTGGGTGAAAAATGGTTTAAGCAGGACAATTTAGACATAAGACACTATGAGCTATTCCTTAAACCCAGATGCAAAGACTATAATAAATCCATATTTCCTTTCTCACATTTGCTTGAGAGGTATGCACCCATGATGAGGGTCATCATGAAATATTTCACATGTGAAGGAAGATTCTCTAGGCTTTACTCCTATCAAATCAGATTTCTCATGCACTTTACGAGGGTTAAGATGCTACATCTACCCTACTACCTCTATAGGAGTATTGAAAAAATGTCATATTGTACAGAAGAGATATTTCCCTCACCAGATGTAAATATTATTTCATCACTCTTTGATCAGAATGGTTGTGATGCATCAATTTTAGAAAAAGGGTATCCCATGGGAGGTTTTCATTGCCCATGAAGTGTTCACCAATCCACAAGCCCATCCTCAGCAAAACATGCCTTCATCATCTCATCCTCTTGTCCTTACTCCTCCATCATCCCCTACTAAGAATGCTTCACCATCTACACATATCCCTTCACCTCAGGACAACCCTCCTTCATCACTCTCTCACAATGCATCAGATAATGAAGGAAGTGACAATGAGCAGTCAAATGAAAATGAGGGAGAAGGTAATGATGAATCAAGAAAAGATGAGGAAGAAGTCAATGAAGGAGATGATAATGAACAATCAAACAGTGAGGACAGTGAGGCCGATGATAATAGTGAAGATCATAGTGAGGCTCACAGCAATGAAGCAAACAACAGTAATGAAGAACAAAGTGAAGAGTCAGGGGTTAGTAATGAGGTAGAAATCATGGAAGTATAAGGAGATGATGATGATGATGATAGAAGTGGCACCAAGAGCCAAAATTTCAGTGAGGATCATAGTGGTGATGAAGGCAGTGCAAAAGGAAGTGAAGATACAAATGAAGAAAGTGGCAAAGAAGACATGGATGCAGATATTAGTAAAGATGAGGAAAATGATGAAGAAAGCAGCAAAGGTGATGATGATCATGATGTTGAAAATGGATCACAGAACCAATATGGCAGTGAAGCTAATGATAGTGATAGTCTTGGCAGAGATGAGGTAGAAAATGTTAGTGAAGAAGAGGCAACTGAGTCTAAAAATAGTGAGGCTCATAGTGATGATGAAGGCAGTACAGAAACCAATGATGAAGCACCTAGCAGCCAAGACAATGAAAATGAGGCTGATGTAAATAATGTCAATATCATTTATAACGACAACACACAAGTCAGTGAACAAAAAGAAGATGCAAAAATCAGCAAGGAATAAGCCATGATGACAATGATGAAACACAAATCAGTGGATCAGATGAGGGAAATGAGGAAGAGAGCAACAACCATGATGGCCATGGTATCAGTGGAGATGATGATAATGATGTTGACACTGATAATGACAGCAAGAATATCAGTGATAAGGAAGAGAGCATGGAGACAGATGTCAGCAGCCATGAGAGAAGCCATGAAAGCCATAAGGATAGAAAGGATATCAATGATGATGACAGTCATGATGGTAGCAAGAATGAAGACACTAAAATGATCATAATTGAACCTTTTTCTTTGACCTATCAAAGAGGAAGTAGGCATGTGTTTGTTGCCTCTAAAAGGCAAGGGGCCATGCCTTCCACTTCAACCAAGCAGATGAAAAAAGGAAAAGAGAAGGTCATAAAGGAAGATGAAGAAGATTAGCATGAGACTGAGCAAGAAGTTGAACTCATTCATGTTGACAATGATTATGAAAATTAGGCAAGGATCTCAAGAATTATTATCAAAGGTCAGGATTCCAAAATCAAATATTTGCAAGCTAACCTAGCTAGGGCTAGGAATTCCATCCACTATTATGAGACTGAAAACAAGCATTTGGAGGCATAAAATGCCATTTATGAAGTTAGGGAAACCAGAGCCTGGAAAGAGGCTACAAGGACCAAGGTTAGGCTTGATGAAGTCTTGGGTGTTTTTGATGAGAGTGAAGATGAAGAAGGGCAGAGGTCTAGAAGAAGGCTAAGAACAATGGGCTTGAATAAGGCCTTAACCAAGGAGAAGGAGCAAGAAACAACATTGGCAGAGCTTCTCACTCTAAGTGAGATGCTTGCCATGGAGATAGAGTATGATCAGGAACCTTCATTAGAAAGGGATAATACACACTTGGAAGATCAGCTAGAGAAGTCACAAAGAGGCCTTAGCCTTCAGAAGAAGTTGGCCAAGCACTATGCCTTGAGAAATTAAATTGCAAGGGCCAAGCTCAAAAGAGCCCTTGCCAAAATTCAAGCCCTCAAGGAGGAAAAAAGCCAAGAAAACCTTGATATCCTAGCTGATGCTTCCCTAAAAGCATCCCAAACCCCATGAGGAAGATAAATTCAAATTTTGACAAGTTTTTAATAAATTTGGTTTTTCACTGTTTTTGAGGGCCAAGGGCGCAGTGCCCTTGGCGCTACTATAATATTCCCAATTAGCTACTGCTAGTTGGAATATTATGTGTTGCTCTATTTTGCAACATGTTGGGCCGTTAATATGCCATTATTATTATCACTTTTGAACACTTATTCCACCCATTTCTACTATTCTTCATCATGTCATTTATTATAATTTATTATATAAATCCATTTTATGATGATTTATGCTTCTATGAATGAATATTATTTATTCTCCTTTACTTCTAATAAATTGATGATTATGCATGATTTTATCAATGATAGTTTTAATAAATCAGTTGTAACATTATTCACCATTTTTAGCCTCCAAGATAATTTCCGGATTGAAGATTTGATCATTAAAAGTGCCAACTCAGAAATTCGCTGGAATAAGAAGTGACGGTTTTGCGGTTGAGATTTCGAGCAAATGAAGTAGAATCTGGAAAATCCGGAACATGGGTTTTGTCCAGAACGGACCCAATTAACTTTAGTTAAGGGCGGTTTGCCCAAATTCGGCTTTTAATGAGAAAAACGCAGGGTTCTTTGAGCACGATTTTCTGAGATTTGTTGTTGCGGCCGTCCTCCAAATCTCAGCTGCAAAGCCAAATTCGTCTTGCTCTTGTTGAAAGCTGGATGGAAATATATCTTCTTGTTTATCAATTGGTTGGAAAAAAATCCAATTTTGTAATAGAAATCATGTTGTAGTTATATCTATTGTAACTGCTCTCTGATCTCTCTCTATTTAAATGAAAACAGAGATCAGAGATGGGGATGATTTGAGGATGCTTTTTGGGGATTCGAATGAAAGAATTGAGGATGAATTAGAGATTCAGAATTGAGGATGGCAGAGAGAATGGATAATGGATGAGAGATTGAGAGACTTCTTGTTGTAATCCACTGTAACTCTTCTTTGATATTTTAATATAAATCTAGTTGCCATTCCATCTTTGATCCTGAAGTAACCCAGCAGCATCTGCTGGCGGCTAAGGGCCCAGCCTCTGGTGGAGTACGCTGCTGCTGTATTATATCTTTATGCTTCATGTGTGGTTTGATTTCTTTCTTTTACTCTGTTCAGTAATATGACGCACTTTCCTGTTTTACATATCAGCGCTATTAGATATACTTGATTGGATACTATCGTTATCTGCAACAGGAATGCTATGTTATCATTTTAAATTTGTATCGCATTGCTGTTCCTTTTGATAATTGATATAACATTGCTGTTCCTTACAGATTGACATTCGATTACAGATTAACCGCGCTATATGTTCCTAAATCGGTACAACTGTATGATGTATTCTTAAATTGTGACTGTTGTTTATTCGGGATTGTTGTTCCGTTACACTTGCTGTTACTTTATAGTTATGATTCATGCATATTGTATCGAAGCTCGGATTATTGTCCTTTTTAATGATAAGTGTGTTGCGTGCTTGATTTGGATTGTTGTACATTCATATTTAATCTGCTGTTCCATTTCCTGTTATTCGCATTATCTTTGCTTTGGTGTGAGAGACGATATGTGGCTGTAGTGAACCTTGGCATTTACTGCCTAGCTCCCAGACCCGTGGTCCATGCTCTAATTTCCTTTCCATCAGTTTCCAAAGGGATGGGCTATTGTTGTCGAACCCTTGACTGATACATTGCTTATTTTTCCGAATGAATGATTTAGGCTTCAAGGTATTTTGTTGTTGATTTCCATTAATTAGATTTTGTTGTTCAGATTCCTTTAATTACAGTTTGCTTTTAAAGAGTTTTCCTAGTTTACTTTCAATGGCAGCTTTAGTTCAATTTCGATTTCCTTTTAATTGCTTTAAAGCAGGACTGTCGACTGTAGAGAACATTTGTTATTGCTTCCTTGTTCCCAGATTGATTGTCTTGTTCCGGTTTGATTTCAATTGCATCAATATCCAGAGGAATGAGTTATTGCTACTGTATCCTCGATTGATGGTTGTTTGAGTGAATGATTTAGTTTAGAACATTTCAGTTTCTTGCTGTTCCAATTAGATTTTGTTTCCAGCTTTCATTTACTTTTGCATTTTAAGCACTATAGTGCAAAACATTACTCTTGAGTAAATAGCCGCCTCAGACTGAGTACACTCTTGAAATAAAAAGTCGTCCCTGGGTTGATAATTAATGTGAAGGTAATTAGGAGTTAAAAAGACCCTTTTTATCGCTCCACACAACATAGAAGAATAAATGGGGCAGGGAGACCCTTAAATCCCTTTAATAGGAATAAAACATTCCCAATGTGAAAGGGGATTAGTTTAGGTAGGAAAAATAAAGCCACCTTTGGTGTGAAAGGAGGCAATGCATGAGGACTAGATCTATGATGACCAAATCAACAACACTACTAAGAGAGGAGAAAAACCAATGGGGACAATGCTGTTTTAATGGAGGACTCTTTGCAAGGAAGTAACCTCATGAATGTGTGGGGTCAGGGGTGAGAATGCTCACCAAGAATAAAAAGGAAGGGATGGCAGCCATAAAAGGCATTCAGAATCTTGTCTATGTTTGGGTATTATGACTTCTTGCATGCTTCAGCTGTTTAGCTGGGTTTGTTGCACTGTTTTGTGCAAGGGATTCTCATGCGGGAGTTCCATACTCTTTCTTGGTTCAACTTGTTGAAGGGATATAAGAGGAGCATTCTGGGCCACATTTCCACTATCGTACCTTGGGTCAAGCAGTCACCAACATCTACAACACAGTCTCTTGCAGGAACTGCGTCATTTCTCAAAGTCTTATCGTGTAAGGGTTAAACCCCTTGATTTTGAGCTAGTTTCTTAGGAGGAGGGGCTATCCCTCTCTCGGAAGGCTAGTAAGAAGGATTTTTCAGTCATCTTATGTATTATTCAGACATATAAATACAGAGCTGCAGTAGACTGCGTGATTTTATATCTAGATATGTAGATCTACCATTTTTTACTTGTGCTTTCATGAAACCCTTGCCAGGTTATCTCCATATTGTATGAAAGGGGCTAGATCTCCATTTTCTTGGCTCTTTGAAGAATATAATCCCCAGATATGTTATATTTTGCTACAGAAACTTGCATGGAATAACGCTGTCACATGCTTCAGAATTTCTGTTTGTTATAAGTCATGGGGTTTGGGTGTTTTTGAGTTATATTGGGCCGTGGAGATTTGTTTAACATAGCTAGAGGGATTTGTTTCTGATCCCATTTTGTATGTGAGGGTTATAATGCAAAAAATAAGGGGTATAAGTCCTATTTCTCAATTCTATAGCGTAATTTTCTGAAAACAACGTTTTTACTGTCTATATTGCTGAAATTCCTACGAAGGAATATTACAGTGGTATTAGAGCTCTTCTCTTGGCTCAGCTTATGGGGGACAATATATCTACAGTTATGGAGGAGAAAGAGATTACAAATTTTCTTCTTCAAACTATGCAGAACATTGCCAAAGATATCAAGGAGATAAGGCAGAAGGAAGCCCCTAGAGGGTTTTACCCTGGAGGAAGCACCAACACATCACATTTTTTTGAAAAATCAGCCACGCACCCTTCTTCACAATGCTTAACTATGCCCACATTCCTATCTGAGGAAGGTGAGGAAGAAACCCTTGGTGATTATTTTGTGGAATATGAATCACAATCCCGAAGATTCAAAGAACACTTGATTTTTCAGGAGTTCTACCGGATCAAGGATGAAGAAGAAATTGTCATCACCAAAAGGAAGGAGAATTTATGCAGGGATTAGATCTATATCAGAGTATGGGAAGTTTCTATTATCACTCTAGTAAATTTTCTATCAGAAATATTTAAAACTTTGTAACTTACTAGAGGTAACCAAGAACCTCTTTTAGAATTTAGGATCTAGCCTTCCTGACTTCTAGAGAGGGATATCTCCTTATGATTTAGCTTTGTTTAGGTAACAGATATTAGGCTAGCTATGATTGTGCAGTTGGGTTTGATTTTTTGAAAGGTTGGTGGGAATAAAGGATTACAAAGGAAACCATAAAAGGATCTATCTAACCATGGGCAATGGAGTCAAATTGCTAGTTAACAAGACTTGAAAACCAAGGTCAAAAGATGAAAATATGCTAAGGGAAAGTTAGATAACTTTCAAAGGGTTTGAAAGGATAATTTTATGAAATGATGTGATTCTGGACTAAGGGAAATTAAGAATCCTTAGATCACAAAAAGGAAGAGGGAAACGTGAGGTCAAACAAAACTAAAGAGCATTTAAGAATTCTCTAGTCCGGAAATCAACAGAAAACATAAATAATGACAACTAGTAAATACAGAGAGCTTTTTAACACTGATTCTGTAATAAATTTCCTAGTTTATCATTAAAGAAGGAAAATACATATGATATGTGAATGAAACTTAAATAAATACACAATGAAAACATGAAAATACTGTACTCATCTGTTTATCTCATGAATCCTTAACTATGATGTCTTTTGCTTCAGTCTCCAGCTTGCTACTTCAATTCAACTCACAAAAAGTCCCAATGTTTCAATAAAAAAGTCTATAGTGGTCTTGATAATTTTATTCCACACAAAAGTACTTCAAAGGGTGAAGTATTTATAGAAATTCTAAACTACAATATCTTGAAAAAATATCAAGATTGGTTCACAAATATCTCTAACTGTTTTACATAAATAGAACTTCAGTAAAGAAAACTCAAGAATAATGCATCTATTTGGCACTATTTTTTATGTATAGGTTATGAATAAGAGGAGAATTCGAATTTTATCCAACTCTTAGTTGATGATGAGGCATCCAAGTCACTAAATACTTCCTTTCTTTGTGCATTCTGCTCCAACAATTCTGCAAACTTGGGGTCCAATGATATATTTGTATTTATCAATACGAAATATATATGTAAAAAGTGAAAGAGGTTACTATGGATAAATATGTTGGTGAAATAAACCTCTTCCAGGTTCCTAAAATTCCTCTCCAGCTGTGCAAAATAGGCTCTGCAAAAAGATCTGTAAAACAGAGTTTTACAGAGTCTGAAAAATAGGCTGTAAAGATGTGCATGTATCTCTCATTATGAAATGTCTATGAAAAAATTGAGATAGGTTTTGGTAGATGGGTCTCTTAGGAACAAAAACCTCCTTCAGTTTTGTATGATGTATTTCTTATTTTCCATAATATTCTATGAAAAATGATGACTTAACAGGAATTTTCTGCAAACAATTCTCTCCAATATTGTTTAATATTTCCCAAGCCATAATGGCTGTTAGAAAAGTGAGAGAGGTTTTTGTAGATGGCCATCTTAAGAACATAGAAATCCTTCAGTTTTGAAAAATTCATCTTGTATTGGTCACAATAGTTTCTGCAAAACAATGGCTTAAACATGAATTTCTGCAAAAATGTTCCTTCTTCTTGTGTTTTCATCTTTTCACCTTTTTTTTCGTTTAACTGTTTTACTTTCACTTTAGATAAAATTCATTGTTGGTGAAATTATTTTCATCTCCTTTTACCATTTTACTGCTTCTGTATTTACTTTTACTGTTTACCTTTGACTGCTCTTGTAACTTTGTTTTAACTTTCGCTCTGACTTTTACCTGATACACTTTAACCACTGATACTCTTTGACTGTTTTGTTTTCAGTGTCATTATGAATTCTGATTTCACTTTCACCATTCATTATGAAAAATTCATCATTCTAATCTCTCTTTGACTTGATTTTTTTCTTTATTTATATACAAACTATTTTTTGGATGAAGTTATTGAGTTAAAATCTGAGAATTTGGAGCAAACAATTTTGTCAACTAGTATTGAAACTGTCGACCCAAATCCATATTTTGATGATAACCTGCAAAAATCAAACAATTTGTTAATGAAATCCAAGTTTTCAGGGAGGTGTTTGAAGGTTTTTTGAAAGCCATGTGGAATGAGATCAATCTGTGGAGGTATAACTCTGTTTTTTAGGCATTGTTAGGCTTACTTCTGCAAGTTTAAACAGTTTGCAGGAGTATTTCACTTTAACAGAGGGAATTTTGAGAAATTCTTGGATAAATATAGTCTCAATGGGAATTTTAGTGCTCAATTAGGAATCTGAGAGATGAAAAATTGGGTTAAGACAGGAAACAAAGGTTTCCTGAATGACTGAGACTATATAGGATGACTTGTCAGGAGATCTGTAGGTTCAAAGACCTTTTCAAGCCATGCAAATGTTTTTTTAAGGGTTTATACTGAAGATTGAACTTCAAATAGAGGCTTTTGATGTCGATATGTTGCAGTTGAAAGGTGTCTTTGGCCTTCAAACAGAGATTATTTTGGTCAAAATGGAGCTTTCAGGCATGAAATGGGTCTTTCAGGTATAAAATAGGCACACGGAGGGTAAAAATCGGATTCGGGAGTCGGAAAGGATTTACCAGTTGGGAAGAGCTTATAATGTTCACATAAACCTTATAAAAAAGGTTTTAACCTTTATTATAAACCTTATAAAATGTAATATTGGTGAGTTACATATCTGGCGGGAAAATTTTATCGTTTGAACTGTGGAAAACCGCTGGTGGTTTTCGCGTTGGCTGCAGGCGGTAAGTTGTTTTTGGATTTTGGAACGCGATCAAATGAAAAGGGGACACACAGAATTGGGTTGTATTGGAAAACAACTTTTATCATGTGATTTTCATAAAACTTTGGTTGATCACTTTCGGAGCGCGATATGGAATGCGCACCGTTGGATTTGTTTTAATGATGCGAATGGTTGAGATCATTTTCAAAGCAGCGACGGAAAGTCAGGTGGGACCGGAATGAATATAGGCTATTTGATATGGAAGGTATAGATCTACGGTAGAGTTTCAATGTGACATCGGGGAAAAGTATAGCTGGGAATAATGGGTATCGCATTGGTTTAGGACCGTTGGATTAGTAAGGCCATGGTTGATCGGGCGGCTATAGATAACTGTGGAGGCGTCGGGATGTGGACAAGTTATGCCCACAGGGAATGGGTTAAAAATGCATGAGGCGGGTTTAATGTATATGTAGTATGGTAACATATCAAAGGTTTCATGCTTTAAACCTGAGTTTAAATTGTATTATGAAAGATTCCTTTGTATTTTTCTTATATAGTTAATTAAACCAAATAGGCTTAATAACCATAGGGGGGCGGAATATTTACATAGTGTTTGTTTAGCCAAAGGGAGTTTATTATGGGTGTTTATTTAAAACATCTGGGATAATAAACTTTGGCCAAAGTTTTCAATAGTCGGTTTTTAGGGGATATTTAGTTAAAAGGGAATTATATTAATAGGAAAAGGTTATTCCATAGGGAGTTATTAAATAAGTTAAGGTTAATATGACAAGGGGACAATGTATACTCAAAATACATCAACATAAATAAGAAAAGTGAAGTTTAAAGGTAAATTTTCATTATAATAACTTCATCACTTCAATCTTAGGATAAAATGTGATTTTGAGGGTTTTATGCTTTCATGTGATGTGGGAAGTTAATCAAATGGGAATTAGAGTATCTTTAAGTAAAAATGAGGTTTTTTACATAGGATTATTAAGGGAAATGAATTCATGAATGGAATAATGATGTGATTTTTTAGGATTAATATAGACATTTAACGCTTTCCACTAATTAGCCATAGAGCCTTGGGTCCGGTCCTAACAGAAGTCAAGGAAATGCCTTGAGCCTTTCTGGCTGATAGTTTAGAATGAAAATGGCCATGGGGAAGGGAAGTTAGTTATTTGCTGCCCTGGTGAATAATATTTACAATGATGCTTCTCACCTTCTTCTACCTAACCAATTTGATCCAGGTGGATATCGGTGGCCACCCACCTACTCCATTTGGACTAGCACCATCAATTCTTGCAGCTCTTCACATACAACACAACTTACTATTTTTAGCAGGTTTTTGGGTCCTCCACTCCCGGAGCCGTTTCGGGGCCTTAATGATCCAGGTGGATATTGGTGGCCACCCACCTATTCCATTTGAACCCCCACCATCAGTTCTTTCAATTTTCAAGTTGCAACAAAACTTACTATTTTTAGCAGTTTTTTGGGTCCTGAACTTTCGGAGCCATTTTGAGGCCCTAAACGACGTTTTTTGGGAAAATGGAGAGCAACATGGGTCCATGGATCGATGTTTCTCATTAAAAAATTTTACTCCTCAGATAGATCTTTCTAACGAGCTATTGAGCGCATCAAACGAAGATTGGGTGCCAATGTTACGCCCTCGGGAAGTTGAACCACTAATTTACCCAAACGGGCGCCCACAGTTTTGGCGCCTCATCTCCTACGGTTAGGTTTTTGGACGTTTCGGATTCTACATTGTTTCTCAACAATAAATAGGCCCTCGAGCCTCATTGTAACACAGTTCAGAGGCCTGTAGCCGCCACATCTCTTCTCAGAGATAGCTACCAACGCCCTAGCTAGTTTTATTTCCATTCCGTCTATAAGCAGATTTCAGTTCTTTGATATTAATGAAATAAAGTGTTATTTCCACTGCATCTCTATATTTGTGGTTATATGTTTATTCTGTTGCGTTCCTGCATAAATCCGGATCACAATTTTAACTGCTAACCTTTTTTCTTCCATTTTGATTAGGTGCATTTGAGCTAGCAACCTTTATAGCATTTATTCTTTCTGAAAGCAATAAAAATATGTAATTCTAAACTTATTTCCTCCAGGAATCCATATTAAACTATTGGATTCACTTTTTCTCTACCTAACTACTAAATTGTCAGGATTAAACTGTCTGACAATTCTTTATTCTATATCTACAACAAGTAAAATTGAAACATGACGAGTCAAGATTAAATTGTTTAACTCATCATGGATTATGGCATTTATTGACACTCTTCCATACTCAACTACAAGAAGTAAAATTAGTGGCATTTAGAATTTCACACTTTCATGTTTTATTCATATTTTTATTTTGGGGTATATTATTTTTTCTAAGTCCTTTGATGTTTCTTTTAGAACTTTTTACCCTCTTTTTGATTTTTTGATTTTTTATTTTTTTACAAAATATGAGAATATAACTTGCAAAAAGAAAAGTATGTACATATTTACAAGATTAGCATCTTTCAAGTCAAAATTATGAATCCTATATTTATAGGTTGCTAATAGGTTCTTCTTGCCCTCATATGATGGATCACCTAAGTGCACATCTAAGGCTTGGATGGAGAAGTTGGACACTTATTTCCAACTCAATAGAGTTTTTGAAATAGAAGCTATCAAAATAACTGTGCTACACTTGGAATGGGAGGCTCATGAATGGTGGTTCCATGGGTTGTCTACACTTGGGCATGCTCATATCACTTCATACTCAGATTTCACCAAGAGACTAATAGAGAGATTTGATCCAAGGGATCCAGAGGCTCACTTTGTTGAGCTAACCAAGCTCAAACAAAAAGGAGATCTAGAAGTTTATATTGTTGAATATCTGAAGCTTTCAGTGATGGTATCCAACCTCACTATGAGCAGGAGGGTATGTATGTTTATTGATGGGATAGCTAAACCATTACATGGGTTGGTGAAATCTACTAAACCTACTACACTCCAAGAAGCTGTGGATAAGGCTATAGATTTACAACATACTTTTCCCAAGACAAGAGCATTATTTCAACAGGAGATTTTTTCATGGCAAAAGGAGGATCAAGGGAGGACACTTCTTGATAATGATTAGAATAAATTGAGGAAGAAAAAAAATTGCTTCACTTTTCAGGAGCCATGGGTGCCAAACCATCAATGTGATGCAAGGAAAGCACATTGCATTGAGATATTTTCCAATGAGGAGGAGAGGACCAACATTATACCTCCTACAGAAGATTCAGTAAAAAATTTTGCTCCAAAGGGAGGAGCTCTTGCAATGTTAAGAGGGGTCCCCAAATATATGACCTTGAGGGTTAGAGGCACTATTATGGGGCAAAGAGTATTAGTACTAGTATATGGTGGAGCTACTCATAAATTTATTGATACACAGCTAGTACATAGGAGGGGCATCCACATGGAAGACTTTGAGGGTTTCTCAGTTTTGGTTCCAGGAGTCAAAACCATGCAGTGTGCCAGATATGTTCCAGCATTATCTATCACCATGGGAACCTACACTCTGACGGACCACTTCTTTGTGGTTGATATTCCCGACACCAATTTTATATTGGGTTTCCAATAGTTAATCACTCTTGGAAGAGTTACCACTGATTGGGAGACTTTAGAGATGGAATGGATAGAAAAAGGGAATGGTAAGCATCATAAAATCAAGGGCATACACACTTACCTGCCTCAGGTTGTTTCAGCACACAGGATGGAAGAAGATTTACACAGAGGAGACATAGAGTGGGCAGTAGAATTGCACTTGTCTGAAGTTGGGGGCAAGTATTCACTAGTACATCCAGATCTACAATCTCTCTTAGAATGGTACTCTATAGTATTTGGAGATATCCCACCAGGGAGGCCTCCTGATCGAGGATTTGAGCATACTATTGAGTTGGAGCAAGGGATCCAAGCAATGATTACCACCCCTTATAGGCATCCTAAAGCTTATAGGGATGAGATTGAAAAGGCCATCCAAGAGCTATTAGCTCTAGAACATATCCGGCCTAGCACTAGTCCTTTTTCCTCTTCAATGGTCTTAGTAAAAAAGAAGGATGGCACATTAAGGATGTGCATTGACTATAGAGCATTGAACAAGAAGACCATGAAGAATAGATACCCAATTACCAGGATCGATGAGCTGATAGATGAGCTAAGAGGATACAAATATTTCTCTAAGATTGATTTGAGATCCGAGTATCATCAAATCAGGGTGAGGGATCAGGATATTCCCAAGACAGCGGCAGGTGTCACTATGGGAATTTTGAGTTATTGGTAGTGCCTTTTGGATTGACCAATGCCCTAGCAACATTCAAATCTTGCATAAACCACATCTTCCATGGTCATTTGAGAAAGTTTGTATTGGTATTCTTTGATGACATTCTTATTTACAGCCACACATGGGAGGAACATTTGCAACATATTGAGACAGTATTACATGTTCTTAAGGAACAACAATTCTATGATAAACTCTCTAAATGTGAGTTTGGGCTCACAGAGATGCTTTACTTAGGCCACATCATTGGAGTGGATGGAGTAAGAGTGCATGAAGAAAATATTCGTGCTATCCGGGATTGGCCTGAGCCAAGGAATGTTACAGACCTCTGGGAATTTGTATGCATATGTACATATTACCGGAAGTTTGTTAAAGGGTTCTCTCAACTAGTAGCACCGCTTGCAGATCTGACAAAGAAGGGAGATTTTAGTTGGACAGCTACAGCGCAGAGAGATTTTGATAAGCTCAAAGAAGTAATGAGTAGCTGCCCAGTGTTAGTCCTACCTGATTTTACTCAACCTTTTGTGTTGGAATGTGATGCATCAGGGGAAGGTATTGGAGCAGTCTTGATGCAAGGAGGGCACCCTATATCTTTTGAGAGCAGGACGTTTCTGCCACATGAGAGTCTATACCCCATCTATGATAAAGAAATGTTGGCTATTATGCATGCTTTAGCCAAATTTCGGCAATATTTGGTGGGGAATAAATTATGGGTGAAGACTGATCACAACAGTCTCTGATTCTTTCTTGAGCAGAAGAAAATCCAAGAAAGACAACAGAAATGGGTAATAAAAATCCAAGCATATGACTTTGACATAGAATATGTCAAGGGGAAGAGAAATATAGTGGTTGATGCTCTATCTCGGAGGCTAGCAACGCTGTCCTTAAGGGGCATAGATGCAGATTGAAAGGCTCAATTGTTGGTTGAGTATTCCAAAGACAACTTTGCATGTGAGATACTAGATGGGGTGATATCTAATGAGACGTATAGAGTGATGGATGAGATCATCTATTACAGGGACCGGGTCTTTTTGGCTAGGAATTCTAAGCTCAAAGATATGATTTTACAGCATCACATGATTCCCCACTTGTAGGGCATCAAGGATTCACAAAGATTTATCGAGCCATATGGGAGAGAATCTCATGGAAGGGTCTCAAGGAGGATGTACTCCAACACATTAAGGAGTGCATAGTTTTCCAACAAAATAAGGGAGAACACACCCATCCTGCAGGATTATTGTAGCCACTTCCCATTCCAGATGGAAAATGGGAGAGCATCTCCATGGACTTCATCATTGGTCTACCTATAGTTCAGGGTAAGGATTGTATCTTTGTAGTTGTTTATAGACTAACAAAGTATTCACGTTTCTTTTCCATTTCTGCACGTTATACTACTTCATAGGTAGCTGAGCTCTTCTTCAGAGATGTGTTTAGGCTCCATGGTCTTCCAAAGACCATAGTCAATGATTAGGATAACCGCTTCATGGGTGGCTGGCAAGAACTTTTTCAGTTAGTGGGGACTGAATTGACACCAAGTACTAGCTATCACCCACAAACCGATGGACATACTGAAATAGTGAACAAGTGGCTAGAAGGCTACTTGAGAAACTATGTTTTAGGTCAATAGAGGGCATGGCTGCGTTGGTTCCATTTGGGGGAGTATTGTTACAACACCACTTACCATATGTCCATTGGTATGACCCTGATGTAGGAATAAATAATACACAATTCCTACAAATCAATTACTGTAGAAAAATGTCTAAATTTTAATGAGGCCCACACTTCCATTAAACAAGCTTGTTTGCTTCTATATTTTCACAATTTTAATCAATGTCAAATTGCCCAAATTTCCCACCATAATGATGTGAACACCTTGATGCCACATACCATCTATTTTATCATAATGATATTCCTTTTTCAAAACTCATTAGAATATTTATTGTTTACAATTGATCATTTCAAATTTGAATTCATTAAGAATTCAAATACCATGACTTTCCAATCAATATATAAAATAGTTGAATGAATCCCAATACATATGATGGTTAATTATCTTACCATACACATACAACCGTTTGAAAAATATCTTGTAAACACTACCTATGGTAGGAACCACATCTTAAAACCGCTAAAGACATATGTTATTCCACCTTCGGCAATGTCACTTCAATCTGCAATATCATTCGATCTCAGCATATCATTTGAATGTTTATTTCAAACATAACTATGCATCTATTACTCACAACGAATCCTATGGCACATATGTATCATGGCATGTACGCACAATTGGCTCTCGGCCCCTTCATGTATCATGGCACGTAATGCAACACTTCATAACACATCAAACCTGCGTATTTTCTCAAACTACATCAACGCATAGTGAGTCAAACCTGCGTGACTTTCAATACACAGCTCGGTGGTTTACACAATGAATCCGCCTTCAGTTGTTTTCTTGGGTTGCGTGCAGAGAATCAATCCATCTATGTTCCCTCATTTCCAAGAGTGCCTTCAATCATATACAGTAACAACTGTATGCATTGATTCAGATTTTACAACTTCTATCTCACCACGTCTCTTGCAGACATAGTCACAACGTTTTCAATCTTCTGCACTCATAAAATCTAGTAACATGTGTACGTATAATGAAATTGCAATTTCAGAACTAATCCATAAGATGTTTCATCTGATATAAATAATCTATTGATCAGATTTTTATAAAAACTTTGGAATCTACATATTGACGAAAACAAAAACTTGAAGTTCCCTTGCCATCCTTCAACTATTTATACTTGAGAAATAAAACTACTTCCTCTTAGAATAGACTTTCTCAATAAATTTCTACCTTCCTATTTTTTAGGCTTATCTCTATGTTGGCTCTACATCCATGCATGGAGAGAAACCAACTTCTATTATTATGCCAAATTTAAATAAATATAAAACAAATTAACAATTCTATAAAAATAAATAACAAATTTAATAATTAAATTATTAAACTATTCGTAAGTTTATTTTAATTCCAATTAGCCACAACATGTGACCAAGACGTCACATTGCTGGCTAGGTTCTCTATGCTCCTGCATCAGACTCTCGGGGAAGAAAACTGATCTTGTAGTACTTTGGAGTCGATCCCCAATTTCTGTAGTTCTGCTGCAGTCATCCAACTGGCATCTTCCACTGGCTGTCCTTTCTACTTGACCAAATACTGATAGTAAGTTTGGCTCCTAGTTTTCTTTGACACTCTCTTTTCTAAAATGGCTTCCACTTCCCTCTTTTCTGCTGTAGGAATATGTTCTTCCCAATTTATTGATGGGCTTCCTTCTTCTATAATGTCCCCTTGTGGTTCTTTGTCTGGTTCTCGGTATAGATACAGATCTGCAATATTGAATATAGGCGATATTTCGATTCTTGTTGGAAAATTAACTTCATATGCATTTGAAGAAAATTTCCTTACAATTTTTCATGGCCCTATCTTCTTGAGTTTCAATTTATTATAAGTCTTAACAAGAAATATTTCTTTTCTTAAATACACCATAACTAAATCACCTCCTTGAAATTCCTTTTCTCGCCTTTTCATATCTACTCTTTGCTTGTATTTTGTAATGCTTTCCTGCAATCTTCTTTTGACATCTTCTTGTAATCCCTGCATCTGTTCTGCAAATTCTTCAGCCTTTGCACTTTTTCCTTCTTGCTTTCCTAGGTCTCTGAGTTCATATACACCCCTTGGATGCATTCCAAAAAATTTTTGGAATGGACTCATGCCAGTACTACGATTTAGAGTGTCGTTATAAGCAAACTCAGCCTGCGCAAGTGCTAAATCCCACTGTTTAGGATTGTTATACACCATACTTCTCAATATGTTTCCCAAACTTCTATTCACGACCTCAGCCTGTCCATCCGTTTTGGGATGATATGCCAAACTGAATCTAAGGTTGGTACCTAGTTTCTTCCATAGAGTTCTCCAAAAATGTCCCACGAACTTGGTATCCTTGTCAGACACAATGCTTACAGGCAAACCATGTAATCTTACAACTTCTGAAAAAAATAGGTTATCAATATGTGTCACATCATTTGTTTTCTTGCATGTAATAAAATGAGCCATTTTTGAAAATCTATCCACTACAACATAAATGGAATCATTTCCCCTTTAAGTTTTTGGTAAACCAAAAACAAAATCCATACTAACTGCATCCCATGGTCAGTTGGGTATTGGTAATGGTTGATACAATCCTATATTCTGACTTTTCCCCTTAGCATGCTGACAAATCCTGCATTTTTCCACAAAATGTTTAACATCAGTTTGCAGCTTCAACTAGTAATAAAAAATATTTACTTGAGCGAAAGTTTTGTCTTGTCCAAATTGTCTGGACAAAACTCCACTGTGCTTGATCTGAAAATGGAATGTACTTGAAAAGGGTGCAAGGTATCCATTTTCATTTATGTAGATGAGTGCAAATACTCCAAATTTTAAATCTGAAAATGTGAGAACTTCTTATTTCTAATACAAAGATAGGTTGTAGGGGCATTTACCGGATATGTCACCTTTCAAAGAAAGGATGAATCTAGAAGCTACCTGGCCCTCTTACAGACTCTGCCTAAAGAAATAATAGAAGTAAACACTTAGAATTAATTAAAATGACCTTACTCAAACTTGACATTATGCAAAAAATTTTCTTGGAAGAGGTGTATGTATTTTCTTCTGTTTATGTGTTTTAAGTTTATTTGTTTTTGCTGAAACTTAACATGTATATCAGCTACATAATTTAGCCATAGAATAACAAAACACAATAGAAATATAATATAGGAGTTCACCCCAACTCTTGGGCTACATCTCCTTTAAGCTTCGTCAACATGACTAGACTCTTTGGGATTAAAGTACTTAAATTATTTTACAAGATCCACACTTAACCAAAATGAACACGAAAAAATGATTCAAAGGGCTGAGAATACCATTTTAAATCCCTTTAATGGCTGTCCAATTCCTGCAAACAGCTTTAGGCTTCCATGGACACACATCCTTCTGTTGGTGCACTAAGCTTCTCTGAGCTTCTAAATGGCACAAAATCCCTCAGATTTCTATCTTTTTCCCTGATACCACTACTGTTGCATCCAATAATGATCAGACATCAAATATCAACTGATAATTTGCTTACATTAAGCATAACATCCCCAAAAATGGCTCTCCTCCACGGTTTGCCCAGGGTTGCCCACGACTTCATATCAAATTCTCGAGCTGTATAATTACTAGAAATGATCTAAAACCACTTCTATTGGTTCCAAAATTACTAAAATAGTCAAGATAGAGTTTTTTTTTATTAGAAACGGCCTCCGGCTGCTCCGGTTTCGCCTACACACTCTATTTGGAAAATGGCCTCTAGAACTTAAGTGAAGCTTTTTGGCTTTCTAAAGTTCTTAATAGGCTCTGAAAACCATCTAAAAAGATTCAAAAGGCATGAAATAGCTAATAATTCCTATTCATTTACCTTAAACAGAGAAACACAGTCTAATACACAGCCTTCTCCTTCCAGGCCCTTATGGCTCCTTCATCTTCCTCGATGCTTAAACCTCTGAAGATGACCTCTATTAGATTTCAAACCTGCTCCATTGAGTCCAGAAGGTCGAAGAGACCCAAAAAAAAAAAAAAAAAAATTTACTCCAAAAGGATCTCCCATCTGAAAGATATTTCCAACTGAAGGTTTTGCCCAATGTTAGGCAAAAATCCCACAAAAAGTGGGCCACATTTAGTTAACTGCGGATAAACTTGGGGTTCTGCCTAAAATGGAGGAAACCGACGCTAAATTTGGGGCAGCAGAAATTGTTAGCATCAAATGTTAAGTGACATGTGGCCGCACATTCTGCATTAACTATTGTTGTAACCGCTGGATTAAAGCTGTGGTTGTGGGCCACGATTATGTGTAGAGGGGGCTGGCCCCCTTTCGGCCCCAAATGAAATCTTTGACAAATTAAAATATGCACAAAGAGCATGCGTTAACAAGAACCACACGCATGGTGTATTGGTAAAGCGTTGCAGTATTTGCCAAGAGGTCTCGGGTTCGATTCACAGGTTTGTCAAAAATTTTAAATGACCACCATTTCACCGACCAGGGTGCCATGTGGCGCCCTCTGGGCCTGCCACGTGGCAGTTCGTAATTGGTCAAAATTATGAAAAGTCAAACCTGTATCAAATGACAGATTTCCACTTGTCGCAATACGATTGGTCCATAGAGAATATTCCTGAAATATTCTTTTTTTAATATTTTCCAATTTCTAAAGTCAAACTGGCCCTTTTTTTTACTGAAATAGAAGAACTTCAAAGTTGAATAACTTCTTCATACAACGTCAATTTTCAGTGTTGTTTGCAACGTTGGGATCGTATCACCGAGGCCTATCCCATCGCTCAGGTTCCAAATCAATTTGAGCACTTTTATTTTTGAGCTTTTTCCCAAGCTCAGATTTGAGCTCCTGATAAGTGCTTCTCCTTAATTATGTTTTCCCTCATAGAACAATTAGGGATACATAACTTGTTACTTTTGAATAGTAACCCCCCCTGGATTGAATAATCCAACCACTGGCTCCTGTTATGGACTACTGGATTTTCTACTGCTGTATAAATATCTTTAAACTCTGCATCATCTTTATACATGTCTACCATTCCTTCAAATCCCACAACACTGACCTGCATTTCTTGCATAATAAAATTCACCCTACTTAAGGCATCAACAACTTTATTCGATTTCCCACTTGTATGTTAGATTACAAAAGTGAAGCTTTGAAAATATTCTACCCATTTAGCATGTTTCTGATTCAATTTTGGTTGATTGTTTATAAATTGTAATGCGTGATTGTCAGAATATAATACAAAATCCTTTGGCAATAAATAATGTCTCCACTTTTTTAAGGCCTATATGACAGCGTAAAATTCTTTGTCATATGATGAATATTTTTTTTTAGCTTCATTTAGTTTTTCACTAAAATATTCTATGGGTTTCTGTTCCTGGCTTAGAACTGCTCCAATTGCAATTCCACTAGCATCAATTTCAACTTGAAAAACTTTCTCAAAATTTGGTAAAGCCAAGACTGGTTTCTCAGTAATCTTCCTCTTTAACAATTTAAAGTTTTGGTCTACTGCTTCTGTCCATTTGAATGGCTGTTTAATTTCTCTGATTGTTTCAATGATGGGTGCACAAATTTGACTAAAACTTTGAATAAATTTGCAGTAAAAACTTTCCAAACCATGGAAGCTCCTTACCTCAAATGTATTTCTAGGAGTTGGCCAATTTAAAATTGCCTGGACTTTCTCTGGATCCATTTTCAGCCCTTCCTTAGAGACTACAAACCCTAAGTAAATTAGTTCTTCCTTCATAAAGCTGCACTTATTTAGATTTATTAACAATTTCTCTTTTTTCAAATTTCTTAGAACTAATTTAAGGTGCTCTAGATGCTCTCCCTTATTTCGACGGAAGATAAGTATATCATCGAGGTAAAAAATCACAAATTTACCTATGTATTCCTTCAAAACATCATTCATCAATCTCATGAAAGTACTAGGTGCATTAGTAAGTCCAAAGGGCATTACTAACCACTCATACAAACCATTATTTGTTTTGAATGCATATTTCCATTCATCCCCTTCTCTCATTCTTATCTGATGATACCCACTCTTCAACTCTATCTTAGAAAAATAATTCGACCCACTCAAACAATCCATTAAATCATCCATTCATGGTAAAGGAAAATTATACCTAATGGTGATTCTATTTATAGCTCTAGAATCTGTGCACATACGCCATTCACCTCCTTTCTTTGGACTGAGTACTATTGGTACTGCACATGGACTGAGACTCTCTCTGATTAACCCTTTATCCAGCAGTTCCTGCACTTGCCTTCCAATTTTGGCATTTTCCTGCGGTGTTAACCTGTAGGTTGCTTTATTCGGAAAACTGGCTCCAGGTATTAAGTCAATGTGGTGACTAATACTCCCGATGGGCGGTAACTCATTTGGAAACTCATCCACAACAATATCAACAACATCATTCAACAAATTTCGTATTTCTTCTGGTAAATCTTCTAAATTTGTAGAAGTTAAAATTACCTTGCCCTGACCTTTTAGCTTCCCGACTGTTGGCATGGTCTGCAACCCAGAAAGCATTTGCAACTTGCGACTTGTCCCTAACTACGACTTGCGAACTGTTCCCCGCTGCAATGTAATATTTCCAATTAGCCCAAGCTAATGGGAACATACAATTTTGTTTCATTTTTTTATTGCAAGAATAAATGGGTAAAGGAGGACAATAAAAACTCCTAAAAACAGTGAATAAATCAATGCCCCATGTGAACAAGGTTAAATCTAGGCTATCTTAATAAAACACCCTTATGTGTGGAAGGGATTGAGCTGTTGACTGGGTCAACCATGACCAAATCAACAGCGTTGTCTAGATGCAGTGAACCTCCTAGATGTACAACACAGTTTTAGATGGAGGCTACACATGTAAAAGGAGCTAAATCATTGAGATGGTTTAGGGTTTTTCAAGACTTCTATCTTATAAAAGGAAGATGAGGATAGCAGAAGAAGGTTGTTGATTTGATTATATTTCTAAATATATTGTCTGTTTAGACATATATCATTCTCTTGTTGTTTAGCTGAGAATAGTGTTGTTTAGCACTAGGTGTTCCTAATCATGAATCCCACCTCCTTGCTTGAGAGGCCTATTGGAGGATTCTTTCTGATCTTGTCCACTATCAGGCATTTTTCCAAGCTTCACCTTACACCTACAATGTTGATCCTGTTAAGGGTTGGGTTGTCCTTGTAAGCTGCAGCAAGTGGAGGCTAGATATACTTAGATCTAGGCCATTCTGGTGCCTCTTTTCAGTGGGATATTCTTCCATCCCATTGGCAAGAGTGTATTGGACCTTGGGAGCTGCATTTTCAGATCTTGGCATCAGGCCAAACATGTTCTAGATCCTACAGTGCAGTTTTCCTTCCAGGACTGCATTATTTGCAAGTATATAGTTGCAGGGTGTTTTGGCATACTGTTGGAATAGGGTCTCCTGCAAGCTACGAATCTGGTCCATTTTATATATTTTTTATTATATTTAGTCTTGTACAGGGGTTTTGGGTGGGTCAAAGCCCCTAATACATTGTAAGTGGGCCTAAGGTAGACCAAGGGTCTGCAAACCGTAGTTTGCGGACCATTGGATGCGTAGGCTAAAATAGTATAAGTAGTTGAACATTTTGAGTTGTAAGACAGACTTGGATTAAGATTGACGCGAATTGCGAATTAGTAGATCTTTTTGGGTTTTTGGGGATAAGACTCCTGCTAGCTATGTGCGCAGAGATCCTCAGTCCTGCTGTGTGCAGACCCTTCTGCTGTGTGCGCAGGCAAGATTTTTGGGGTATGTAAGAGACTTGCTGATGAGTAATATATGCGAAGTATTTTGGATATCTGATGTTGTTTTATCTATCTAGTTGTGGTTATTGTGGAATTTAATTATATGTGATTATGTTACAAACTGCGAATGATATGTGTTTATGTGTTGCGAATTATTTTTGTTATGATAACTATATATGCGATCTGATTAAGTCTGCTGCGAATATATTATCGTATGCTTATACTTGGTTGTTCGCACGTGGATGTGAGCCTGTTATATAAATCTGGTAAAAATGTACTATGTTTAACCTGCGAATGACCTCTGACTGCATAGATTTGATAGTTGCTGAACGGTTCGACTTACCTGCTCTCCCTCTCAGGGTGTGGAAACCTGGTTCTAGCACCCACCCATATTGCTTCGAGTGAGACTTTGGCCTGCGCAAGTAGGTCACTACCGAAAGGGCCAGTAGTATAGGGGTTTGTTGGAAAACCTTAACCTCCGAACTTGGGTCAGGACCCCCCGAGCCAAAAAATGGTTCCGTTGCCGGGACCAGGAGAATTTTGAGAGAGGGATCGAGTAATGCCAAGGTCGTACTAGAAACCTGAAAGAAAAGAAATTGATGAATGGTTCGAATGGTAAGTTTAGGATTTTGCAGTGAAAGAAAACTGCAGTGAGAGGTTGACCACCGAAAAGTGGAAAAATAGGTATATCTTCATGGAGATCTATGAGATCTTCTTCGTAACTAGTGCGATCGAGCTCCAGGAGTGGCTCGCAAGGTTGGTTTAATTTCAGAAGTGTTGAAAGGACAAGCGGGTCACACAATGGACCCCAGAATTGATCCAGCAGTTAGAGAAGGCTGATAACACCATCACTCGCACCATAAATCACTAGGTGGGCTGCGTGCTAGGAGGATTCATGATGAAATTTTCCATCGATCAATTAATCTTCTACTCCGAAGCAGAGTGTAGTTTCTTCAAGGGATTTAGGGGTAAGTTTCTAAATATTTTACCATTGCTGATTAAGATATTACTGTGTGAAAAAAAGTATTATGTGTAGCCACACTGAGTGAATGACTGTTGATCCGGACAGAATTACGACGTGAAGCAGCAAATACTATTGAACCAACCTAGAAGAAGGTATATCTTTCTACAGCCCGGTAAGAGAAGCAACTGCGTAGAGTCCTCCAGCCACACCACTTTCAAACCAGCGTAGGGGTAAGAATTCACCTACACCTCCACCACCAAAAGACGACATGGTTGCGCACATGAAATTGCCTACCTTTAAGGGTGTGAGAGATGAGGACATGGAGCAATTTTGGTTTGTCATAGAATCAGTATGGACTGCACAGAACATAGCTAGTGACACCATGAAAAGGGCACAGTTGTCCCTTGCTTTCGAAGGATGAGCTTTGGATTGGTACATGGGATACATTGGACAGCATGCAAACTCAACCATCGAAGAGGTCAAGGAAGCCTTAAAACAACAGTTCAAGAAGCCTATGTCCTATTCTCAAATAGTGGTCGATCTAAAGGATTTCAACCAAGGGCCTTCTGAATCGGTATGGGAGGCCGATCAATGGCTGAAGAAGGTGATCAGGGAAGGAGTATTTCAATACGATGATTGACAACACACAGAGTGGTTCATTGCTATGTTTTTGCCTCACTTGCCCGTACCTATGGGTCACCAAACTTTCGAATCACCAGAAAAAGCCCTAGAGGTCGTTATGAAGTTAGAAGCTACACCCAGAGATGATGCCTAGATAGGCATCCAACAGATCCAAGTACAATTGGAGGTGATGCACATGGAGATCAAGAACCTATGGAAGGAGCGAGGCGCAAATGCTAGCCCGGAAAGATGGTGCATACATGGCAGAACGAATGGTCACACCAAGGATAACTGCCCATTATTAACAAACTACATATAGGCTGGGGGACCTAGTGGGCTGGCACTATGGTGCAATTATTGTCGCGTTGCAGGGCTACACGACATGAACCACTGTCCCCACCTTGCTGCGTACATCCTAGAAGTAAAGCAACAATGGTGCAGGTTCTGCAGGTCAGTAGGAAATGATGAATAGAACTGTCAAACGTATGATTTAATGATCGATCGTGGGAATCTCTATAGGGTGCAGTCGGACCCATCCTCACCCAAATCGCTCTCAAGCGTAGGGGGCTCCCTAGCAAGGGGCAGGGGAGGCGGAAGAGGTGGAATCGTAGGTTGGGGGCAATGGAAACTCATCTTTAATAACTGTGGAGAGGTAGGGCACTTTGCCAGGGACTGTCCAAACCCCACAAGATAGACTTGCTGTTATTGTAAGCAGCTAGACCATGTGATTGAAGACTGTATAGTCTTGATAGCGAAGATACAGTAAAAGAAACTAACGCCTACACAGAATGTGCAGAGGGTTAAGGTCGAACTATGAGATAAAGATCCAAGTGTAAAGGTCGTAACACGCAGTGGGATGGCCACCAGGGTGCCTAGGGAGAAAACCACATTTGAGCCTCTGATCCAGCCAAAAATTAACAAATAAGAAGGGTTGGAACTAAAAAATTAGAAAGAAACATTTATCACAACTCACAAGGACTTTGCTGAGGCACAGGCATCTACGTCGTAGTGCCTAAGGACCTCAAGGCAAATGAGGAGGTCAAACCCTTTTCACAAGCATGTATGAAGCTATTGCACAACTCAAGGGCTATGGGAAGTCTTCAGGCGTTGATAGATAGCTACACAACACAACCTATCTTCCCTCTGGAAGTCAAGGATGTACATAAACTCTATAGTTATAAGAAATGCACCGATAGGGAGATGCGGATGACTGCGCAAATCGGTGACCATGAGATGGATTAGGTTATTTTAGACCTAGGATCGGATGCAAATGTATTACCTAAACAAACTTAGAAATACATGGGGGAACCTAAGTTGGAATGGTCCACTATCCAGCTGTGTATGGCCAATCAACTGAATATCATTCCATTAGGAAGACTATCAAAGATTGTGGTGGATATCGCGGGGGTTAAGGTCCGGGCTGACTTTGAAGTAATTCAGATTGTCAAAGATGTGGACCCCCACCCTGTGCTCCTAGGCTTGGATTGGGCCATCGATATGGGAGGTATCATTAATGTAAAGAAGAGAAGCATGGTATTTGAGAGTAACGGTACAAAGGTAATAGTACCATTTGATCTAGCGGAGGGCGAATGATACATAGAACCAGTGTGTGACGAAGAGGATGTCAATCACATCTATAATTTGACTACACGAGATGAAGACTGGATCAACCCCATGGCAGAGGGGGTACTTTTCTGGGAAAAGGATAGCGAATGGTTCTCTAACTCTGATGGGCAGATGGAGAATTGGAAAAACCGGTTACATGATGTCTCTGTGCTAAGATGTCTTTGGATCACGAAGAAATTTTGCTGCATCTCCTCTGAGGTGAGAGATCTACCATATTTCGATGGTTCTGGTAATGTTTGGGACTTTTTGCGGGCATTTGAAACCTAGGTTCCCCAAGAACGATGGCTATGGGCCTCTAAGTTGGCCATATAAGGATCACCTGCGCAATGGTGGGTAACGCATGGGGAGGCATTCCAGGATTGGGAGGAGTATCAGAATATGTTGATCCTATGATTTGAGGCCCCAGCTGACGTGCGAAACAAAACGTTCCTTGGACCTGAAAATCCATGCGAATATCTAGTCGCTTGGATAAAACAATGGTGCGATAGAACTGCCTAGGAGTGGTTTCATCTGCTTATTCATGCCTTGGGACTGCTTCCCACCGCATGGTACTTAGACGTGGAGCTCCACCAGTGCATCCACCACTGGGAGGCTTTGAGGGATGAATTTATGGGAACATTTGGTTTTGTAGGCGGGACAGAAGCACTAAACGCAGCTCTATGGGACATTGACACTGTATCATGGGGTGAATCGCACCTATGTATCGCACTTGAAGTACCCACGTGGGAACCGAAGTTACTAAGTATGGTTGATTACCATAGCCTAGCCCCAAAGGAGGGTAAGGATGATCCACAAGCTCCCTCTGACTCAAAATTGGAAGGGATGCGCACGGTTACTAGGCCGCTTAGGCTGTGAATGGGTAGCATTGAGACGCACCCTACGTTGTCTCAAATTGAGGAAATGGATACTCCTACGACAAAGAAATAGCTGATTTCAATCCTCGACCACGTAGGTTATTACAGGAAGTTCGTTTGATAGTACACGCTAATCACAACAACTCTGAGAAACTTGCATACGAAGGTGGTTCAGGTCTATTGGGATGACGCGTGTCGGAAGAACGTGTCCTTGGTTTTGAAGTACCTAGGGAACAAGCCTATGTTGGGGAAGGATGCACAGGAGTTGCAGGTGTTTAGTCCAAGCTCAGCAAGTATGCTGAGCGCACATAAGGAGCAGAAAATAGCCTATGAAACAGTAAAATTTGGTGAAAAGGAAAAGTTACCGTTGAATGGAGCGGGTAGATGGGAATTAGTGAGGCAAATCCTTGAGATTTTTAATCGTTTACTTGATGGTAAGTTCCAGGTGAAGTTTACCCTACCGTTGGATGATCGCAGGCACTATAAAGTAGGACAAATAGCTCAGATCAAGGTTCCGTGTCACTTCCATAACGCGTATGTGTTTTCTTTATGTTGCATGGTTCTCTGGGCTTGTAGAGTTTTGTTCATGACTGATCAACCCACTCCCGCTGCCAATAGTCCCCCAGAATCAGGATTCCTTTTTTTTTGCTAAAAATATGGCTACTAACCCTGTGGAAGCTTCGGCACTTACAGAGCCAACAATTGCGAAAATCATGGAGATTGGGCCAGAGGACGAGGAAATTAATAGGATAATTATTATTTGGCTCCCTATGTGGAGGATTAGTTTCAAAACCGGTGAAAGGAGCACCAAAGGGACCAGTGCAACAAAAGTGACCCCCCTTGTCAACCCAAAGGAGGCCGCAGGACCAAGCTAGAAGGGCTTGGACGCAGTTGCGGAAAAGGATGCATAGCTGCCACAGACTGCCAAAACGGACACCGAGACCGAGACTCAGGTCGATTTGCAACTAGCCCTGGGCATGAGAGGATTGAATGACAAAGATACCATCTCTGCCCCAGGAATGAAGCGGCCAGATGAGCCTACAAAAGGGTCCCGAAAAAAGCAGCGCACCCAGTGCAAGGACTATGATGCGATGGTCACACTAACTGACGGTGACCTTGAGAAAATCATGGACGCAGTTACACTGGCTACAGAGGATAGGTGGGCAGCCATATAGGAGCAACAGAAGGTTGCGATCACCACCATCCAGGCTGAACTTCGCACCCTCCAATTGAAGACATATACGCTGCAGACCAACGTAATTCACGTATAGCCTCCCTTGGCAACTAGTAGTGCAAAAATTTGTCTATGCTCGTTGCCTAGCATTTCCCTTGTAGAAATCCCACTCCAAGTAGGTACAGGGATATAGTTGGATCTGGCCAAGCTGCCCCTTGAGGCATTACAGGGCCTCCACACCATCGTGTTCCAGGAAATCTATCATCGCGACCAGAAAATCCACCAACAGCTCGGTATAGCCTAGCAGACCATCGCCCAGTAGAACGCAGAAGTGCTCCTTGCTGTCTCGCAGTAGGAAAAGCTTGAAATAGTGATCCACCAGCTCTACACAGAGGTTATAGAAGAGATCCTAACCATAGCCACGCCCTGGGCTAAAGTTGAAGGATTGGTTGTAGCGTTGCAGGCATCTAAGACAAAAATGCAGGTCATTAAGATGCAGCTAGAGCAACAAAGCTCTGACCTACATGCCAAGCTGTAGCCTGAAACACCCCCAGAGGTGGAGCCCAGCGCACTGCGTTAGTGACTGAGGCTACCAATACTATTACAAGACAGATTCCTCAGGGCGCCCAATTACTCGAGGATGCCATGCAACTTTGGACAAATATCCAGCGCAATCCGGTCCTCCAGAAAATCAATCAGGACTTGCGACAGAAGGAGGAATCTTTCGAGCAGATCGAGGCTACATTACCTACCTTGGTCCCTCCATAGCGTTTTTCCTGTCTGAAGACCAGCAACTCCATCCAAGATGAGATTGAGGAACTCCGAGATAAGAAGGACGTTCTCAGACAACACTTGAAGCCTTGGACTACCGCGGCCCTCTAGTTATCACAGGATGCCGATGTTGTTGTTAAGCGACTAAATCAGACACTAGAAAGCGTCACCACCATGATAGAAGGACCGACATCCCAAAATCTCATGGAAATTGCACAGAATGCTACTACTCAAAATCTAGAAGTGTTTCCCCCACTAGTCACAGTCGTTAGTGCACTGTGTGGGCAGGTGGAGACCCCACCACCATAGTGACTTGGGACTAGTCACAAGATTGTGTTGGGGGATTGTTGGAACAGGGTCTCCTGCAAGCTACGAATCTGGTCGATTTTATATATTTTTTATTATATTTAGTCTAGCGCAAGGGTTTTGGGTGGGTTAAGTCCCTAATACATTGTAAGCGGGCCAAGGGTAGACCAAGAGTCTGCAAACTGCGGTTTGCGGACCATTAGATGCGTAGGCTAAAATAGTATAAGTAGTTGAACCTTTTGAGTTGTAAGATAGACTTGGATTAATATTGACGTGAATTGCGAATTAGTAGATCTTTTTGGGTTTTTGGGGAAAGGACTCCTGCTGGCTATGTGCACGGAGATCCTTAGTCCTACTATGTGTGGACCCTGCTGTTGTGTGCGCAGGAAGGATTTTTGAGGTATGTAAGAGAATTGTTGATGAGTAATATATGCGAAGTATTGTGGATATCTGATGTTGTTTGATCTATCTGGTTGTGGTTATTGTGGACTCGAATTATATGTGATTATGTTACAAACTGCGAATGATATGTGTTTACGAGCTGTGAATTATTTGTGTTATGATAACAATATCTGCGATTTGATTAAGTCTAATGTGAATATATTGTTGTATGCTTATACTTGGCTGTCTACACATGGATGCGAGCCTTTTATATAAATCTGGTAAAATTTTACTCTATTTAACCTGTGAATGACCTCTGACTGCATAGATCTGATAGTTGTTGAACTGTTCGACTTACCTGCTCTCTCTCTCAGGGTGCAAAAACCTAGTTCTAGCACCCACCCATACTGCTTCGAGTGAGACTTTTGCCTGTGCAGGCAAGTCATTTCCAAAAGGGCCAGTAGTATAGGGGTTTGTTGGAAAACCTTAACCTCCGAACCTGGGTCAAGCCCCCACCCCCCCCGAGCCAACACATACTTTGGAGGAGAGATCTCTAGTGTTGGGGTTCTTCCCTTCACTTTGGTGATCCATGGATTATAGATCTAATCCATGTCATGTTCAGATCTGATCTACTTATTATTGTATTTACTTCAGAAATTTCTGAATATTACTGCAGATCTGCAACTTTAGATCTCATATCTACTCTTTGTATTTCATGTTTTTCTCAAAACCCCAAGGGGAATTTGTAGAAGAGCTCATCTAGTGTACAGATCTGATATAGATATAATATTTTGTACAAAAATATATTGTTGTATGCTTATACTTGGTTGTCTACACATGGATGCGAGCCTTTTATATAAATCTGGTAAAATTTTACTCTATTTAACCTGTGAATGACCTCTAACTGCGTAGATCTGATAGTTGTTGAACTGTTCGACTTACCTGCTCTCTCTCTCAGGGTGCAGAAACCTAGTTCTAGCACCCACCCATACTGCTTCAAGTGAGACTTTGGCCTGTGCAAGCAAGTCATTTCCAAAAGGGCCAGTAGTATAGGGGTTTGTTGGAAAACCTTAACCTCCGAACCTGGGTCAAGCCCCCCCCCCCCCGAGCCAACACATACTTTGGAGGAGAGATCTCTAGTGTTGGGGTTCTGCCCTTCACTTTGGTGATCCATGGATTACAGATCTAATCCATGTCATGTTCAAATCTGATCTGCTTATTATTGTATTTACTTCAGAAATTTCTGAATATTACTCTAGATCTGAAGTGTAATATACAGCTGCTGCAGATCTTTAAAATAACGATGTCAAGCCTTTTTTCAGTTTAATACATTGTTGCAACACCTCTTTTTTAGGGTTTTCTTCATAAAATTCTTCCATTTTCCTCTTGTACATTGTATGGGTCACATTGTAAATCTAATTTGCTGATGTACATGTATTATTGAGCCTCCATATTGGTCTCCTGCACTTAATTTGATGAACTGCGTTATTTTCTGAGCAGTATTGTTTAATATTGTTGTTGTTCCCATTTTGGGATATTACAGTGGTATCAAAGCAATCGTCTTGGCACAGCCTGTGCTTTTCTTTCTTAAAGAGTGAATATGTCTTCAGAGAAAGATGAGCCTCTTACTGACAAAGATAAAAGGTATCTAAGAAGAAGACAGAAGAATTATGATTACACTGAAGACACAGAAGAAAAGGGTAAAACCCCTTTATCTGGAAGATTGAAAGGAGAAGAGTTCTCTAAAACTCTTTCTCAAGCTATGTGTGAGCTAAAAGGAGAAATCTGGGGAATGAGGAGGGAAAGACATGTAGATCCCTCAAGGAGATTTTTACATCAAGTAAGCCCCAGCACTTCTTACTATGTGTGTGAGCATTCAGCCACACAACCTGATCTACAATGTTGGAGCATGCCCACTTTCTTGACAAAGGAAGAAGGGAAAGGAGGAACACCAAAGGAGGAAGCTCTTGGTGATTATATCCAAGAATATGAATCTCAATCAGAGAGATTCAAGGAGCATCTTAGTTTTCCAGAGTTTTTTCAACTTTAAGAAGAAAGAAGATCCAGCAGCTACAGTAGAAGAAGAGGGTGCATGCAGCACACTTTGGATATATTCTCTCTACCTACATTTGATGGATCACCTAAGAACTCAACCAAGTCTTGGGTAAGGAAGCTTGACATATATTTCCAGCTGCATCAAGTTTCAGAAGAAGAAGCCATGAGAGTAGCAACGCTGCATCTTCAAGGTAAGGCTTATGCCTAGTGGCTATTTGATTCTTCTTCCTTGAAAAGTGTAAATATCTCTTCTTATAAAAATTTCACTAGGAGACTAGTGAAAAGATTTGATTTAAGACATTCTGAAACTTCATGGGGAGAGAAAATCAAGCCCAAGAAATATGAATCTTTGCATGAGTTGGAAGAATCCATAAATCAAACTCCATTTTTGAACATTGTTGATGTTAATCAAGGTTGTCATTGATGTTGGCATTTGTTATTGCCTAAATCTACCTCAGGCTGAAGGAAGGCAGAGACAGGATAACACCAAACCACGCTTAGTCTGGTAGCTAGCCCTACCAGAACAGGAGAGGGATCTCTCCGGGTCAATCTCAGCGAAAAGTATTCAATGGGGCTTGAGATGACTGTAACAAAAACTAATCTTAGGCTAGATATACAAATAGGAGGATTTGTTTTGATTTTTTGGGGTTTTGTTGGAAAAAAGGGAAAGGCAATTCGAGCTTGGGGATGAGGCCAAATTCCTGCAGATTTCTAGTTGGGGCAAGGAAGGCAATGGATTTGATGTCTTTGATTAATTGAATGGATAGAAAAGACTGCTGAGGAGCTGAAGAGGACAAGAAGGTTCAAGGATCCTCTTCAAACTGATGAAAATATATAAAACTAAACAAAAGTTTAAGGCAGAGCACCAACAAACTAATGAATTCTACCTTAGTTACTCATTTGTTTAATTTCAGAAGCAAAGAGAAGGGAAATGGCATACATAAAACATTAATGAAACTTACAGATACATGGAGAAAAACATCATCAAAACTCAGAGCCACAAGGATCCCAACAAGTGCTGCAAAACTCTGGTCTTTCCTTTGCCAAAAATGCTAAATTGAATATACAATGAGGTGCCAAACTATTCCCAAGAGTCCAACCCTGAAAATGACTCAGAAAATACATAATATAGACCAGCCTAACCCCTTCCCATGCCTCTAGGGGTCGATCTCATCCTTCTAGGAGCTGTTTCAACCAATTCTAAACTAGGAACTGAAATCTAGGCAATCAAACAACTTGCCTCTATATGGTAGGAAACTGATTCATTCATTTAATTGTCACCTTTTAGTGAATGAATCCTATAGAACAAGTAAAAATATGCCAAATTTACATCATGTTAAAGAAATTACATCAAGATAGATCAAGATTTACATCAGAAATTAAAACTAGTCAAAACTAGGCGGAATTCTGAGCTGAAGAGTGAAAAATAGGCCAAAATCCTCTATGCGCCACGCACAAAATATGTATGCGTAGCACAAGTTTGAGCTGATTTTGAGGCACTTACTAAAGTCCAAATTGAGCTCATGATAGCTCATTGGAAATCCCTGCTTGTCTACTTTCCAACCCAAGTGACATCTCTGCATTCGGATGTCATTTTCCCCTCCAAAACTTCAATCTCCCAAGACTGGTTTCTGTGTGTGCAAAAGGTGGCAGAAAGGCTATTTTCAAGGTGTTTTTGACCCTTTAGGCCACCCAGAACTTGATGAAATCCTTCGGCCATTCCTAAGCATGCATAAATTTTCATAAAAAATCCAAAAATGTCAATTTTTCCTCTAGAAGATCTCTCAAACGTAAGTGCGCGCAAGGTGGTGCTACGCGTTGGGCAGGAAAACCTGTTTTGTGACCAAAAATTCAAAAATGACAAAATTTTCTCCAAATTTGCTGAAATTTGGAGTGAAGGTCCCCCATCAAGTATCATGCTCAGCCAAAGAATATTCAGCCAAGATTTGAAGTGGATCAGGCCTTTTGCGCCTCCGCAGTGCCCTTCTCAGCCTCGCTTTCAGGATCTTCATTTTCGCTTTGCAAACATGTGTGCGGGACCAATAGTGGTTCTTCATGTGTCGAAGCATGTTATTCTCTTAATTTTCTTTCTATAAGAGCTTCTCCAAATGGATGTTGACCCTTTCGAGCCAAGTCTCTCGATCGGCCTCAATCTCCCGCTCGATAGGTGTCATCTCGGATGGGCTTCTTCGGGCAGCTTGCCGATTCTCGCGGATATTTTGCAACTCCATAAGTGTCTGCTGATCCTCTAACTGCTTATTCCCCTGATCCATATAGTTAATGATACATTGTGCTCTCTACAACTTCTTGGTCAATGTGATGATTTCAGTTTTCTGCTCCTGAATGATTTCTCTCAGTTTTGAGTTTGGAGAACTCACGTCCACATCAATCAATGTAAAATCAGCATCCTGGCCTCTTGAAGGGTCTCCCTCCTGCATAGGTCTCTTTCCTCTATCCTGTCCCTGTACCTGTGCTGATGTCGAAGGCGAGACCCCTTCCACCCCAAGTGGAGATAGTACTCGCGCTGCTGATGAAGGTAACGAGACCCCTTCCACCCCGGGTGGAGATAGTACTCGTCGTGCTGCTGCAAATAAGGCTCTAGTGCCTCTCTGATAGGTAACACATACTGGAACACTGATAGGCTCTATCTCAGGACTCTCAAACTGATGTGAAGGCTCACCCACACCATGAATAATCTCTGGAGGAGGCTGAGAGGTTGTAAAGAAGTCACGGGAAATAAACTCTTCCCAGGAAATGCCCTGCAATCCAAGATGATGTACCACAATCATCTTGATGAGCGCATAATGATAAATGTTGTTATGTTGCTGCTCAGGAGTCTTCTTCTGCACAAGAGTAGTCATATGCTCTATGTTTCAACACATGAAATATGGAATGCTTATCATCCTCACTCTCGTGAAATGCATCAATAATCGAATATGGTAAGCATAAAGGCACGAGAACCGCCCCTTACAGCTGAAGTATCTGATGATGAGTTTCATTAATGGTGCATAGGACTCTTTCAAGAATCTGAAAGGGAACACCCTGCTGAGTTGCCTCATAAAGCCAGGCCAGATGTATGGCTCATAAAATGTCCTGTCCACTTGTTGTTTCTTATTCCACTGCTCACCCACATTAGGTATCCCGGTAGCCTGTGAAATGGTTTCTGGTGTCAAAATGAAATTTACACCCGCAAGATTCACATGACCATCATTCAAATGTAATACGAACAAGCGAGCCAATTCCTGATGGTAACCAACTCTAGCAATCATATCACAGTATTGATAGCATGACTGTTGCTGAAAACAAGATATTGCAAGTGGGCAGGCTTGCAGCTCAGTCAACGATGTGGGCTCTTCTATGACATGTCTTCCCCCTTTTCGAGGCCTTCTTGGTACATCAAGCTCAGTGGTTGAGTCACTGTTTTTCTCATATGATGAATCTGTCTCTGTCATGATGCTTTGCAATGTGTATGACAAGTATATACTGATATATATGTGGTGAAAATAAGAGTTTGGTGTATTTGCCTCCAATTTCCAAATGTGAGTCAAAATATGAAGGGACTGTGGTGAAAAAAAATAGTGGGAAAAGTGGACTGTCAAGGAGAATTAGAATGCCATAACAATCACTTGATTGTATTGAGGGATGTGAGGTTTGGGAATCTAGGAATATTTGTAAATGATATGGGAGAGTGATGGTTATGGGGAATAGTAGGGTTTAGGAATAGGAAAAATGGGACAAGTGATATGAGTGATTGTGGAACATAGGGGAATAGAAATAGACTGTAATTATGGTAGAACTGTGGAGGAAAGGGAAAATATGGTGGCCTATGACAGGGGTTCAGCACCAAAACCCAATTTTAAAACTTCAAATATAAACCCTATGGAGCAGCCTTTCTCAAAAAGATGGGGTTTATGTTTACACCATTCAAACTCTCCAACCAAGCTTTGAAACCACACCAAACACCAGCAAGAGCAATTGTATAAACTTACTTGAACAAATAGGAGCGAAAGATTTGAAGTTGTTTGAAAATTTGGGAAGCAGTGATATAAATTTGGCATGTCAGCTTTGTGCGCTGAGCACAAACCCAGTGCACCACGCCTCCTGGATGCGCCGTGCCGGTTGAAAATTGAACAGTGAAACTTGGCCCAATGCACTGCATGGCCTATGTGCATCGCGCCCTCCTTCCTATGCGTCGCGCAAGTATTTCATAGACAATCTGCCTTCAAACCAACAATTTCGTTTTTTCACAACTGAGCTCGACTTCCTCTGATGCTTTTTGAATACAAATGGCTTGATAAACCTGGAAATATCTTTGTAAAGACATGGATTTGATTTTTTCTTTGCAAAGACCCACTTTTGTAATGTTTTGAAATTGGCACTTTTTTACTTTTAATACAAACTCTGTTTTACTTGTTTCCACTTTGATTTTTGGCTGAAATGATGAAACTCCTGGAAATTTTTTGCAGGGATGGTTGGCATGTGATTTCGGAAAAGGAGACCAGGGCTGCGCCTGAAGATTTGTAGAACTTAAAAAACCATAAAAATTACATATTTATTACAAGAAACAAATTTGATGATTTCTTCTTGAAAACAGAGTTTTGAAGAAGAATCATTCTCAGCATTATTGATGATGAAAATTTTGGAATGAAAACTTATTAGAAACATCCTCATGTGCCTACTGGGCATTATTTGACATTTTTGGAGATGAAGCCCTAGACCTAATGACTGAAAAGAATCTTTGCTGACCAAAAGACCATCCATGAATATGAATGACTGTAAAATTGACTTTGATGAATTTTGATGAACTTTAATGATCAGACACAAACCAGAAGATATATGACATGAGGGAAAATGAGAAACAAGACCCTTCCATCAGACAATATATGCTTCTAATGGAATGTAACTGATTGGATGAATGAGACACCTACAATGAAATGCAACAAAGAGTATTTGATCTCTGACGGAGGTATAACCAGACCGACTCTAACATTGGCTCCAATGGGGATGGTAGCTCTTGGGAGGTGCCAAGAACGGCAGATCTCTGGGAGAGACAGACAATGCCTTCGTCCATTGGGCTATGGAATCTATTATTTGAAAAGCAACACAAGACTGTTGACTGATTTATTGACTGAAAAATCTGACTCGAATTGACTCAACTCTAAAACTAAAATGACTAAACCAAAACCGACTTGACAAAGTTCAAATCAAAACTGAGATCCTTCTTCAAAATTATAGCCTTCACTTCGGGCCCCAAACTGAAGAAAATATCATAGTACACAGTTGTGAAGAAACTGAAATAAATGGTATGTACAATGATAATGTAAACTGCAAAAAACATCTCAGAAATGGTACCGCTTGAGCAGCCGACCATTGACCGGCCCTTTTGGACAATCTTTACCATTCATCTCCTTCAAAAGAAAGGCGTTCTGACCTCGATATGCTGCAATCTTAAAGGGACCTTTCCAGCGATTTTAAAACTTACCGTGTTTACCTTTGTCCTCATTTCTAGCATCCCACTTCAGCACTACTTCTTCCAATTGGAATTTGTCCGCCTTCACTTTCCTGTCATAAATTTTCTTGATCCTCTCCTGCAACTTAAATGTGTTTTGGAAAACTTCTTCTCTCGTTTGCGGCAAATGGATCATCTGATTTATTCTTCTCTGCATATGGCTTTCTTCACTGCCAGCTTCCTGAAGAAGCTTGACCACCAGAACAGCAAGGGAGGTAGGAAACACTGTGTCTACACCATATACCAACTCAAAGGGAGACATACCAATGGATTTATTTTGACTCACCCGATCAGCTCATAATGCATTGACCAGCTTTTTATGCCAACTCTTCTTGTTTATCTCCAGCAAATTTTTAATGATATTGACCAAAGATTTGTTGGAAGACTCTGCCAATCCATTGCCTTGCGGATGATAGGCGGTTGAATGCCCCAAAATGATTTTATACTTGTCACAAAACTCAATCATATTTCTTGATTTGAAAGTTGTTGCATTATCATTGATCAACTTATTCGGGCAACCAAAGTGAGACAAAATGTTATTCTCAAGGAAAGAAATGATTACCGAATCTGTAGCTTGCCTTGTGGGGATTGCTTCAATCCACTTCGTGAAATAATCTGTCGCTGTTAGGATCCATCTATGCTGTCCGAAAGAAGGAGGATGGATCTCCCCAATGAAATCCAAACCCCACTGCTGAAAAGGGGCGCTTACCTCAATAGGCTTAAGTGACAAAGGCTGTAATTTATGTCTTCCTTCAAAAATCTGGCACTCATGGCAGCTTTTGACAGTCTTATACACATCAGCAAAAAATGTCGGCCAATAGTATCTGGCTCTCAAAATCTTATTGGCTGTTGTTTTCCAAAACAAGTGACCGCCACAATATCCTTTATGGAAATCCTCCATTACCTACTTTGCTTCTTCTTCCACCAAACAATTCAACAAAACACTACCAGGATCTTTCCAATAAAGTGAAAAATTCAAAACAAAAAATTTTGCAGCCTTCAATTTCAGAGTTTTACCTTTGTTTCTATTCATGTCGGGCGGTGGTGAAATTTTTTGAAGAACATACACAATATCTGAATACCACGGAGAAGCAACAAAAATTTCCGATACCTGAAGTGGCGAATTCTCCTCATCCTCATCAAACATAGCAGCAATCAGATTTATGTCTAGTGCATGAAAATTTGATTCAGCCATAAGCTTCGCCAACCCCTGTCCCTTGATAAGATTCGTGGGCTTTATCTCCACATCATACTCCAGCAAAGCTGCAATCCACTTGCCTCGTCTTCCTTATGGATCAGTTTGTACTAACACATCTTTCATAGCAGCGTTAGGAACATAAGCCAAAATATGAGAATGCAGAATGTATACCCGGAAATATTTTAATGCTTCTACTAGTGCCAGAGCTTGCTTCTCAATGATGTTATATTTCAAGGCTGCATCTCTTATAGTTCGACTGAAAAAAGCTATTGGCTTCTCATGCTTATCTCTTTTCTGCATTAACACAGCTGCCATGGTATGCTCCGAAGCAAATGAAAATAAAATAAAATCTTGGGTGTAATCCGGGCTGATTAACACCGAAGCTGAAGATAGTGCCAACTTCACTAAATTAAAGGACTTTACTGCCTCTTCAGTCCACTTCACTTGGATGTCCTTTTTAAGCATATTTGTAATCTCTCTTAGATGTTTAGCAAGGTTAGGCACAAAACGGCTTAAAAAGTTCATCTTACCATTAAAAGACTGAATCTCCTTCTTGTTCCTGGGAGGGTCAATTTGCTGAATTGCTTCTACACGTGCTAGATCAATGCGAATGCCATCTTTTGAAATAATGTAACCAAGTAGTTTGCCCTCATCCATGGCAAACAAGCTCTTCTTCGGATTAAGTGACACACCATATTTTCTGCACTTTTGAAAGACAACTTTCAAGTGATACATATTCTCTTCATCTGAATTGGGACCGTCAAATCATCAAGGTATATAACAAGAAAAACATCCTTCTCATTCACAAAAGCCATGTCCATCGCCCGCTAAAATGTCGCACCAGCATTCTTTAAACCGAATGGAATCTTGGCATAGTGGAAAGTTCCCCACAGAGTGGTGAACGATGTTTTGTCTCGGTCATCCTCATGGAACAAAATTTGATTATACCTAGAGTAACCATCGAGTAGTGACATACGAGATGCTCCAACTACTCGCTAATGTATATGATCCATTTTGGGCAATGGATAATTGTCCTTCAATGACACCTTGTTCAGATTTCAGAAATCAATGCACAACCGAATCTCACCTGTCTTTTTCTGCACTGGCACCAAATTGGAAATCCAATCAGAAAATCTAATGGGAACAATAATTCCTGCTTTGTACAACCCGTTTACCTCCTTCTCAACTGATGGTAGCAACTTCGGGTTAATTCTTCTTAGCTTCTGTCTGAAAGGCTTCTGATTAGGCTTGATAGGAATGGTGTGCTGAATTATATTGGTATCATACGTCTTTAAATATGAATAATCCCAAGAAAAATCATCAGCAAAAGAAGACAGCAAACTGATATATTTAGCCTTTACCTCCGATGGCAATGCTTTTGACAATTTGACCATCTTTGGATTCTCAGCTGATCCGATATTTACATCTTCAACTCCCTTTTCAGTTGGTTGTAAGGTTGGTTTTTTAGCAACGTCATCCTGATCTAAGAGCTCTTCTAAAGGTATTAAACCTTTAGGAATAACATTATCTTTCAGCTGCAACACCTCCATTTGATTGACTTGCACATCAACTTCACCATCATCATATTTTACATCAATTGAGGTATCTTTGAACTTACCTTTGTTTTGCAAAAATTCATTAAACTCATCACCATCTTGGAAAACTTGTCAACATCTTTTATTATCCGAGACGGTGGGATGGTGCTTCACATGGATTTAGAACTTATTACTTGAATTCATTTGGATCTTCAAATTACTTGTTGCCTTAGCAAGTGCATCTACAATTCCATTTTGAATGCGAGGAATACAAGTCAAGGTATAATCTGAAAAAAACTTCAAAATATCAAGAACAACATTTCGGTAGGCACGCATCCGGGGATGTTTCGTTTGGTATTCACCCTTCACTTGCTTAATCACCAATTCGGAGTCGCCATAGACTGAAATTCTCTTAGCATTCAGCTTTCTAAGAATTTTTAGGCCAGCAATCAGAGCTTCGTACTCAGCCTTATTGTTCGAACAATCGAATGCTAGCTTGTAAGAACATATCTGTACATTGCTCGGTACCTTGTTTGGAGTGGAAAAAGGACTACGTACCCAAATACCAATTCTAGCACCATCATTTCCCACTGCACCATCAAAATCCATGGTCCATAGACCCTCTTCATAATCTTCTAAGTGCTGAAATTGTGCTAGCTCTATTTTTTTTTCTTACTGTCCACTATCTTTAGCTGATTGCTCAACTGTGCTTTCTGGTTTTTGCCTTTATTTCTTCAAAAATTCTCTGAAATTATCGGTAATCTCTGGAATATCTTCTTCTTGAACTAACTGACTATCTACATTATTGAAACTATCGGCATACAAAACAAAAGACTCTAAATCTGTATGTACATAATTAATCAGATGATTAACCGATTTCTCCTTGGTTGTAATTATGTACTTCATTTTTTGTTCCCCGTACAAATTTCTCATTTGGCCAAACACGGGAATTGTTGCATAGGAGAAATATAATTGTAATGTCCCTTTCAATTTTTCTCCCCAAGATCTGGAAAGCAGCATACCAAACCTGGGAGGAATGTCTGCCACAACTACGTCCATCAAAAAATTCTTTGTTGGAATCTGATCCAAACTAACAACCAAGTCTTTAATGAGCCCAATACATCTCACTCTGCTGGAATCAAATGAATAAAGATCATGGTACTTCCTAGTGATCTCCAAACCCAACTTTTCCATGATTGCCTTCGGCATAAGATTATGGGAAGCACCGAAATCAAACATGGCATTATGCAATACAAACTCATGCAATCGAAGACTGATATAAAAAGGAGGCACTTCGCTATCCGGAGACTCACCATCTAAAGCTGGTCCAAATATCAGTTCAGGTTGATCATCTTCAATATTCACCATATCAGACATAGGATTGAAATTCAAAATTTTAGAAACTTGACCTCTATAAATGTTGTTCTTCATTAGTTCAATAAGGAACTGCACTTTAATTTGGAAATCTCATCTTCCAAACTAAAGGTCACATTTTCATCTCTTTTGTATTGAATATATTTCTTTTCAAATTTTCCTGAGAGTAATTAATGGGTTTGATTTTTCTGCTGATGATGACTTGGTGGCAGCGGGATCAACTATCTCTTTTGCTTTCTTTTGTGCAACAGGTGAATCGTTTTTAGGTGCTGAAACTTCCTTTATCTTTTGGATTGGGTTGATAGGCACATCTCTGTTTCTAAGAGAATAGTGTTTCTGCTGGGCTGACAAGGCATTCATATAACCTCTCTGATACTCATCTGACTCTTCCTCAAGAGCTGCATCATTGGCCAAGATAAAATCCTCATCTCTTTGTGCTACTGAAATTTCTGCATACTCCTCATCTTCAGTGATATAAATGGGAAAAGCATCAGGAGTAAAGAAATTATTTTCCTCCCCTAGTACATCATCTTCCTCATCTGAATCCTGACCAACAAAATTATGCTGAAGTGGTGTCTTTACTTGCTGTTGGACTGCGGGTTCTTGTGCTCGCTGCTCTCGTTGTTTGATCCTGAATTGGGGCTATTGCTGACCACAGAAATTGGGATTTCGAATCTGCGGTTCGGGCTTATCAAGTGTGAGCATTTTGATCATCTTTTCCACCTTGCGGAGTACTTGATCTGATGTAGAAGCTTCGTCCTTTATTATGAATTTCTTCTCAGCTCTCAATCTAGCTCTCTTGTCATTCAAATTTGCCTCAACACTCACCGCAATCTTCTGCATGTCCTCTAAGGTGGGCGGATCTCTTTCTCGTAATGAATAGGCCATGTCCGGATCAAAACCATCTGGGAATTTTAACAAAGATGACTTCTTAGATGGCCTCAAATCATCAGGAATTGCATTATAAACCGCATTAAATCTGATAATATAGTCTTGGACGGACTCACCAGCATTGCGCTTGATATTGGTATATTCAGAAGTGATTTGAAGTGGATCTTTCTTTATTTCCCATTGATCTAGAAACTGTCTCTGAAGCTCGTCTAATGTATTAATACTTCTAGGCTGCAAAGCTCTGAATCACTTACGTACCTCACCTCCAAAAGTTTGCACAAACAATCTCATGGTGACATTCTCTTCATCAATTTCATGGAGATCAAAAAAGTCTGTCATTCTATCAATATGCTGCTGAACGGGCACACTTTGAGGAGTACCATAAAACAATGGGATCTTACTCTGATAATCAGCGGGCATGGCATCCAAATTCTGGGGCAAGACAAGAGGTGCGAATCTAGCAGCCATTGCTCTTGGTGGATTTATAATCTGTCTTGGAGAAACGGGTGGAGTAGGAGCAGTGGATGTACGAGGTGTATGTGGTGGGGATGGAGGAGGAAATACTGCAGATTGCTGATTAGATATGGATGGTTGCACGGGAATGGTAGGAATGAAAGAAGGCTCAGCGTGAACTTGTGAATCAGAAGGAACTGCTGATGGACCAAGAGTTTCAGAAGCAGATTCGATAAACTTAGTTATATTCGTTGCCACAATAGAGTTTTGAATGTTCAAGATGTAACTATAAATGGATCTATTAGCTTGTTCAATCTCAAGACACTTGATAAACTCAGGATTTATGACAGTAGAACCAGTAGCACTTTCAGATTTAGTTTCAAACAAAGACAACTCGAATTGATCATCAAACTCAATATCTTCAAGGAATTCAAATACAGTAGGGCATGAATGAGATTTAAACAAAGGGATCATGAGACTTTCTCGACGGAGGATTCTTGAAATCAGATTGGGATTCTCATACACTGGAGGCGGATCAGGATCGGGATTTGCTCTAGTATGTCTTCTGGAAGCCAGCGTGTTGATCTATTCAAAAAATCAAAGGAAAAAACCAACTTGTTTCAGCCTATCAAATTCTAGACTCAATCACCCAAAAGTCCAAAACGATCTGATATACTGGGGTAATTCACAAGTCAAGTGTCACGTTCACAAGCTAAACCGGAGATTGACTGAAGCAGCGTTTATCTACTTCCGCTAATGCAAAGCAAAAGTGTTTCGAAGGCTACCTGGCATAACTTCAAGCTCCGTTTGTAGCTTATGAAACAAATAACACCAACAAGAAAACCATTTTCTTCCCCAGTATGGTCGCCATTATGTTATTGCCTAAATCTACCTCAGGCTGAAAGAAGGCAAAGTTTAGGGTAACATCATACCACGCTCAGTCTGGTAGCTAGCCCTACCAGAACAGGAGAGGGCTCTCTCCGGGTCGATCTCAGCGATAAGTAATCAATAGGGCTTGAGATGACTGAAATGAAAGCTAATTTTAGGCTAGGTATATGAATCAAGGAGTTTGATTTTGATTTTTAGGGTTTTGTTGGAAAAAAGGGAAAGGCAATTTTGGGCTTGGGGATGAGGCCAAATTCTTGCAGAGTTCTATTTGGGGCAAGGAAGGCAACGACTTTGATGTCTTAGATTAATTGAATGGATAGAAAAGACTGCTGAGGAGCTGAAGAGGGCAAGAAGGTGCAAGGATCCTCTTCAAACTGACGAAAACATATAAAACTAAACAAAATTTTAAGGCAGAGCACTAGCAAACTAATGAATTCTACCTTAGTTACTCATTTGTTTAATTTCGGAAGAAAAGATAAGGGAAATGGCATACATAAAACATTAATGAAACTTACAGATACATGGAGAAAAACATCATCAAAACTCAGAGCCACAAGGATCCCAACAAGTGCTGCAAAACTCTGGTCTTTCCTTTGCCAAAAATGCTGAAATGAATATACAATGAGGTGGCAAACTATTCCCAAGAGTCCAACCCTGAAAATGACTCATAAAATACATAATATAGACCAGCCTAACCCCTTCCCATGCCTCTAGGGGTCGAGCTCATCCTTCTAGGATTTGTTTCAACCAATTCTAAACTAGGAACTGAAATCTAGGCAATCAAACAACTTGCCTCTATATGGTAGGAAACTGATTCATTCATTTAATTTTCACCTTTTAGTGAATGAATCCTCTAGAAAAAGTAAAAATATGCCAAATTTACATCATGTTCAAGAAATTACATCAATATAGATCAAGAGTTACATCAGAAAGTAAAACTAGTCAAAACTAGGCGGAATTCTGAGCTGAAGAGTGAAAAATAGGCCAAAATCCTCTATGCGCCGCGCTCAAAATCTGTATGCATAGCACAAGTTTGGAGATAATTTTGAGGCACTTCCTGAAGTTACAATTATTCTCATGATAGCTCGTTGGAAAGCCCTGCCTATATAATTTCCAACCCAAGTGGAATTTCTACATTTGGATGTCATTTGCCCCTCCAAAACTTCAATCTCCCAAGACTGGTTCCTGTGTGTGCAAAAGTTGGCAGAAAGGCCATTTTCAAGGTGTTTTTGACCCTTTAGGCCACCCATAACTTGATGAAATCCTTCAGCCATTCCTGAGCATGCATAAATTTTCATAAAAAACCCAAAAATTTCAAGTTTTCCTCTAGAAGAACTCTCAAACGTAAGCGCGCGCAAGGTGGCGCTATACGTTGGGCAGGAAAACCTATTTTCTGACCAAAAACTCAAAAAAGACAAAATTTTCTCCAAATTTGCTGAAATTTGGAGTGAAGGTCCCCCATCAAGTATCATGCTCAGACAAAGAAGCTTCGACCAAGATTTGAAGTGGATCAAGCCTTTTGCACCTCCGCAGTGCCCTTCTCAGCCTCGCTTTCAGGATCTTCATTTTCGCTATGCAAACATGTGTGGGGGGCCAATAGTGGTTCTTCATGTGTAGGAGCATGTTCTTATCTTTATTTTATTTCTCTAAGAGCTTATCAAAATGGATGTTGACCCTTTCGAGCCAAGTCTCTCGATCGGCCTCAATCTCCCACTCGATAGGTGTCATCTCGGATGGGCTTCTTCGAGCAGCTTGCCGGTTCTCGTGGATGTTTCGCAACTCCATAAGTGTCTGCTGATCCTCTAACTGCTTATTCCACTGCTCTAGATATTTAATGATCCATTGTGCTCTCTACAACTTCTCGATCAATGTGTTGATCTCAGTTTTCTGCTCCTGAATGATTTCTCTCAGTTTTGAGTTTGGAGAACTCACGTCCACATCAATCAATGTAAAATCAGCATCCTGACCTTCTGAAGGGCCTCCCTCCTGCATAGGCCTCTTGCCTCTATCCTGTCCCTGTACCTGTGCTGATGTCGAAGGCAAGACCCCAAGTGAAGATAGTACTCGCGCTGCTGATGAAGGTAACGAGACCCCTTCCACCCCGAGTGGAGATAGTACTCGTCGTGCTACTACAAATAAGGCTCTGGTGCCTCTCTGATAGTTAACACATACTGGAACACTGATAGGCTATATCTCAAGACCCTCAAACTGATGTGAAGGCTCACCCGCGCCATGAATAATCTCTAGAGGAGGCTGAGGGGCTGTAAAGAAGTCACGGGAAATAAACTCTTCCCAGGCAATGCCCTGCAATCCAAGCTGATGTACCGCAATCATCTTGATGAGCGCATAATGATAAATGATGTTATGCTACTTCTCGGGAGTCTTCTTCTGCACAAGAGTAGTCATCCGCTCTATGTTTCGACACATGAAATATGGAATGCTCATCATCCTCACTCTCGTGAAATGCCTCAATAATCGAATATGGTAAGCATAAAGGCGCGAGAACCAGCCCTCACAGCTGAAGTATCTGATGATGAGTTTCATTAATGGTGCATAGGACTCTTTCAAGAATCTGAAAGGGAACACCCTGCTGAGCTGCCTCATATAGCCAGGCCGGATGTATGGCTCATAAAATGTCCTGTCCACCTGTTGTTTCTTATTCCACTACTCACCCACATTAGGTATCCTGGTAGCCTGTGAAATGGTTTCTGGTGTCAAAATGAAATTTACACCCGCAAGATTCACATGACCATCATGCAAATGTAATACGAACAAGCGAGCCAACTCCTGATGGTAACCAACTCTAGCAATCATCTCACAGTATTGATAGCATTACTGTTGTTGAAAACAAGATATTGCAAGTGGGCAGGCTTGCAGCTCAGTCAACGATGTGGGCTCTTCTCTGACGTGTCTGCCCCCTTTTCGAGGCCTTCTTGGTACATTAAGCTCAGTGGTTGATTCATTGTTTTGCTCATATGATGAATCTGTCTCTGTCATGATGCTTTGCAATGTGTATGACAAGTATATACTGATATATATGTGGTGAAAATAAGAGTTTGGTGTATTTGCCTCCAATTGCCAAATGTGAGTCAAAATATGAAGGGACTGTGGTGAACAAAAACAATGGGAAAAGTGGACTGTCAAGGAGAATTAGAATTCCATAACAGTCACTTGACTGTATTGAGGGATGTGAGGTTTGGGAATCTAGGAATATTTGCAAATGATATCGGAGAGTGATGGTTATGGGGAATAGTAGGGTTTAGGAATAGGGAAAATGGGACAAGTGATATGAGTGATTGTGGAACATAGGGGAATAGAAATAGACTGTAATTATGGTAGAACTGTGGAGGAAAGGGAAAATATGGTGGCCTATGACAGGGGTTCAGCACCAAAACCCAATTTTAAAACTTCAAATATAAACCCTATGGAGCAGCCATTGTCAAAAAGATGGGGTTTATGTTTACACCATTCAAATTCTCCAACCAAGCTTTAAAACCACACCAAACACCAACAAGAGTGATTGTATAAACTTACTTGAACAAATAGGAGCGAAAGATTTGAAGTTGTTTGAAAATTTGGGAAGCAGTGATATAAATTTGGCCTGTCGGCTCTGTGCACCGCGCACAAACCCAGTGCGCCGCGCCTCCTGGATGCGCTGCGCTGGTTGAAAATTGAACGGTGAAACTTGGCCCAATGTGTCGCGCAGCCTATGTGCACCGCGCCCTCCTTCCTGTGTGCCGCACAACTATTTCAGAGACAATCCGCCTTCAAACCAACAGTTTCATTTTTTCACAACTGAGCTCGACTTCCTCTGATTCTTTTTGAATAAAAATGGCTTGATAAACCTGGAAATATCTTTGTAAAGACATGGATTTTATTTTTTCTTTGCAAAGACCCACTTTTGTAATGTTTTGAAATTGGCACTTTTTTACTTTTAATACAAACTCTGTTTTACTTGTTTCCACTTTGATTTTTGGCTGAAATGATGAAACTCCTGGTAATTTTTTGCAAGGATGGTTGGCATGTGATTTCGGAAAAGGAGACCTGGGCTGCACCTAAAGATTTGTAGAACTTAAAAAACCTTAAAAATTACATATTTATTACAAGAAACAAATTTGACGATTTCTTCTTGAAAACAGAGTTTTGAAGAAGAATCATTCTCAGCATTATTGATGATAAAAATTTTGGAATGAAAAATTATTAGAAACATCCTCATGTGCCTGCTGGGCATTATTTGACATTTTTGGAGATGAAACCCTAGACCTAATTACTGAAAAGACTCTTTGGTTACCAAAAGACCATCCATGACTATGAATGACTGTAAAATTGACTTTGATGAATTTTGATGAACTTTAATGATCAGACACAAACCAGAAGATATATGACATGAGGGAAAATGAGAAACAAGACCCTTCCGTCAGACAATCTATGCTTCTAATGGAATGCAACTAATTGGATGAATGAGACACCTACAATGAAATGTAACAAAGATTTTTTGATCTCTGACGGAGGTATAACCAGATCGACTCTAAAATTGGCTCCAATGGGGATGGTAGCTCCTGGGAGGTGCCAAGAATGGAAGATCTCTGGGAGAGATAGACAGTGCCTTTGTCCATTGGGCTATGGAATCTATTATTTGAAAAGCAACACAAGACTGTTGACTGATTTATTGACTGAAAATATGACTCAAACTGACTCAACTCTAAAACTGAAATGACTGAACCAAAACCGTCTTGACAAAGTTCAAATCAAAACTGAGATCCTTCTTCAGAATTATAGCCTTCACATTGGGCCCCAAACTAAAGAAAAGATCACAGTACACACTTGCGAAGAAACTGAAATAAATGGTATGTACAATGACAATGTAAACTGCAGAAAACATCTCAGAAATGGTACCGCTTGAGCAACCGACCATTGACCGACCCTCCTGGACAATCTTCACCGTTCATCTCCTTCAAAAGAAAGGCGTTCTGACCTCGATATGCTGCAATCTTAAAGGGACCTTTCCAGATATTTTCAAACTTACCATGTTTACCTTTGTCCTCATTTCTAGCATCTCACTTCAGCACTACTTCTTCCAATTGGAATTTTTCCGCCTTCGCTTTCCTGTCGTAAATTTTCTTGATCCTCTCCTGCAACTTAAATGTGTTTTGGAAAACTTCTTCTCTCATTTGCTGCAAATGGATCTTCTAATTTATTGTTCTCTGCATATGGATTTCTTCACTGCCAGCTTCCTAAAGAAGCTTGACCATCGAAACAGAAAGGGAGGTAGGAAACACCGTGTCTACACCATATACCAACTCAAAGGGAGACATACCAATGGATTTCTTTTGACTCACCTGATCAGCCCATAATGAATTGACCAAATTTTTATGCCAACTCTTCTTGTTTATCTCCAGCAAATTTTTAATGATATTGACCAAAGATTTATTGGAAGACTCCGCCAATCCGTTGCCTTGCGGATGATAGGCAGTTGAATGCCCCAAAATGATTTTATACTTGTCACAAAACTCAATCATCTTTCTTGATTTGAAAGCTGCTGCATTATCAGTGATCAACTTATTCGGGCAACCAAAGCGAGACAAAATGTTATTCTCAAGGAAAGAAATGATTACCGAATCCGTAGCTTGCCTTGTGGGGATTGCTTCAATCCACTTCGTGAAATAATATGTCGCTGTTAGGATCCATCTATGCTGTCCGGAAGAAGGAGGATGGATCTCCCCAATGAAATCCAAACCCCACTGCTGAAAAGGGGCGCTTACCTCAATAGGCTTAAGCGGCAAAGGCTGTAATTTCTGTCTTCCTTCAAAAATATGGCACTCATGGCAGCTTTTGATAGTCTTATACACATCAGAAAACAATGTCGGCCAATAGTATCCAGCTCTCAAAATCTTATTGGCTGTTGTTTTCCAAAACAAGTTACCACCACAATCTCCTTTATGGAAATCCTCCATTACCTACTTCACTTCTTCTTCCACCAAAAAATTCAACAAAACACCACCAGGATCTTTCCAATAAAGTGCAAAATTCAAAACACAAAATTTTGCAGCCTTCAATTTCAAAGTTCTACCTTTGTTTCTATTCATGTCGGGCGGTGGTGAAAATTTTTGAAGAACATACACAATATCTGAATACCACGGAGAAGCAACAAAAATTTCCGATACCTGAAGTGGTGAATTCTCCTCATCCTCATCAGACATAGCAGCAATCAGATTTATGTCTAGTGCATGCAAATTCGATTTAGCCATAAGCTTCGCCAACCCCTGTCCCTTAATAAGCTTCGTGGGCTTTATCTCCACATCATACTCCAACAAAGCTGCAATCCACTTGCCTCGTATTCCTTCCGGATCAGTTTGTACTAACACATATTTCACAGCAGCGTTAGGAACATAAGCCAAAATATGAGAATGCAGAATGTATACCCCGAAATCTTTTAATGCTTTTACCAGTGCCAAAGCTTGATTCTCAATGATGTTATATTTCAAGGCTGCATCTCTTATAGTTCGACTGAAGAAATCTATTGGCTTCTCATGCTCATCTCTTTTCTGCATTAACACAGCTGCCATGGTATGCTCCGAAGCAAATGAAAACAAAATAAAATCTTGGGTGTAATCCGGGCTGATTAACACCGGAGCTGAAGATAGTGCCAACTTCACCAAATTAAAGGACTTTACCGCCTCTTTAGTCCACTTCACTTGGCTGTCCTTTTTAAGCATATTTGTAATCTCTCTTATATGTTCAGCAAGGTTAGGCACAAAATGGTGTAAAAATTTCATCTTACCATTAAAATACAGAATCTCCTTCTTGTTCCTGGGAGGGTCAATTTGCTGAATTGCTTCTACACGTGCTGGATCAATGCGAATTCCATCTTTTGAAATAATGTGACCAAGTATTTTACCCTCATCCATGGCAAACAAGCTCTTCTTCAGATTAAGTGACACACCATATTTTCTGCACTTTTGAAAGACAACTTTCAAGTGATACATATGCTCTTCATCTGAATTGGAAAAGACCGTCAAATCATCAAGGTATATAACAAGAAAAACATCCTTCTCATTCACAAAATCCATGTCCATCACCCACTGAAATGTTACACCAGCATTCTTTAAACCGAATGGCATCTTGGCATAGTGGAAAGTTCCCCACACAGTGGTGAACGTTGTTTTGTCTCGGTCATCCTCATGGACCAAAATTTGGTTATACCTAGAGTAACCATCGAGTAGTGACATACGAGATGCTCCAACTACTTGCTTAAGTATATGATCCATTTTGGGCAATGGATAATTTTCCTTCAATGACACCTTGTTCATATTTCGGAAATCAATGCACAACCGAATCTCACCTGTCTTTTTCCGCACTGGCACCAAATTGGAAATCCAATCAGAAAATCTGATGGGAACAATAATTCCTGCTTTGTACAACCTGTTTACCTCCTTCTCAATTGATGGCAGCAACTTCGGGTTAATTCTTCTTAGCTTCTGTCTGAAAGGCTTCTGATTAGGCTTGATAGGAATGGTGTGCTGAATTATATTGGTATCATACGTCTTTAAATATGAATAATCCCAAGCAAAAGCATCAACAAAAGAAGACAAAAAACTGATATATTTAGCCTTTACCTCTGGCGGCAATGCTTTTGACAATTTGACCATCTTTGGATTCTCAGTTGATCCGATATTTACATCTTCAACTCCCTTTTCAGTTGGCCGTAAGGTTGGTTTTTTAGCAACGTCATCCTGATCGAAGAGCTCTTCTAAAGGTATTAAACCTTTAGGAATAACATTATCTTTCAACTGCAACACCTCCATTTGATTGACTTGCACATCAGCTTCACCATCATCATATTCTACATCAATTGAGGTATCTTTGAACTTACCTTTGTTTTTCAAAAATTCATTAATCTCATCATCATCTTGGAAAACTTGCCAACATCTTTCATTATCCGGGACGGTAGGACGATGCTTCACATGGATTTTGAACCTATTACTTGAATTAATTTGGATCTTCAAATTACTTGCTGCCTTAGCAAGTGAATCTGCAATTCCATTTTGAATGCGAGGAATACAAGTCAAGGTATAATCTGAAAACAACTTCAAAATATCAAGAATAGCATTTCGGTAGGCACGCATCCGGGGATGTTTCGTTTGGTATTCACCCTTCACTTGCTTAATCACCAATTTAGAGTCACCATAGACTGCAATTCTCTTAGCATTCAACTTTCTAATAATTTTTAGGCCAGCAATCAGAGCTTCGTACTCAGCCTCATTGTTCGAACAATCGAATGCTAGCTTGTAAGAACATACCCGTACATTGCTCGGTACCTTTTTTGGAGTGGAAAAAGGACTACGTACCCAAATACAAATTCCAGCACCATCATTTCCCACTGCACCATCGAAATCCATGGTCCATAGACCCTCTTCATCATCTTCTAAGTGCTGAAATTGTACTAGCTCTTTTTTTTCTGCTTGATGTCCACTATCTTTAGCTGATTGCTCAATTATGCTTTCCGGTTTTTTCCTTTCTTTCTTCAAATTTCTCTGAAATTCTCAGTAATCTCTGGAATATATTCTACTTGAACTAACTGACTATCTACATCATTGAAACTATCGGCATACAAAACAAAAGACTCTAAATCTGTATGTACATAATTAATCGGATGATTAACCGGTTTCTCCTTGGTTGTAATCATGTACTTCATTTTTTGTTCCTGGTACAACTTTCTCATTTGGCCAAACACGGGAATCGTTGCATAGGAGAAATCTAATTGTAATGTCCCTTTCAATTTTTCTCCCCAAGATCTAGAAAGCAACATACCAAATCTGGGAGGAATGTCTGCCACAACTACGTCCATCAAAACATTCTTTGTTGGAATCTGATCCAAACTAACAACCAAGTCTTTAATGAGCCCAATACATCTCACTTTGCTAGAATCAAATGAATAAAGATCATGGTACTTCCTAGTGATGTCCAAACCCAACTTCTCCATGATTGCCTTCGGCATAAGATTATGGGAAGCACCGGAATCAAACATGGCATTATGCAATACAAACTCATGCAATCGAAGACTGATATAAAAAGGAGGCACTTTGCTATCTGGAGACTCACCATCCAAAATTGGTCTAAATATCAGTTCAGGTTGATCATCTTCAATATTTACCATATCAGACATAGGATCGAAATTCAAAATTTTAGAAACTTGACCTCTATAACTGCTGTTCTTCATTATTTCAATCAAGGGAATGGACACCTTTAATTTAGAAATCTGATTCTCCAAACTAAAGGCTGAAGTATTTTCGATCTCTTTGGTTGGAACATCTTTCTTTTTAGCCTTCTCCCTCGATGTAATTGGCTGATTTGATTTTTCTGCTGATGATGACTTGGTGGCAGCGGGATCAACTATCTCTTTTGCTTTCTTTTGTGCAACAGGTGAATCGTTTTTAGGTGTTGAAACTTCCTTTCTCTTTTGGATTGGGTTGAAAGGCACATCTATTTTTCTAAGAGAATATTTCTTTTGCTGGGCTGACAAGGAATTCATATAACCTCTCTGATACTCATCCGAATCTTCCTCAAGAGCTGCATCATTGGCCAAGATAAAATCCTCATCTCTTTGTACTACTGAACTTTCTGCATACTCCTCATATTCAGTGATATAAATGGGCAAATCATCAGGAGTAAAGAAGTGATTTTCCTCCCCTACTACATCATCTTCCTCATCCGAATCCTGACCAACAAAATTCTGCTGAAGTGGTGTCTTTACTTGCTGCTGGACTGCTGGTTCTTGTGCTCGCTGCTCTCGTTGTTTGATCCTGAATTGGGGTTGCTGCTGACCACGGAAATTGGGATTTCGGATCTATGGTTCAGGCTTATCAAGTGTGAGCCTTTCGATCATATTTTCCACCTTGCAGAGTACTTGATCTGATGTAGAAGCTTCTTCCTTTATCACGACTTTCTTCTCGACTCTCAATCTAGCTCTTTTGTCATTCAAATTAGCTTCAACACTAACGGCAATATTTTGCATGTCCTCTAAGGTGGGAGGATCTCTTTCTCGTAATGAATAGGCCATGTCTGGATCAAAACCATCCTGGAATTTTAACAAAGCTGACGTCTTAGATGGCCTCAAATCATCAGGAATTGCATTATAAACCGCATTAAATCTGATAATATAGTCTTGGACAGACTCACCAGCATTGAGCTTGATCTTGGTATATTCAGAAGTGATTTGAAGTGGATCTTTCTTTATTTCCCACCGATCTAGAAACTGTCTCTGAAGCTCGGCCAATGTAGAAATACTTCTGGGCTGCAAAGCTCTGAACCACTTACGTACCTCACCTCCAAAAGTTTGCACAAACAATCTCATGGTGACATTCTCTTCATCAATTTCATGGAGATCAAAGAAATCTATCATTCTATCAATATGCTGCTGAGCGGGCACACTTTGAGGAGTGCCATCAAACAATGGGATTTTACTCTGATAATCAGCGGGCATGGCATCCAAGTTTGGAGGCAAGACAAGGGGTGTGAATCTAGCGGTCATTGCTCTTGGTGGATTTATAATATCTCTTGGAGAAACGGGTGGAGTAGGAGCAGTAGATGTACGAGGTGTATGTGGTGGAGATGGAGGAGGAACTACTACAGATTTCTGATCAGATATAGATGGTTGCACGGGAATGGTAGGAATGAAGGGAAGCTCGGTGTGAACTTGTGAATCAGAAGTAACTACTGATGGACCAAGAGTTTCAGAAGCAGATTCGATAAATTCAGGAATATTCGTTTCCACAATAGAGTTTTGAATGTTCAAGATGTAACTATCAATGGATCTATTAGCTTGTTCAATCTCAAGATACTTGATAAACTCGGGATTTATGATAGTAGAACCAGTAGCACTTTCAGATTTAGTTTCAAACAATGACAACTCAAATTGATCATCAAACTCAATATATTCAAGGAATTCAAATACAGTAGGGCATGAATGAGATTTAAACAAAGGGATCACGGGACATTCTCGATGGAGGATTCTTGAAATCAGATTGGGATTCTCATACACTGGAGGTGGATCAAGATCCGGATTTGCTCTTGTATGTATTCTGGAAGCCAGTGTGTTGATCTATTAAAAAATCAAAGGACAAAACCAACTTGTTTCAGCCTATCAAATTCTAGACTCAATCACCCAAAAGTCCAGAACGATGTAATATACTGGGGTAATTCACAAGTCAAGTGTCACGTTCACAAGCTAAACCGGAGATTGACTGAAGCAGCATTTATCTACTTCCGCTAATGCAAAGAAAAAGCGTTTCTAAGGCTACCTAGCATAACTTCAGGCTCCGTCTGTATCTTATGAAAAAAATAACACCAACAAGCAAACCATTTTCTTCTCCAGTATGGTCGCCACTATGTTATTGCCTAAATCTACCTCAGGCTGAAGGAAGGCAGAGACAGGATAACACCAAACCATGCTTAGTCTGGTAGCTAGCCCTACAAGAACATGAGAGGGCTCTCTCTTGGTCAATCTCAGCGAAAAGTATTCAATGGGGCTTGAGATGACTGTAAAAACAACTAATCTTAGGCTAGATATACAAATAGGAGGATTTGTTTTGATTTTTTGGGGTTTTTTTGGAAAAAAGGGAAAGGAAATTCGAGCTTGGGGTGTTGGAAATATTGTCATTGATGGCAAAGGAGGCAGCAAAGACAGAGACAGGCAAAGAGAGCAGCATAGCAGCAAGATGTAGAGAGGGTCGAGCAGCAGAGACAGGGTCATTTAAAGAAGAGGAAGCAAAAGGAGAATGAAGGAAGCAAGGAGCAGCATTAGACAAGAAGAAGAGAAATAAACAGAGAGACAACAAAAGCAAAAAGGAAACTAGCAATAGAGCGAGGCAGCAGAGAGGTAGCAGAGGCAGCAAAAAAAAACTAAGTAAGGAGCAGAGGAAGCAAATGTCGAACAAGATTGAATATGTTGTGCGTTAATTGTAATACCGATTATTCAGGGGTAAGCGGAATCATATAAGGTAACAGTGGAAGTGGTGTTTATTAATTAAACTATGTTGAGGAATTGCACAGCGAAGGCAATGGAGGCAGCAAAGACAGAGATAGGTTGAGCAGCAAAAGCAGGTAAGGCAAAGGCACAGGGAAGAACCGTTATCGAAAGACAGGAACAGTCGAATATAGAGACACAGCTGTTATTGCAAAGACACAACCGTTATTCCAAGAATCACTACCTAGCCGGGCGTTACATATAACATAAACACAAATTCCGGGAATCGCTACCCACGCTGGAGTATATGTGCAACGCATCATATAATCAAAGGTCCAAAGCATATTTTTGAAGTTATACGGAGTGCATAATACAAAGTTTTATAAGGCGGGACCCACAATATCACAACTTCGCAACATTGCGTCATCGCACCATCACAATATCGCAACTTCACAACATTGCGCCATCGCACCATTGCAATATAGCAACTTCGTAACATTGCGCCATCGAACCATCGCAATATCGCAACTTCGCAACATTGCGCCATCACACCATCGCAATATCGTAACCATCGCATTATCGCAACCATCGCAATATCGCAATATCGCAACCATCGCAATATCGCAGTTGGTTGAAACTGCACAGCAACTATCGCAAATTAGAAATTTGCGATTGCGATCAATTTCATTTGAAAACGTGTCAGGTGGGCCCGAAAGGAGTTCTATATGTTTTAAAACAGGCTTTATTGTATGCGCCGAGAGTATGCTAAGGTGTATTAAAAGGGCAGATTATATGATTAAATCATCTTATAATTAAGCCAAGAGACAAAGTTGGGTTATATATATATATATTAAAAGGTGCTGTCATATATCTATATATATATATATAGATATAACGCTGTTGCGATAAGCCGTATGGTCTGTAGACCCACAGGCCTCAGCTTAAGGGGAGGGCGATTATTAATGTAATAAAATTGTGATATATGTATGTTTCGGTCTGCGGAATGTTCCACATCAACAAGACATTTGATACAAGTCAGCAGTCACGTATTTTTCTAAAAGGCACTGATATAAAAGCACTGTTACATATATACAACAATTACACCACAGTAGAGGACAAAATAGAATACAGAGCAGAAAAGAGTTAAAACACAATCACAGAAAAAGACAAAACACAGTCAAAGAAAAGACAAATGTGCAGCTAGCCAAGAGGGTGAATGAGTGAGCTGGAATTTACTTTGTAATTCGAATGTAAATATTTTAATTGTTTTTTATTGTTTGTGATGCATTGGCAAGTCTCCGAGAGAGAACAAATTCCCACTGTAATGTTAAATTGATACCTACAGTTATATTTTGTGAGTAAGCAGATAAAAGGAGTGAGAAGGCAGAAGGCAAAGAGACATGACTTTCCATTTCGAATTCCAAGTAGAATACAAACAGTCATGTGAGGAAATCTATAAATAATATCCTCTTGATATGCAAAAAAAAAAGGGAGAGAGAGAGAGTTAATCAAGAGAAGGCAGAATATAGAAGTGTGAGGCAGAGAAGATTAAGAAAAGTAGAACAGAAGGAGAAGCTATAGAACAGGGCTGATATCTGAGGTAAATCAGCAAACTTTTAGTTTGATAAATTGAGGAAGTTGGAGCTTACCTATCAAGTTGCAGCTTGATAGCTGTCAGTTGTAGCTGACTGAGGTTGGAGCCTCCTGTAGGTTGGTGCCTGCAGAAAATTGAAGGGAGTTGGTGCTTCCTTGCAAGTTGTAGCTTGCAGAATTGAGGATAGAGCCTCCTGTAGGTTGGTGCCTGCAGAAAACAGTGGTGAGAGGGAGTTGGAGCTTGCCTTTGCATCACAACAATAATAAGATGTGGTTTTCTCCCTTTATGGGTTTCCACTTACATTTGTTGTCTCTATGTGTGCTTCTTATGTGTTGAGGTGATTATTTCAATCTGCTTAATTGCTTGTTGCTTTCAACTTAAGTATGGTATCACAATAAATTAATATTGGCTGCAAATAAGATTGCTCACATATTAAGCTGTAAATAACTTTGGTGAAAATTTTAAAAGGAAAATGTATGTATTAAACTGATTCACCCCCCCCCCCCTCTCAGTTTAATTAAAGATTCAACAATTGGTATCAGAGCAGGTTTCATTTGTACAAGTCTAACAACTGAAAGGAGATCCTAGGTTCCCAATATGGCTAGTAAAGAAGGATGCTCAACCAATAAAGCCCCTTTCTTCACTGGTGAAAATTATGCTTTCTAGAAAATCAGAATGAGGACATACATAATGTCTCTAGGAATAGAATTCTGGGCTGCTGTGGAATTAGGATATGCCCCGAAGGCAACTGACATAGAAAAAGACTCAAAACAAGATTTTGTGGCTAATGCAAAAGCCATGAATGCCATCCTGAATGGATTATGTGAAGCAGAGTTTATTAAAGTAATGCACAAAGACACTACCAAAAAAATATGGGATACTCTTGAAAACATACATGAGGGAGACCAGAAAGTAAAGACTGCCAAACTTCAAGTCTATAGAGCCCAGTTTGAAAACTTAAAAATGAATGATGATGAAGACATTGTCAGTTTCTTCCTAAAATCTGCAGAAATTATTAACAATATGAAAGCTCTTGGAGAAAAAATGCCAGAGAGTATAATTGTGCAAAAGATTCTAAGATCTCTTCCATCCAGATTTAATCCCAAGGTGTCTGCAATAGAAGAAACAGCTGATGTGGAGACCTTGACCATGAACCAGTTGCTTGGAAATATAATAGCCTATGAAATGAGGCTCCCACAGGAAAAGCCAAGTACAAGGGAAGCAGCCTTTAAAACAGAAAAGAAGAAAGAAGAAGAGGGAGACATATGCTCTTGCTCAGATCAAGAAGAGGCAAAGTTTGTGAAGAAATTGGATAGAGGCTCAGGTAAATAAAAAGGTAAACTCCTCTTCAAATGCTTTAACTGTGGAAGAGTGGGACACTATGCTGCTAAGTGTCCTCACAAGAAAGTAAGAAATCAAGCTCAAGAAACAGAGAGAGACACATCAAAGAACTGGCAGAAAGGAAAGAAATTCAGCAGAAAATCCTTCTATGCTTAGCAAGATAGCAGTGCATCTGAAGACTCAGATGAATCCTCAGGAGAAGAGGGAACCTCTGAATTCTTACTGATGGCCATAGAAGATCTTGAAGGACTCTTGCTATAAGAAGAAGAAGAAGGGGAAGTCGACCTTGAGGGGGAGTTAAGAAGTGCACTGGAGGAGATTGACAGACTCAAACTAAAATGCAGAAAACAAAAAGAGATCCTGCTCAAATATGTGAAAGAAGAACAAAACTCAGAAGTCCTCATGCAGCTAAAGGTAGAGCTTGAAGAATCCAAGAAGATAGAAGACATGTTACTTCAGCAAATCAAGGATAAAACCGAGAACAAGAGAAACTGGAAGAAGAAGTAGTATGTCTCAGGAAGAAACTAGAAAATGCTCAAAGGACAATGGTTATAAACTCTTCTCAAACAACAAGCTCTAGTAATTTGAATGAAATCCTGGTTGTTCAAAGATCCCCAATGATAAAAACAGGAATAGGCTATGAAGGAGAATTGAGTAAAGGAAAAGAAAAGGAAAACAAAAGTATAATTTTTGTAAAAGCAAAGAAGACTGATGAAGAAGCCCAGACAATTTCTACAAAAGAAGAAACATGTAATAAGGATGACAGAGATCAGAATAAATCCCTAGTAACAAAGAATATAATAAATACTAAGATGATAGAAAAAGAATCATATGCCCCTGAGTATGTCAACTTTGGAAGCCATCAGAGGAGATTCTTCCCTCCTAAGAAGAATGCCACCTGTTATGTCTGCCACAAGCCGAGACACATTGCTGCATATTGTTATGCAGGAAGAGTAATTCAGACCTGCAAAATATGCAAACAGTGAAGAGACTGTCTCAAACAAACAAATGGAGAAAACAACCTTACATCAAGTATGCAAATAATGTCTATGGTTATTGTTTTTATTGTAAGGAATTTGGCCATAAAATTATTGAATGTAGAAAGTATGGACAAAGATTGATGTTCAACACCTCAAGGAGGTTGATGAATGAAAGAAATTTTTTTCATACTCACAATTCTGCAAAAACTATGATCAAATGTTGTATATGCAATCAAATTGGACATACACCTTCCAAATGTCCTCTGAAAGGATGTGATTCATCAACTCACAAAAGCTACCAAACAAAAGGATGCCTCCAGTGGATAAAGAAGGAGAATAAGTGTGACTTAGCTTTAACTGCTCAAGATTTGAAGAGTCAATGGTATTTGGACAGTGGCTACTCTAAACACATGATAGGAGACAAAAGCAAGTTTATAACTCTTGATGGAAAGAAATCTGGAAATGTTACCTTTGGCAATGATAAATCAGGAAAAATAAAAGGAAAAGGCTCAGTCAGCATAGACAATGGCAGAGGAAAGGCCCAAGATGTACTATTTGTAGATGGGCTGAAAGAAAATTTACTAAGTGTCAGTCATATGTGTGACAGAGGCTATGAAGTTCTTTTTAGAGCACAAGATTATGAAGTCAGATCCAGCACCACAGGTAAGACTCTTCTCAAGGGTGTTCGAACAGAGAGTAATGTTTACATTGTGAAAGAGGGAGATGAAGCATGTCATCTTAGCAAGCTAGAAGAGTCATGGTTATGGCATAAAAGGTTGGGACATCTAAGCTTCGATCACATCATCATACTAAGTAAGAAGAAAGCTGTCAGAGACATGCCAGAAATTAAGAGGCCTTCTAATACCATATGCAAATCTTGTCAATTGGGTAAACAGACCCGCACATCCTTTAAGGCCAAAGAGGAGTTATCAAAAAGAAGACCACTCCAGCTTGTGCACATGGATCTGTGTGGACCTGCAAGAACTAAGACACCAAGTGGAGAATCCTACTTCATGCTGATAATAGATGATTTCTCTAGAATGACATGGGTCGCTTTTCTCAAGAACAAATCAGAAGCACTGGAAAAGTTTAAGATATTCAAAGCATTAGCAAAAAATCAAACTGGATGCAAGCTAAAATGTATCAGATCAGATAGAGGAGGAGAATTTACAGATTATGACTTTTCTGACCTATGCAATGAACATGGCATAAAACAACAATTCACTATTGCAGGAACACCTCAGCAGAATGGAGTAGCAGAAAGACAAAACAGATCTGTTCAACAAATTTCCAGAGCCATGATGCAAGAGAATAATATTGCTCAAACCTTCTGGGCAGAAGCAGTGCACATAGCAGTACATATCCTTAACAAAGCTCACTTAAGGCCAAGCAATGACAAGACACCCTACGAACTGTGGCATGGAAAGCCAGCCTCAATCAAACACTTCAGGATCTTTGGTAGCAAGTGTTACATAAAGAATAATGATGAAAATCTTGGAAAGTTTGATGCAAGAGCAGATGAAGGGATATTTCTAGGATATGCATCCAAAAGTAAAGGATACAGATGCTACAACAAGACTCTTCGGAAAATTTTAGAAAGTATTGATGTAAGATTTGATGAAGAGCTTCCAAACAAGACAAGAGATATAGATTGCAGCAGCCATCCTGAAAACCATGAAGAAGAGGACCAAGATGATGAAGAAACAAGCAAAACATCAGAAAATGCTGAACTGAACTCAAAAACCCCCTCAAGATACACTTAGAAGAATCATCCCGAAGATCAGATCATAGGAGATAAGAAAGCAGGGGTCGAGACAAGAAGGCAACTAACAGAACAAACTGAAGAGGTATACATAGCGATGTTGTCACAAATAGAGCCAAAGAAATTTGAAGAAGCCAGCAAGGACAAGTCTTGGGTGAATGCAATGAATGAAGAATTGGATCAAATTGAGAAAAAAAATACCTGGGAACTAGTTCCTAGACCCACTTAGAAAAATGTCATAGGATCAAAATGGGTATTCAAAAATAAAATGAATGATGAAGGACAGGTAATCAGGAATAAAGCCAGACTGGTCTGCAAAGGATATTCACAAATCGAAGGACTTGATTACGATGAAACATTTTCCCCTGTAGCCAGAATGGAAGCTATCAGAATGTTCTTGGCATTTGCATGCTACCAAAACTTCAAACTATATCAAATGGATGTAAAATCTGCATTTCTGAATGGAGACTTAGACGAAGAAGTCTACATGGAACAACTAGAAGGCTTCTCCTTGTCAGACAAAGAAGACTATGTGTGCAGACTGAAGAAGGCTCTATATGGATTGAAACAGGCTCCTCGTGCTTGGTACTCAAGACTGGATAAATATTTGCAAAAACAGGGTTTTAAGAGAGATGGAGTAGACAGCAATCCATATATAAAAGCCCATGAAAATGAACTCCTGATTGTTGTAGTGTATGTTGATGATATTATGTTTGGAAGAAACAAAGATGAACTAGCAAAAGGGTTTGCTGATGAGATGAAAACAGAGTTTGAAATGTCTATGATTGGAGAACTCAGTTTCTACTTGGGACTGCAAATTCAGCAAAAGAACACAGGGACATTCATCTCTCAAGAAAAGTACTTAAAAGAAATACTGAAAAGATTCAAAATGGAGGACTGCAAACCTATGACTATCCCCATGATCACGGGATGCAAGCTGTGTGCTGATGATGGGTCTGCAGATGTAGACCAAAAACTCTACAGATCCATGATAGGAAGCCTGTTGTATTTGACAGCATCTAGATGAGACATCATGCTAGCAGTAGGACTAGTGGCAAGATATCAAGCAGCGCCTAAACAAAACCATCTTCTGGCAGTAAAAATAATACTCAGATATCTACAAGGAACAGCACAGTATGGACTTTGGTATCCTAAAAGCAAAAGCTTCACTTTAACAGCTTACACAGATGCAGATTGGGCTAGCTGTGTTGATGACAGGAAAAGTACAAGTGGAGGCGCTTTCTATCTAGGAGAAAGTCTGGTGGCATGGTTAAGCAAGAAAAAAACATCCATCTCTCTGTCTACAGCTGAAGCAGAATATATAGCAGTAGCAGCATGTTGTACACAAGTCATGTGGATGAAGCAAACTCTTCAAGACATGAAGGTAAGCATTGATGAACCTATTTCAATCAAATGTGATAATACAAGTGCTATGAGTATATCTAAAAATCCTGTGCTTCATTCAATAACCAAACATATTCCAATCAAGTATCATTTCCTCCGAGAACAAGTGGCTTAGAAAATAGTAAAACTGGAATATGTACCAACAAAAGAACAGACGGCTGATATATTTACTAAACCTCTTGCTAGATAACCATTTCAATATTTGAGAGATAGACTAGGGGTAGTATCTGCAGATGCTACTCTCTGATATAAAGAGAAAGCACAATTTCAGGGGGAGAACAAAAATGAAAATATCATTCTAGGGGGAGAACAGCCAGAAAGGAAAGCATAAAACAGGTCCACAGGATCAGTATTATCAGTAGTATCAGCATTATCAATATTATCAGCATAATCTCAATATTATCAGCATTCAGCATGGAAAAGCAACAAGGACCCTTCAATTGAAAAATGCATCATCTCTGTCTGCAATCTAACACAGATTACATGCACTACAAATGAAACACAGCTATAAAACATATTCCTCAAAGTGTTCTCTCAACAAGTTTTATACATCACTCTGGAGCAGCATGGTACAAATTCAGCAGAAGAGGACCTAAACGTAACTCAGAGAAAGGAAATGCAAAAAGAAACCCTTTTCCATTGATGTCAAAGGGGGAGGAAGAAAAAACAAGAAAAGAAAGAGAAGGCAAACAGAGAAAAGTGGATTTCCATCAATGCCAAAGGGGGAGACTGTTGGAAATATTGTCATTAATGGAAAATGAGGCAGCAAAGATAGAGACAAGCAAAGAGAGCAGCATAGCAGCAAGATGTAGAGAGGGTCGAGCAGCAGAGACAGGGTCATTTAAAGAAGAGGCAGCAAAAGGAGAATGAAGGAAGCAAGGAGTAGCATTAGACAAGAAGAAGAGAAAGAAACAGAGAGACAACAGAAGCAACAAAGAAACCAGCAATATAGCGAGGCAGCAGAGAGGTAGCAGAGGAAGAAAATGTCGAACAAGATTGAATATGTTGTGCGTTAATTGCAATATCGATCAGTCAGGGGTAAGCAGAATCATATAAGGTAACAGTGGAAGTGGTGTCTATTAATTAAACTATGTTGAGGAATTGCACAGCGAAGGCAATGGAGGTAGCAAGGATAGAGACTGGTCGAGCAGCAGAAGCAGGTAAGGCAAAGGCACAGGGAAGAACTGTTATCGAAAGACAAGAATAGTCGAATACAGAGACACAACTATTATTGCAAAGACACAGTCGTTATTCCGAGAATCACTACCCAGCCGGGCATTACATATAACATAAACACAAATTCCGGGAATCGCTACCCACGCTGGAGTATATGTGCAGCGCATCATATAATCAAATGTCCAAATAATATTTATGAAGTTATACGGAGCGCATAATACAAATTTTTATAAGGCGGGACCCGCAATATCGCAACTTCGCAACATTGCGCCATCGCACCATCGAAATATCGCAACTTTGCAACATTGCGCCATCGCACCATCGCAATATCACAACCATCGCATTATCGCAACCATCGCAATATCACAATATCGCAACCATCGCAATATTGCAATATCGCAACCATCGCAATATCGCAGTTGGTTAAAACTGCACAGCAACTATCGCAAATTAGAAATTTGCGATTGCGATCAATCGCATTTGAAAACGTGTCAGGTGGGCCCGAAAGGAGTTCTATATGTTTTAAAACAGGCTTTATTGTATGTGCCGAGAGTATGTTAAGGTGTATTAAAAGGGTAGATTATATGATTAAATCATCTTATAATTAAGCTAAGAGACAAAGTTGGGTTATATATATATATATTAAAAGGCGCTGTCATATATATATATATATAGAACGCTGTTGCGATAAGCCGTACGGTCTGTAGACCCACGGGCCTCAGCTTAAGGGGAGGGTGATTATTAATGTAATACAATTGTGATATATGTATGTTCTGGCCTGCGGAATGTTCCACATCAACAAGACACTTGCTACAAGTCAACAGTCACGTATTTTTTTAAAAGGCACTGATATAAAAGCATTGTTACATATATATAGCAATTACACCACAGTAGAGGACAAAATAGAATACAGAGTAGAAAAGAGTTAAAACACAATCACAGAAAAAGACAAAACACAGTCAAAGAAAAGACAAATACGCAGCTAGCCAAGAGGGTGAATGAGTGAGCTGGAATTCACTTTGTAATTTGAATGTAAATATTTTAATTGTTTTTTATTGTTTGTGATGCATTGGCAAGTCTCTGAGAGAGAACAAATTCCCACTGTAATGTTAAATTGATACCTACAGTTATATTTTCTGAGTAATCAGATAAAAGGAGTGAGAAGGCAGAAGGCAAAGAGACATGACTTTCCATTTCGAATTCCAAGTAGAATACAAACAGTCATGTGAGGAAATCTATAAATAATATCATCTTGATATGCAAAAAAAAAAAAAAAAAAAAAAAAAATTTTGGAGCAGAGGTAAGAGTAAAGAAAGAGAAGGCAGAATACAGAAGAGTGAAGCAGAGAAGATCAAGAAAAGAAGAGCAGAAAGAGGAGCTACAGAACAGAGCTGATATCAGAGGTAAATCAGCAAACATTCAGTTTGTTAAATTGAGGAAGTTGGAGCTTCCCTATCAAGTTGAAGCTTGATAGCTGTCAGTTGTAGCTGACCGAGGTTGGAGCCTCCTGTAGGTTGGTGCCTGCAGAAAATTGAAGGGAGTTGGTGCTTCCTTGCAAGTTGTAGCTTGCAGAATTGAGGATAGAGCCTCCTGTAGGTTGGTGCCTGCAGAAAACAGTGGTGAGAGGAAGTTGGAGCTTGCCTTTGTATCACAACAATAATAAGATGTGGTTTTCTCCCTTTATGGGTTTCCACTTACATCTGCTGTCTCTATGTGTGCTTCTTATGTGTTGAGGTGATTATTTCAATCTGCTTAATTGCTTGCTGCTTTCAACTTAAGTATGGTATCACAATAAATTAATATTGGCTGCAAATAAGATTTCTCACATATTAAGCTGTAAATAACTTTGGTGAAAATTTTAAAAGGTGAATGTATGTATTAAACTGATTCACCCCCCCCCCCTCTCAGTTTAATTAAAGATTCAAGAGGTAGGTGATCTATTCACGATCTGTATCCATTTGCAATCTACGAAAGTAGGATTTATATTTTTATGTGTTGTTACTAGACCCATCCTAGGGCTAGAAGGATCGTCTCTGTCTGCAAAAAGGATTTTCGTGCATAACACTATGCTCTTATGCCACTTTTTGGGAATCATGATTGCCATTATACGAAAACCCAAAGGTTTTATTCAACGATCGCATCGCCAGAGATAAGGATCCATGAGATGAGGTTAGTCCATGTCGAGAAACACACGAGGAGCATTGGTTTAACCAATGGCTAAGAATCTCCCCGCAAACGTGAGTCGAGTGTGTATCGATCTTTTGACCTATGCTTTGACGCTATTTCTTTGGAATCATGATTTTCATTAGACCAAAACCCATAGGTGTTAGTTAACGATCTCATCGCCAGAGATAAGGATCAATGAGAAGAGGTCATTCCATGTCGTGAAACACACGAGGAGTGTTGGCTTATCCAATGTCCAATAATCTCACCCCCAATGCGAGTCTAGTGTATATTGAACTTGTGACCTATGATCTGACACCACTTTTTTTGAATCATAATTTTCCATAGACCAAAACCCATAGGTGTTAGTCAACGATCGCATCGCCAAACAAAACGATCCACAAGAGGCAGTTAGTCCATGCCTCGAAACACACAGGGAATGTTTGTTTATTCAATGTACAAAAATCTAAAATTTTTGGTATGCGTTATATTATTTCCACGAATAGTCGCACGTGCGGGAGAGGTACAGGGGGGTGATAGTCCCCCTGTTCATTGCGATGGGTGCAGCTGGGTGGTCACAAGGGAGGCGGTAGTCCCCCCTGTCCATGGGTTAGCAGGGGGCAAGTAGCCCCATGAGCGGGGTCCGTGGAAACAGCTCGAGAAAAGTTTTTGAACCCTATCTTAGGTTGAAGGACCTGCCTATGTTATTTTTCATGGGTTTACACATGGTTTTGGGGCATGATGGTTTCCTACACCTGGTATTTTGTAGATCTATTCAAGGAAACTACAGTTATGTTATAATCAAGGGTTAATGGATTTGGGTGTATGAATGCTTCGACATTTATATATATGTGTTGTAACACCAAAAGGAATATAATGAAAAATCAAGCTGGTAGTCCTGATTTGGGATCCAGGGGACAAATATGCGTGTATATTTATTTTGTGTTTTATGCTCTCTATTGTTTGTTTTTTTTTTTAAGAACTCGTTGGTAAACAATTTCTATAAAGGGTTAAAACCTACATTTGGTATCAGAGTTGTTTCAGCTTCAAGGGGATTACTTTGCTGCTGAGGGGTTTTTTTCTCGAGCCTGTGGTAGACCCTATTTAGTGGGATATCTACGTGATCGATTCTTGTGGTGAAAGAAGATGGCGAGCAGTGGAAAGATAGTGATCGATAAAATTTAATGGTTTGAGTTTTAAGTTGTGGAAACTCAAGATGGAGGATCTGTTGATGGATAAAGATCAATGGATCACGGTAGATTTGGGTACTAAACCAACAAAAATGTTAGATGAATATTGGGCGAATTTGGATCGGAAGGCAAAGAGCACAATATGATTGTGCCTCAGATTCAGTATTTTCGAATGTATCTGGGGAACCTACGATGAAGACATTGTGGGTCAAGTTAGGGACTTTGTACCAATCTATGTCTTTGGTGAATAATTTTTTCCTGCATAAAAATATATATAACCTGAGGATGACAAATGGAGACTTGGTGATAGAGCATATTGATGCCTTCAATATGGTGGTAAGTGAGTTTTCATATGTTTACATTAAAATATCAGATCAAGATAAGTGCATTAGTTTGTTGTGTTTTCTACCAGATTCGTGGGACAGTCTGGTTGTTGCAATAGGTAGCAATACAACTACCTTAAATTTTGATGAAATTGTCTCCTCCTTCCTATTAGAGGAAATGAGATAGAGAAATATTGAGGGCCAGAATGGAGATTCCTTATCTGTATGGGCAAGGTCCCAGAGTAGAAAAAAAAATAAGTTATTGAGTGAGAGATCTAAATCTAGAGGGAGATCTAAATCTCCAGGAAATCCTGTAAAGGTGTGTTGGAAATGCAGAAAGGAAGGGCACCTCAAAAAGGATTGCAGATTTAAAGCTCTTGAGAAAGGAAAGGGATCTAACAATTCTCCTTCTGTAGAGGAAAAAACCACCTTAGATGAAGATGGGGATGTGTATTTGGCTTATTCTTCAAATACACATGTAGATCATGAGGCATGGTTGATTGACTTAGGTGCATCCTTTCACTTCACTCCCCATAGGGAGTGGTTCTACGAGTATGAGAAGTGTTATGGTGGTGATGTCTTCTTAAGGGATGATAGGAAGGCAAGAATCGACGGACGTGGAAATTTAAAGTTGAATATGCAAGGTGGAAGGATTATAACACTTCCTTGTGTTCTACATATTCCTACATTGGCGAGAAATCTAATTGCTATGAGCAAGATGGATGATGCAGGTGTAAAAACATTGTTCGAGAAAGATAATTGCAAGATGGTTCTGGGAGCATAGGTATTAATGTAGGGATTTTAGATTAGAACTATGTACAAGCTTCAGGGTGGCACTGTTATTGATGGGTGTAACAGTTTTTTGGTTCCTAAAAGTGGAGCAAAAAGCCCAGCGGTCTCTAGAGAAAAGACCATGCTATGGCATCAAGGGCTTGGACATATTGGAGATAAGGTCCTTTGGAACTATATGGTAATGGTATGGTAGAAGGTATGTCTAATTTCTCTCAGGATTTTGACTTCTCTGAACATTGTGTATATGGTAAGCAGAATTTGGTGAGTTTTCCTTCTGGTGCTAAGAGGGCGAAGAAGATATTAGAGCTTGTGCACAATGATATGTTTGGACCTGTGTCAGTTCCATCATTGGGTAAGTTTGTGTACTATGTTTCATTCATAGATGACTTCTCAAGGAACACGTGGATATATTTCTTGAGGAATAAATCTTAAGTCTTTGACAGATTTAAAGAATTTAAGGCTCAGGTGGAAAACTAGACAGAGAAGAAGATAAAGGTGTTGAGTATAGATAATGGTGGAAATTTTTGCAAGAAGGAATTCGAAGAGTTATGTAAGAAGTGTGGTATAGCATGGCAGAAGACTACTCCATACACACCCCAACAAAAATGAGTTGCAGAAGAATGCACAGAACATTAATGGAAAAGGAAATAAGTATGTTGAGTGGTACTGGGTTAGGACAAGAATTTTGGGTAGAGGAAGTGGAGACTGCATGTTACCTGGTTAACATATCACCTTCATCATCGTTGGAGGATAAGACTCCACATGATCTATGGGCTTGTAAGAAAACCTCTATTTCACATATGAGGGTATTTGGATGTGATGCATATGTACATGTTCCAAAGGATAAAAGTACCAAGTTGGATAATAAATCTAAGAGGTGCATCTTTGTTGGGTATAAGGATGGTTTAAAAGGTTATAAGATTTGGAACCCAGAAACAAGGAAAGTTGTGTAAAACCAACATGTGGTGTTTAGAGAGGTGAAATATGTTATTAAACATGGAGTCCTAACAAAAGAACCTGAGAGGATAGAGTTTGATCTAAAGGAGGATGAATCAGAGTCTACAACAGAAGAAGATTCGGAAGCTGAAGAGTGAAAAACTCCAACTGTGAGAGGATCAGTTCGGGAAAGAAGACAGCCAGAAATGTATAGTCGATCTGCTTTCCATTCAAATTTTTCTTTATCTATGACTAGTGATGATCCTAGAGCTGTCAAGGAGGCAGTGGATTCATAGAATGGAAAACTTTGGAAGGAGGTCGTGGTTGATGAAATGACATCCTTGCATAAAAATGAGGCACGGGATCTGGTTGGGTTGTCAACTAGAAGGAATTCCAATTGGATAAAATGGGTGTTTAATAAGGATATGAAAGTATAAGCCATTTGGAGGGATTTTTGGAGCCATTTGGAGGGCTTGTGGGAGCCATTTGGAGGGCTTGACTTGGTGGTTAGAAGCCCCTCCTAGGATCATATTTCACAATGATTAGATTGGTTTCCATTGGACTAGTGGAGGGTAGCGAGTTGGTGACCAAAAGTAGCCATTGACAACTTTTCCTAAAGGGAGTGTAACAAATAAATTTTTTGTGAAGTTGTGGAGCCTAATGTGAGTTACAATTATGGGTTAGGGGACTGCTATATTGGCATATTGAACCTCAGGTATTGGTCAACCTAGAAGATTAGATTGAATAAGCATGTGTTCATTGTAGAAAAATTTACTTGCAATATCGATAGGTGGGAGCCCTCCATAAGACTCTATGTGTTGTCTCTTGATGGACTAAGGGGTAGCTAGAGAGAAAATCGGGAGTCAAGGACCGATAGGACGAGATAAGACATAGATACTGGAATGATATTGTCATTGTATCTTGTATTCTTGTATCCCTTGTATGGGAGCCCTTGACTATTGTATTATTCAATTGGTTTAATATAACAAATATTGGGTTGTTATACATATTTATACAATATTTTGTAAAAAAAATTCTATTGTTGTGCATGTGTGATTTACTTCTATTTATATTCTAATTTTCAAAGTAGCATTGTTGATATTCTTAGTGTGGTAGCTTAAGAGATTTTAAGATTCTATCCTAGATTGCAAGATCATGGAAACTCAACATTAACATGTCCAACGACTTCATTTTCTATGAGGATTAAAATTTTCCTCTTCTTCGATGTAAGAAAGTTTGATGACCCAACTAATTTGTTGTTTTCATTGCAAAATGAAGCCATTTTGATAGATTCATACATAGATATAGTGATACTTACTTGTGAAGTGAAGGTACTTCTGGATGATTAAATCTTCAACTTAATATATTTCTTGATGATGCTGATAATAGAATATTTCCTTTTGATGAATATTTCTTCCTTCAAGTACTTTTTTAATAGTAATTAATGACTCAAGAAGAGGGAGATGACTTTGATTCCTTGATGATGATGGTAGTGCTTCTTCCTACCTCCCTTGAATATATAGGCTTCAAGATCCTTCAATGCATAGTTTTTATTTTAGTGGAGGTAGAGTCCTTGAGATTTTTTCTTTGTGATGGTGATTGAAAATTTTCTGAGCTTCTCTAAAATTCTCCAACTGTAGAACCCTTCTTTGGATGAGCTATGGTTTTGAGGTCGCCTTCTCTTTAAGATGTGATGAATTGTTCTTTTTGATTGGATTTATTGTCCCTTATGTATCCTTTCTTTATGGTTCAATGTACTCTTTGATTCCTTTTAATGATCCTTTCCACAAGCTTCCTTTCCGTGTCTTGTCACCTCAGCTCTAGTCCCATGTTGATAAACATAAGGGCAACATGTTAGGTTATGTATCTTACTTTGATAATTGCTTATGATGTATATTTTTTTTCTTAACTTAATTAACTTAATATTTCTCTTGATTTTATTTAATGTTATTATTATCAAATAACTATCAAATCATAAATAACAATGAAACATGATAACAGTAGATGTAGGCTACCAAGTAGGGCTAAAATTATATTCTCCTAAGAAGAAAAGACACAAAAATGTCTCTCTTCTTATAGACCTTCAATTTAAGAATTCTAAGAGCTATAACCCTTGACCAAGAACCCTACGAGACCAAGTCAAAACAAATCCTTGATGTGTGTCCCTTCCATGAAGTCAACGCTGATAAAACTTTTTTCACAACCTTAAAATTCAATGCTTCATTTTATACTTACATGATTGAAAAGGCATTGGAGGGTCATTTACTCTTACTATATCTCAAATATTTTTTTCTTACAACATGTAACATTCCCAAAAGGGTCTTTAATACATGAAAATGACTCAATTAACCTAGAAGAACTCATTGGGTGCTTGATCTAATAATAAATTTCGCTTTAGCATGAAACCCATGCCTTAAGAACAACAATAATAAATTTATTTTTTTCTTTAAATTAAATACATAAAATCATGATTACATATGTCATTATGAACAATTAACCTAGCTACATATTTCAATACCTTATGGCCATGAGGAATTAGCTCAGTTTCATCCATTATCCCTTATGTTCTTGCAAGGGTGTTAATTTTCACAGTACTCTATGTTGTTTCAATTACTTTTAGACCTATGCAATTCTTCAATTAGAAACATTTTAAATAACAATTCCTCTTTCACATCATAAAAAATAACTGAATATATAACAATAAATGTAATGACAAAGGATAGAATCAAGACATCAATGAGAGACATCAGATCTGGTCAAAGACTAGGTAAAAACCCGATAAGGGGTAAAACACTTTGAAAATTATTCTTCTATTAGATTGTCATAAAATGTTAAATAGAGAGTACAACTATCAAAATATAAAATCATCGATTAAAATTCACCTAAAAACATTTCGAAATATGTTCTAGAGCATACAAATATATCAAAGACAATTTTTCCTATCTACGGTCAAGTGCAGTCAAATGTAAAAATTTAGCGCTAGAGCCCAACCGCATGATGGAAGATGTGTGCATGTGGTTGATACCTTACAACCACATGGATGATATTTCTAGCCTATGATTGTCACCAAAAATGTCCTGTGAGGATCCTTCAGTTGTGACCAAAAAGCTTAGAACACATGCGAGCTTTAGACCGTGTAATCTCGGACCAGCTGTTGAGATAATGCCTCAATTATTATGCTTACTTAGTTTGGATTGTGTTGTTGAGGAAGTTGAGAGATTCTCTCTACTTCTCTCTCTAAGATTAGCATTAGTTCAACTATATATATTTGATGTATCTCTGAGTATGGAATATAGAAATAATTATTTGTGTGTGAATCCTGTGCGTTTCTGCTCTCTCATAATTTCTAATATGGTATCGGAGCCACTACTGGCTTAAATCCCTCACGGGATGGCCAGGAAAATGTGAGATTGAATATAGTGTGGATTTTAAGCCTTATATTTATTGCTATGAGATTTGTGTAGAAGAGAACCAATTATTGAACAAATTAGCATTATTTAAATTAGTCGTTCTTGACGTTCTACAGGGACGAGAGAAAAATTGGCTAATTTGATTGTGTGGGTTTGTTATATGCTGATATTGTTGTGCTACGGGCCAAGAGAATCAGTTACAGGTTATAGGTATCAGTGTGAAGCAGGTCAAGTTGTTAGATTAGCTCTTGAACACATTCAGTATTCAGACCATTTGCCTAGCCACTGATGGATAGCCGAAAGAAAAATATTCGACAGATGGTGATTGGTCCATAGGATGGTTCATCACTTGTCAGCTCTTATCGCGGAAGCCCCGACGAGCCGATTTGTCAATATTGTTGATCTTGCAAAGTTCATTATTGCTGGTCAGAAACAAATGTATTTTAAATGGGTTGAATGGTAGCTCGAAAATGGTGGAGAAAAGAGCGTTGTCTATGAGATCTCAGAGTGGGTACAAATGTTAATGAAGACCAGGGCAGACAAATGTTTGTATTGATTTAGTGTGTTCTCCATTTCCGTAATGTAGGCATTAAGAGGGGGTGTTGAGATAATGCCTCAATTATTATGCTTACTTAGTTTGGATTGTGTTGTTGAGGAAGTTGAGAGATTCTCTCAACTTCTCTCTCTAAGATTAGCATTAGTTCAACTATATATATTTGTTGTATCTCTGAGTATGGAATATAGAAATAATTATTTGTGTGTGAATCCTGTGCATTTCTGCTCTCTCATAATTTCTAATACCAGCATGAACCACTTTCCTCGACGCAACCTTAGACCTATAAGAACGAGTCAATGAAGAAGACAAAAAAAATAGTCTTGGTGTTGTCCAAATAATCTTGACGTCACTTGTATTTATAGTCTTCCAAAGGTGGCCAATTTCCTGTTAGCGTTGACTTGTCCAAATGTGCATATGTGAGCTTTTGTTCATAAGCATACTCTCCCTTGTCCAAATTGAGTTCTTTAATGGTCAAAATTGGTCCTCTAAAAATTATGAATTGATTCACATGGTTGGAATTTGTCGGTGAGCTACTAAATTAACACTCCCTCTCAGCAACGGAGAAATTCCAACTGCATTGTGACATGTGTATCTTATCGCAATATCATGTCCCATATCTACTCAAATCTATTTAGTGAAGCATTCTCGAATCTAAAGAAGATGAAAAGGGGAGCATTAGATACCACCCTCTATAACATCATAGAGCACATCTAAATCCAAAAAAATATCACGGACCACATCTCAGCCTGAAATTACATCATGGAGCACATACCAACCCAAAATCTCATGGAGGAGATATCAAACAATAGGTGATATATGGGATCATATCTCAAAAATCCCTATCGTCCATTGATGTTTCCAATAATTACCCCAAAGACTCATGTGGTAGAACACTTGTATCATAAGCATCTAGGGTTGTACACCTCCAAGTACCCTCTCAACCCGCTAGAGAAGTAATCCTAAAAAGCCAAATTTTTGGGTATGATGCCAACTAGGGTATACTCTATAAAGACTAGGATATGGGAGAAACATCTTAAACTCTATAGGTAAAAATTCACGCAACAACATCTACAACCATTGTTTCCAAAGACCCCCCAACCCCAAGATCCCTTTATCCCAATTCCTCACCTTGGGAGCTCAGACAAGGGGGAAGAGATGGCTCAATGCTCTCGATGAGTGATGGCCATTATCAAGAGGTATCACATCCATTAGTCCAATATTCTCTCTAAATACCAAGAACTTCCCTTTCGGTTAAGCCTATTAGGTCCCTATATTACTAGTGTAGTCCCTTATTGTTGTTATTGTACCCCCCTTATTATTATTATTGAACGCTTGTAGCCCCCATATTGTTATTATTGCACCCCATAAAAGCCACTATTTTTATTTTTGTGCCCTTACATTAATATCTTTAGGTCCACTAGGATTATATTGAGACCTTGTGGACTCCTATATATAGAAAATAGGTTTTGTCATTTGTATCATCCAAGAATTTTTCATTGATATAATGTAAAGGAGGTTGCACCTTCATAGTGGTTCATTTCTAAGGCGTTGGTCTCTCTTTTATTCTATTTTGGGAGTTGGTTTCTTAGCATTTGGTATCAGATATTTGGATTCTAGGGTTTCGCTACTTCAAATAGGACATCGTGGCATTTTCGCGATAATTTTTTTTCTATGAAGGTTCAAAAGCTAAAAAAAACCCAAATGTGAAGCAATCCTAAGGAACTTCATGTAAATATTTCAGATATTGGTTCACAATATTTTCAGAGATATTTGTGGAATATAGGGTTTTTGCAGCCTCCCAAATTTCATCTCAAAGAGGCTACCTTGGGAAAATCATCATAACTCTTTCTCTCTAAGAAAGGGATTGGAATTCTATAAAATGTGGCGAATATTAAATGGATTTTAGTTTCATGTGTATCAATTTCAGAGCTGAAGGAGGAAACAGTGAGATGTGGCACGTCGTACAAGTTCACTCTACTGAACTAGTCCATAATTAGGTCATTGTGGGAGATTGGGCATAACTTTGTCTTAAGGAATCCAAATCAGGTAGGACTTGTGGCATTGGAAAGAATATTCATAGGGCTACTAAAGGAATAATTTTGAAATATTTGGGATTCGAAATTACAAAGATACATCACTTTCTATATCCAGCTCCTTAAAATCATGAAAATAACATGCATTTTTTTTTTCAAATTACACAAGTCTTGTTTGAAAAATCAATTTGAAGTGATTTCGAAGGCATATTGAAGAATAGAAATTAGTATTGGGTTTTAAAATTCCCCCCCTAAACAAAATTCAACAACCATTAATCCCTCAATAGGATCTACTCTGACTCATGAAAATGAATAAGTGCGACATGATATATCAAAATTAGAATACAAAGTATAACAACTTTCGTTGTTGCAAAGAGCAACAAAAAATGAAATGAAAGTTTTGAAGAAAGGTTTAGAAGCTAATATGGATGGTCTGAAGAAAGGTGTGGAAACTAAGATGGATGGTTTGAAGAATGGCATGGAAGCTAAGATGGATGACATGGGAGAAAAAATGAAGGCAGCATGGAATACATGAAGAATTATTTAACAGTATATATGGAAGGTTTGAAGGAAGATTTGACAAAGTTGATACAAAAAATAATTCCTAATGGCGAAAATACAGTAGAGGAAACTCATGATGAGAAAAAATTAAATTTTAATCATTATTTCATAAACTCTAATGTGAGCCTGACCGGATCTGTGTCACCCTTCTAGGCCTACATCATCTCTGCATGAGTAGACTGGCTCCGCGTCACCCCTGCAGGGCCTCTGTGTTGTCCCTTTGGTGCTGCACTACCTATTTCTGATTCTGTGCAGCTTCAGCTACCCTCTTGCAACAAAAAATCTTCAGCCCTATGCTGATGGCTTCTGCTTGATCTGCAATCACTCTGATACCATGTGAAAATTTCTGAATATAGAAACCCTAATGCAGTATCTTGATTTATTTTTCCTACTTGTTTGATTTAATTAACAAGTTATTTTCTGAATATTCAGTAAAATATAAAATCAAATGCAACTTCATCCTACACATACATATAGATCATTTACTGAAGCATAATGCACACATGGCAAAGGACATAGTACTTTTTGGACAATGTCCCCGGAGAAACCCAATGCTGGAAAATTAGTGCAACAACTATTAGAGGGTTTGTTTATTAAGCAAAATATATCAATAAAATCAAGGGAACCCATAATGTTTTTCCCAATAGAGAATTCATGGCAGATTTACCTATTACTCAGAGATAGAAAATATGGTTGATTTAGCCAAGGAAGCACTTTGAAAAACACTGAATACGATCCCTTTCTAGCCCACTAGAACCCCAACGCTACTCCTCAAGCCTCTGCGTCAGCTTCTCCTACCCAGCGTAGCCACTGCATAGCCTTTGCACAACACAGGCTGCCCCTACATCACCCTTCGAGTCTCAACGTTGCCTCTGCATCACCCTGAAAGCCCTGCGTCAGCCTTTGCGCTGCCTCTGCGTGAGCCTAGCTGGGTTGTGTCCCTCTTGCTAGTCAACGCACTACCTGGTATGGAATGACCTCTCAGCCTTAGTATTCTCAGCCTTGGATTAGAAAAATCCCTTACCGATCTGTCCCTGATCTCAAGCACTACAAGCTCACTCAAAAATTCTCAAAAAACCAAGCCCCAGAATTTCAAATTAGCTCAAGTGCTACCGCTTTTTATGTCTTCTCCAACTGACGCCAAGCCTTCCTTTAATACTTTTCTCGTTGAGAAATCAATTACCGTGATATAATCTCTAATTAACGGCTAAGATTAGAAAAGACTTGAACCATGTTACCTAGAACATTCTCACCCACATGTTTAAATTAATTCCCTTTAATTATTTTATTTCCCTAAGTTAGACATAGGGTCTCCATTAAAATAATTGATTTATTGAAGCCTCTCCACAAAGTTTTGGAGCTAGAGCGTATCTGATGATACCCAAAATCTCAACATATTGGTGGCCACTTTCCTATTCCACTTGGACCCCCACCATTGTTTCTTTCAATTTTTTAGTTTCCTTAATTGTACCATAATTCACTATTTTTGGTAGTTTTTCAAGTCCTGAATCTGGAGCTGTTTTGAGGCCCTAAACGACGTTTTCTGGGAAAACCACCCCCAATCAAATATGGGTCTCTGACTCGATATTCTATGTCAACAGTTGTAGTCCTAGATAATTATTTCTAACAAGGTATCATGTACGTGAAATGGTGATCGTATGCTAATGTACGACCCCAGGAAATTGATTTACCAATTTATCCAAATGAGGCCCATAGTTTGGTGTTTCATCTCCTTGGGTAAGGTTTTTGGATGTTTAGGCTTTTTCATTGTTTCTCAATAATAAATAGGCCTTCGAGCATCATTCTAACACAGTTCAGAGGCATGTAGCCACCACATCTCTTCTCAGAGATAAGCTACCAATGCCCTAGCTAGTTTATTTCCATTCTGTCTATAATCATATTTCAGTAATGTAATATTAATGAAATGAAGTCTTATTTCTGCTACATCTCTGCGCTTATGTATATTTCTATATTTTATTGTGTTCCTGCATAATTCTAGATCAATCTCTCCCTCTCTACTCACATCATTAGTTCGAACTCCGTACAACAATTGGAGCTTCTCTCTCTATCTCACACGTGTGGATGAATGACAGATTGCTCGGAAGAATTTTGGATCTATTTTCAGGTTGTTTTGTAGAGCATTGACGAGTGTTGAATTTGGGTCAATATCACACCTTTTTCTGTGTTTTTTAGGCTTAAGTTTTGATCTCCCTAAGCCATAACCCTTGGCATAGAAATCAAGGATTTCTGAGCATGTTGACTAGCATTGACTGTATCGCTGACTTTTCTGTTGATCGAGTTTGACTGAGTTTTTCGGATCTTTTTTGGGCTGATTTGGACTATTTTTGGAGACTGGATTGAGTAGGTTTGACTGAGCTGATTTGGAGGTGTCTTCTTACTGGTTTGAACAATGTTGACTTTCTATTTAGGGCATATTTTTGACTGCTATTTGACTGAATTATTGGGCATGTATATTCTGTAAATTTTACTCTCTCTCTCTCTGCTGAACTTTTGAAGAATAATAATAATATTTGATCAAAGGGTTTTCCCCGAATTGGTGTTTTTCCTTGACATTCGCCAAATATTGTGTCCTCTTTTATGGGCTTCTCTTCTACTTATTTTTAATGATATATCAGCATTTACTATCAATGTTAATGTGACTGCTAACCTGGAAATTGATATTGGGCTAATAACGAAAGATTGAAGTAAATTTCTCTAAAGCATAGAACATACCATTTTTATCTAAAATTAACACCATAACATCTCCATAGAGAAGGTATGAAGACTTTGATAAAGTTTGGAAAGGAAGGAGACCCTTGACATTAAATATCTTGGAGATGTGTGAATATCTTGAGATAAGCCATCACAAAAGGTAATTTTGATTTGATGTTCATTTTGATTTTTTGAACATCATCTAGATGGACTGATACAGGGCTACCGAAGGAGAGTTGTAGGTGTTATCTATAACTAGCACCCATGTGATTGGATGGAACATCCTGAAGGAAGCATGACTTGGAGGAGGTAGAAGTATGAAGACAAGATAGATATGAAATAGAAGATCACTCTCTGATGAAGAGAAAGATGACATGACTCATGTAACTTGTGAATAAAAGTGATGGATGGTTGATGCCCTACGACTGATAAAAGCTCCCTTATGAATAGGATGAACTTCATGACATCGAAAGAAGGAGCCCCACTAGTAGCTGATGGTCCCATGATCTCCGACTAGAGCAGAAAAATACTAGAAGGAAGTCCGTGGTTAAGAGGGAGCTTGGACAAGTCCTTGGATAAGAGGGAACTTGGGTACATTCCTTTTATAGGAATGGGTACATTCCTTAGTTGAGAAGGAGAGATAGACACATCATTCTTGTCTTCACTTTGGAAGAAAGAATGAGGGTTGGGTAGGCATCTGGCATTCGATACTCTTTGAGGATGTGGTAGGGCATCCAAGATAAGAGTAGTCGTACAAGACTGATATTCTTTGAGGAATAGAGATAAGAATAGTCCTGGAAGGACATACCTTGTGAACACCCGAGTGGGGTATGTTCCTTGAGAGATAATGATGATGATGTCTATAAATCATTCGTCTCACCAACGTTGTGCTCTGATCTTGTGTTAGAGATAGATTTGATCTATGTGACAATGCTGGTTGGTATGATGCTAAACATATGGGTTACTAATCTGACTCTTGTTATGAGAATTATTGAGATTGAGAATGCGCAACTACCTTGTATGGATTATGAATACCTCCCTAATTGAGAGGGAGTGTTGAAATGCATAACTAGGTTTAGTATTCATACTAAAACATGTAATGATGATTTTATTTATAAAAGAAAAATTATTTTGTTATATTTTTTCTAGAGGCATGTTTTTCGTGCTCAAGGAAATTTATTTTTGGGTCAATCTTCCATTGTGAGCTCCTAGGGCTTGTCATTGAAGTCATTAATTCATTTTCATGTATGAAAGACCCATTTGGGTATGTTACACATTGTAAAAGAAATTGTATTTGAGTAAAAAAAACCCTCCACAACCTTTTCTATGGGATAAAATCAAATCTGCCTCCAAAAGAAACAAGTCGACCTATCAAGAGGACATGTCAGCATAGGTACAATATTAAGTTGGCCTACTAGCATGGGTGAGAATCCTATATATAAGAGGACTCAACCTCATTCAAGTGGCATCAATCAAGCATTCTTGTCAAGGAAATAAGTGCGAATAAGGAAGAAAGGAAGCCTCTTGTGTAGCGAAGAGAAGCAAGGAGAAGAGCGCAATATTTAAGGACAATTTTTGGGCCATTCATGTCACAGGTGTGACTGTAGTTAGGGATTCTGTAGTAGGGCATTGCAGACTTTGAAGAATCTGAGATGTAGCCTAATAAAGGATTATTTTTCTCGCTGAATTCACAAGAAGAAGAGTCCAAGACAAGCAAGGAGAGAAAATACTTAAAATTGGCTTCATCATCTCACATTTGGCCTATGTTGAGATTTTGAGTGTTGAGGTAGCATTAGGTGTGCTCTGTTGGTTTATGGTAGCATTGGATGTGATATAGCCTTGTAATTTTGTATATAGTCTAAGACACATGTATTCCATAAAACCCTGAAATGGTTTTAGAAAATTCCACTTAGAGATGATTTAATTAAATTAATTTATCATTTTTTAATGTTTTCCTAAGTCTAAACTTGGGAAATTTGATTAATTAAAGTGTATTAATTAAATTAAGTGTGAATATTCTAGATAAAGTCATGGATCACCCCCAAGTTAATCTTAGCCCTTGATTATGTTTTAATCTTGGTCATTGAAGAGTCAATAAAAGATTATAATAAGGAGGGTGAGGGGCCTATGGAAAATGCACTTGACACTTGAGCCATAGAGCATTTTCGAATTTGTGTGAGAAATGTTGGAATCAAAATTTCCGTTAGACAAAAACCTGCAGGCGTTAGTCTCCGCTACAATTTCTAGAGTTAGGATCCATGAGAGGCGGTTAGTCCATGTCACAAAACACATGGGGAGCATTGAACCCAATGTTAAACAATCTCCACCCCAACGTGAGCTGGGTTAGTTTCAAACTCGAGACCTGTCGCTCTGATACAAATTTTTGGAAATAATGAGAGCGGGGTGTGTTATGAGGTAAATCCTCTCTGCGGACAGAGATGATCCCTCTAGCCCTAGGGTGGGTCTAGAAACAAAAGGACACGCTATAGTGTTGCTTCCTAGTTAATGAATCAACAAAAGACACGCTAGATTGACCTACCTGGAATCCAACGTTGTCATTTTTGTGAAAAGAGTAGTAGCCTCTCGCTCCTGCCTTGGAAAATCACAATCCATTCATTGTTACGCTCGGATACCTGCACATATAACAAGGAACAAGAACAACATACGACAGAATGGTTTCACTCATAACTATTAGCCAGTCAAAGAGGGCTAAACATATCACATTAAATAAACATCATAACACAATAGTGGAATCAAACAATAGCCATGTATATAAATGAATAGAAGGAAGAGTACAACCAATGCTTTGACGTCGCAGTCTCTTCCAGCGGGGTTCAGGTGAAGCGCATATCAAATTTTGGTAAGGGAATTCGGATGGGATGAAGGCATGGAATCAAGCTCTCTTAGAATTCATGCACTCAAGCTTTCTCAATGTAATTCCTTCTTATTCTATCTTCTTTAGTAATTCAGCTATAGTATGTCTAATTCTTCAAGTTCATCTAGCTTGTACTAAGAGAGATAGTTTCTTTTATAGAGGAAAAGGAGGAGGTTAGGATCCCTACAAAGGTGGGAGGGAGGCCTATCCTTTAGGGAGTTCACATACGAGGTGGAAACCATAAACCTAAAGGAGGGAGTCTATGGTTTATCAGTTCAACCACTCCCAATGTCTCATCCTCGAGGTGGTTGGAGTGGAATATCCACCTCTATTTTTAAAAAATGTTCCATAAACAACTTGGCATGGGTGTCTAAATGGCATAGAGAGCCAACTGGCATGGGCTCAGTGTTAAATTTCACGATTGGTGCAAGGGTGTAACTGGCTACTCGTGCCAATGAAAAAACAATGGTTTTTACAGATCTACTTAGGAACTTTTCAAGAGAAGGAATATTTCCCTCATAAAAAGGGATTCAATGATGGTATTTGCAAGGCATGACACTTTTTATTGGTCATATAAATGACCCTCCAATGTGCGAGTTGGGGATTGTACGGACAATGATAAAAAGATATGTAACATATGCCCCCTGAAGCATGAAGTCTGAGGGAGAGGGAGGGGTGAAATGCTTTATGAGAACGTGTTTGAACCAAACACCACTGTTGGAAAACTCACAATTACAAATTCAATAGATATATCTAATACATGAACATGTGGCATGGGCGCAGCCATCCATAATATAGTATATAAAGAGTAATATTCGAGGTATGGACGCATCCATCCAACAGTAATGATCAATAAATAGACTTAGGTATGGTCGCAGCCATCCAATCAAAAGAGTCATGAAATAAGTCATGATAACCCACAAAAATCTGCAGCCTAGATCTTATAAAAAAAAACCCAGGGTCTTGCGCTCCATCTCGACCCGAACAAGTACAATTTTGAGCATGCGAATATATTAGTTGAAGTCGAACATGCAGGAAAATTGTCTGATTACAAGCTGATGATGAAAGTTGTTAACAGATGCGAGAGAAACCACCAACAATGATGATGGCCTTCAAGGTACGAAAGGTACAATCTACGGCATGTGAATAGTGATCTAATGTTGAAAACCCACAGAATCACTTGATCTAAGGCCAATGATGTTAACCTTGCATCGAATGCGAAAACCCTACCATTGAGGCATGCAGGCTTCAAGGTACCAGAAGGGAGTCTCCACGTCAAATTCCTGGATAATGAGCTGAAGTCGACTGGAAGTGACCTGGTCATAATGTTTCCCACATCATCGACACAAGACAGATTAACATGATGAAAGTGAATCAAGACAAACAGGGAATCAGAGGAAGGTTGACAACTGCAAAGGAAAACTTCTCTTGAACATATCAACAACATGACATTAGATTTGGAAGTATTTGACATGAAAGGATCTGAGGTCATGATGATGTGGCAAAGAGTAGATAAGAGGTCAAAAAAGGTTACCCAAACCCAAGGAGGAAAAAATGACAAAATGAGAAGTCCTCAACCCGACACGAATGCAGACGAGTGCCATGTTTAAGAGTGAAATACTACCAATCATAACTAAAACATGGTTCCATTTCCCCCCACCATTTATGCCGAGTACCCTAATTATTTTTTAAAACAATATTGAAGGGGATAGCATATTCTTACACTGTAAGTTTTTCCTTCGGACAAATCCATCCTCTTACATTTTACGAGCCCTAGGAAGGAGGAACTCGGGTACATCATGGTGATGATTTCATTTAGTTTTAACAAGTCTAACAAAGGAAGAAATTGATATCTTTTCATGTTTAGAGAGTTTGAAAAGAAGCGAAAAAAGAAACTCCAGCAGGTCCATTTTCATAAGTAGTCCCACAGATCCGAAAAGGTAGAAAACTATATCTCAGAGAAACTCTTAGTTGTGATAGGCTAAGATATTCCTTTTTCATAAATAATATATCCCAACCCGAAAAAGGGTTAAACGTATACTGGGTAGATATGGTTTCGCAGCCTTTAACGAGTTCAAAATGACAAGAGTCTCAACAATCATTTAAATTTGTAAGAGTCAGAAAAGAGCTGAAAGTTGACTCCTCCTGGAGGAACAAGTGGTATCAAGGGTAGCAACTAGTTTCGGTAATAGTGGAACTGCTTAAACAAGTTAAGGTCAAGATTTTGGCTAAATGGACCACTCATTGGAACTATTCCTCAGGAATGGATAAAACAATCAAGTGAAGGCATATGATCGGCCAAGCAGATGGGGACGATGGAGTGAGAAAACCAAGGCTCATATGGCAAAACAGGCTGATAAAATGGCAATCACAAGAAGTAAAAAAATCAATGGTTTCATTTTTACACAAGCATTAAATCAGGAAACTCTGGTTGAAGTTGGTTTCATTTTTACACAAGCTTGAAACTTTGTAGAAAACTATGCTTGAAAAATAGGGAAAACGGGCATGCCCCCATAATGGTGACTCAATTCGAGGTACATGCCCCCACAATGGTGACTCAATTCGAGGTACATGCCCCCCAAGCTTCACTCAATAGGAAAAACAGATGGAGTGAATGTTCAAATTTCGAGATCAAGAGAAAGACTCGACTGGGATTTTACGAGATCATATCAAATACTCGAATTGAACAGGAACATGTTTCATTGTTTTAATGAAGTTAACACATTAAAAGAACTATCCTCATAACCTAATTCATTTTTTAACAAGGTTGAAAAAGAAAATGAACTATCCTCAGAAGAGCTTGTTTCATTTTTTAAGGAGCTTGACACAAGAAAACGAACCGTGCTTCGATGAGCTTGTTTCATTTTTTAAGGAGCTTGACACAAGAAAACAAATTGTTCTCGGATGACCTTGTTTGATTTTTTAAGGAGCTTGACACAAGAAAACGAACTGTGCTCCGAAGATCTTGTTTCATTTTTTAAGGAGCTTGATGCAAGAAAACAATTTTTTCTCTGATGACCTTTCATCATGATGAATAAGAGGTCATGGCTTCCAAGAGGTTCTCATCTGATGGAAGGAAATCATCTTGGAAGTTAGGATCTAATGCCCCCAACACACGATGCACAATGGAACTATCATTGAATGTGGGCATGGGACATGTAGCCACATAATTAACCTTCGGTGGGGAAGGTACAACTGACAAATAAGGACTGGGAAGGGACAATGGTGGACCGGTTGCCACATCAGGACCCAAGAATGAAAGTTGATCAATGGTCATGATCCATCTTTCATGCAGAAAATAAATCACACGAAAGAGGGAAGAAACAAGTGCACCCATGGCATAAGCTTAATCATGCCCCAAGAGTAAATTGAAATCCAAGAGGCCTAGAACAACCATCACTTCTATATAGATGGTTTTCCCTCCCAACATAATAGGCAACTTCAGAAGGATCCGTAACGGTTGAATGGTTCCTCTATTAAAAGCCAACAGATTTTGCATAACAGGCACAAGCAGTGGAGAGCCAAAATCTTGCTAAGTAGTCGAAGACAGAATATTAATAGACGTGCCTTCATCTAAAATCATGCTAGGTATGGCCACATTGAAAGCCTGTACCGTGATCTCAAAAGGCACATTAGAAGGAAGGCGATATCCCGCAAATTGAATCTAATCAAAGGAAGTAACCAAACTACTTGGGGGGAGTACTATAGAAATGAGATGGTCATCCCCTGGTGTTATGAGAGCAAGAGGAGCATCCTCCTGAACCTCCATCGTGGGATAAGGAGGAGCATATTCTTGAACTAGAGGGATAGGAGAATCTTACTACAAGTCCGAGGAATCTGAAGAAACAAGAATAACGTAAGGGGGATGAGATCCACTCTCGACGAAAAATACCTGATGAATCACAGGCGGGATCAGATCAACTAATTTCATGACCAACGATTGGTTGGGAACATATTTGCGAATTTTAATTTTCGAGGGAGCGGGATCAACCAAGGATGACCCTTGACTAATCATTGAATCAACTAGCAGGGGACTCGAAGATAGCCTCTAGTAACTGGCTAGAAGGTAGGGTGCAAAAACAGTAGGGTTGTCTAGCACTCTCATGGCTTCATCCATGTATGGACAAAGGTGAATGGGATGATGCCCCTCACACAACTTACAGTGATTGGTAATCTTACCCTATTTCTTATTAGTCTTATCAATACTAGACGAAGATGTGCCACCAATATGACTTCCAGAAGCCAAAGGCAACAATGGACAGCTGTTAGACCATACTTCAAGTACCTGGGAATGCCAGGGCAGTCTTGAAGAAAGTGGTCACCTTTGCAAAACATGCAAGGGAATTTGACTTTCCATGGAAGGTTGGATGGTTTATCAATGAAAGGTTTCTTAGGCGCAATAGCTGCAGCATTAGCCTCTCGCTTATCTGACTTCTTCTTTTTCGTCTTCTTCTTATTCTTCTTAGCTACCTGGTTACTAGAATCCACAATTTCACTAAGTGAAGTAGAGGATGAGGAAGAAAAAATAGGCGAATAAGGGGAGAGGTCCACCTTAGAATCAACATGATGTTGTTCAGGTGGAGGAGATGGTCGAACAAAGGTCGGAGCACTTGGGACCACCGAGGTTGAAAATAACCACATGGGAAAACCAAAAGTTATCCCAAGAAGAGACAAAGTCACCATATAAGGAGCACCAACATTTCCAAAAGCAGGAAAAGGACCAGGATTTCCTTAAGAGGGGATTCCTTGGTTGGTAAACTCCGGAAACGTTGCCATCAGAAACAACCTTAAAACAAACACTAAGGAAGATAACTTTAACCGGGAATATTTTGTGGGCTGTTAATTTCTTAAGACATTGAAATAAAACTCTATCGTTTCATATTTTAAGAGTCAGGAAACGGGCAAAAGGTGACTCTATCACTTTTAGGTTCAAACGAGCATGAAAGGACAAGAGCTCGATCATATTTTCACTTTTTAAAGAGTCATGAAAAGATCAAAATGACTACTCAGGTACTTTAATCAAGAGGGTGTACCAAGTTTCCGTGAACTGCCATATACACCTTGGTGATCAAATGAAATAGAAATGACCAAGGACTTGACGTACGTGCAGGTAGTCTCCCCAAATGTTGTGTTTGGTGTATCACGATTATAAGGCAGCAGAATCGGCTTCCTATAGATAAAATATTGCAACCTAGAGGGGTCTCCGTTTATATACTCGATGGTACAAGGAGCACAAGTCCGTACTAGCATTGTCTAAAGCCAAAAGGCGAACAACAACTAATAGGTTTTAAGACGCCGGAACACGTCTCTAGCCTATACCACTAGAAATGTTGCGTTAGGTTCCAATGTTGCCTTAGGTTCATTGAGTAAATTTTAAAGGTTGATCTTGAATTATGTCTCTGTTTCAAGGCTCTACCGAATTTCATCTGACAATCTCCTGTATGCAGCTATATGAGAAAAGAAATCTTTCAATTCAATGAATGTTATCTAGTTAAGGGAAGAGTTTCAAACAATGATGCAACAAACAGTAATACTGCAAACGAAACTTTTCCAAACTAGATGAATTTCACTATCCAAAATTAATCTAAAGCATTCAACGATGTGAATTATGCAATGTAATCTATGAAAAATTCTCTTTTTTGAAAACTATGCAATTGTAATCTATGCACAATTTCTTTTTCTTTTGAATGAATAAGAATGTAGTTAACGCATTTTTCGATGAAATGAGAATCTACTTAATGCATGATTTTAATGAAAGAGAATGCACTCAATTCTTGTTTTAGATTTTAATAATTAAACAATGTAATCTAAGTTCAATGATAAATCTCAAAAAAGAATTTTCAATGCAATGTGATCTAATTCATTTTAATGAAAGGAAAACTATGAGACGAAAACTAAATGAATGCAAATTTCCTTAATGGAAGGATGAATGCAAAAGAGATGCAAACAAACACTAAGAATGCAATCGTTGTTTTAAACAATTTGTAAAAAAATTCCTCAAAAAGGCTACAAGAAATATGAGTTCAAGCACAAAGAGGGATTCCAAAGCATGGGCTCAAAACAAGGCATTCATTCCCTTTTACATCAAGCAATCATAGAAAGAAGACTTTTCAGCTGAACAATGATAAATGTGATCTATGCTCACAAGTGAACAAGTAAAGGGGAGAAATGTGTAAATCATACAGAGAAAAATACCATAAGGGAAAGACACACTGGTGAAGGACTTAGGGAAAAACCTTCATTTTTCACACACCCTGAAATTGGCACAACTGTTGTGGATGAAACTAGCACCAACGTGCATGACTTGTTCATTGACAACTGGCGCACTATCAGACAAAAAAAAGGGCCAATGTCTGAAAAGGAAAAAACAAAAAGAATTTCTCCCAACCAAGACCAGACTTACCACTTCAAGAAAAAACTAAAAGATCATAATTGATGAAAAACACAAGAAAAAATAGGAAAATGATAGACAAGCAAGTCAACGACTGAAGTTAACCCAACAAGCTGAAATGAAAAACTCACACTAATTCCCAACGGAGTCACCAATTTGTTATGAAGGTAAATCCTCTCTACGGACTGAGACGATCCCTCTAGCCCTAGGGTGGGTCTAGAAACAAAAGGACATGCTAAAGTGTTTCTTCCTAGTTATGAATCAACAAAAGACATGGTAGATTGACCTACCTAGAATCCAACGTTGTCGTTGTTGCGGAAAGAGTAGTAGCCTCTCGCTTCTGCCTTGGAAAATCACAATCTATTCGCTATTACGCTCGGATACCTGCACATAGAACAAGGAACAAGAACAACATACGACATAATGGTTTCAATCATAACTATTAGCCATTTAAAGAGGGCTAAGCATATCGCATTAAATAAACATCATAACACAATAGTGGAACCAAACAGTAGTCATGTATATAAATGAATAGAAGAAAGAGTACAACTAATGCTTTGGCATTGTGGTCTCTTCCAGCAGGGATCAGGCGAAATGCGTCTCAAACGTTGGTCAGGAAATTCAGACAGGATGAAGGAATGGACTAAAGCTCTCTTAGAAGTCATGGACTCATGCTTCCTCAACGTAATTCCTTCTTATTCTATCTTCTTTAGTAATTCAGCTATAGTATGTCTAATTCTTCAAGTTCAGCTAGCTTGAACTAAGAGAGATAGTTTCTTTTATAGAGGAAAGGGAGGAGGTTAGGATCCCTACAAAGGTTGGAGGGAGGCCTATCCTTTAGGGAGTTTACATACGAGGTGGAAACCATAAACCTAAAGGAGGGAGTCTATGGTTTATCAGTTCAACCACTCCCAATGTCTCATCCTCGAGGTGGTTGGAGTGGAATATCCACCTCTATTTTTAAAAAATGTTCCATAAATAGCTTGGCATGGGTATCTAAATGGCACGGAGTTCCTACTGGTGTGGGCTCATTGTTAAATTTCCCGATTAGCATGAGGGTGTAACTGGTTACTCGTGTAACGGCTCTGCTCAAGGAATTGTCAATAGAAGGAATATTTCCCTCATGAAAAGGGATGCAATGATGGTCTTTTCAAGGCATGACACTTCTTATTCATCACAGAAATGACCCTCCAATGTGTGAGTTGGGGATTGCAGGGATAGTGACAAAAAGTTGTGTAACAGGGTGAATCAGTATTTCTTTTCAATGGTTAATTTTACCAGTTAGATCACTTATATTTAGAACAAAAAATGAACAATGATAGAATAAATACTTTTATTTATTTCTTCTTTACAATAAGTAAAGTACAATAATGATATAGGGCTCCAACCCTAGATGAAGACTCCAATATTCTAGGCTCCAACCTGTATTATGCCAAGCACTGTCTTGGTCTTTCCAAGGCTCCAATCTTGTCAACTTGAGGCACCAACCTCTAGGGCTTCAACCCTAACTTTGGTATAGGCTCTGACCTAGTTTCTTCAGGACTCCAATCCTCTAGGGCTCCAACCATATCTTACAAGGCACCGACCTTGTATTTTTGAGGCTCCAACCTCTTGGGCTCTAACCCTTGATTTACTTCTTCAAGATATATTTGGTTATACTTCACAGCTCCCAATGTTTTCTTCAATGATCCCTATTAATCTTCTTTGTAGTCTCCATGTATGTCATCAATGACAACCTTAATCTTATCACATGAAGGTGTCTTTGCTGTCCTTCATGATACCCAATAAAAAATCTCCAAATCACCTTATGATTATATCATGGCTTCCAACGATCTCCTCGAATCTTCAATGTATTTTCAATGAGCAACCCTATTTCTACACCTACTCTAAGCCTCTTCAAGGGATTCTTCAAAATATCCGTCAAGATTGCTTCAAATATTATTTTAATGCTTTATTATGATGTCTTCAAGGCAACACTTAAATAAGTTTCACTCCAATTCATTTGTACTACTTAGAACATACTTTAAAGTATTTTCAAGTGTGCATAAATAGAAAGCTACAGGTTTTCAATGAATGCCTCCACTAGGTGCTTTTAATAGAATGTTCTTAGCCTTCACTTCTTCTCATGCTCAATCGGGCTCTTCGTTGTCCAATATAGGTCTCATTTACTGTAGTTGTACCTTCACTATAGGTATAGAAGTAATGCTTCAATCACAATGTAGATCTGGGATTGTAAATCTAGACTTGAGCCTTCCTCCACTTGTGAGTCCTTCAATCTGACTTATCACAAGAATTATCTTCACTTAACACGAGCCACTAAGAAGAAGATTGGTGTACCAATGAAATGTCCAAGCCACCAATCAAGAATATGATCCAAAATGTTGATACACAGTCCACTGTAAGAGTTCTGAAACTACTGCAATTAAAAGAGTCACTGTAATTTTCCATATTCCGAGTTTCAGGAGTCCACCACAGTCTGAATTTTAGGAGTCCACCACAGAATGAATTTTAAGCTACTGCAGTCACCAAGACCGAGTTGTGCAATGTACTGCAACTTTCGATCTGAAATGTTCCACCACAGAAATCCAAATCCTATAGATGAGAGAAAGCCACTATAAATACTGCAATTTTAGATTTTAAATGTGCCACCACAAAAATCTGAGCCATTGTGGATGAGACCAAGCCACTGGAATTATTGCAGCTTCAGATATGAAATTTTCAGTCCGGTTTAGTGACCCAAACAGAATATCAAAAGCTCTCTTTTAAGTTCACGATATGTGAACTAAGTAACTCTTGTTTTGTGCTTGATGACCAAACACTTTATGAATAAATGAACATCGAAATCTGTATATATATAGTGTTTTTTGCTGAAGAAATGAATAGACATGACTTTAAAGAGGGAGGCTAACATGTGTGCCAAGGTGTAGGTCGGCTTATAATTAATTAAAAATTTTCTTAACTTAAAATATCATTATCTCATCAACCATTGGTATTTTGGGGGCAATAAGGGTTCATTAGAACGAGAAAAATGTACTCTACAAGATGGTATAGGACCCATGTTGTTAGGATGCCTCCAAGGTGCCCAATTTTATTTTTCTTTGTAACTGTCTTTGAATTTTCATGTGCAGAAGGTGATTAGGACAACAAGGGCTTCTTCATTGTCATATGTCACCAAGTGTTTTTAAGTAAGATCTCCACTTGTTATGTATTTAATCATTATATGTCATCAAGTGATATCCAATTCCTTCATTGTCCATGTCATCAAGATAGTGCAATGATATATCATTAACCATATGTAGCATTCTTCAATTTGTTAGAGCAAGGGCTAGATCATCACAAGGAGATATTATTCATCAAGAGTCACTATGAGCATCAATAAGGACTCCTTTATCAAGATAAGGAAATCATCATGATTTATAGGGCTTCTTCATCAAGAGCAAGGATACATGAGGTTATGGTGTCTTCATGGTTAGTTCAAGAAAATCTAGGAAAATACTTCTTCATTAGTGGCTTGACATCACAATGACATCATAAACAGCTTGACACCTTCATTAATGGCATCCTTATCAAACAAGAGGGACTTTTCATTATGAATAAGGACATCATCAAAATATACATGAGGTTATGATATCACAAGAATATTTGCAATCCCAATAATGCCTTATTGACATCAATGACAACCTTGACTAAAAATCTCCTCCTTTGACATTGATGGCAATATTCTTACCCTTCAACATTCTCTCCCCCTTAGACTTCAATGGAAAATGGGGTTCCCAATTACTCCCCCTACCACACTGCTTCATGTTGCTCCCCTTGCCATGGTGCTCTTTCTTCTGGCAATTTGGTCCATGATAGATGTGACCACATTTCTTTATATGATGAACCAACTCCCCTTGCTTGCATAAAATCTTCTAGCTCAAGAAATATTTCTTGCTTTGTGATCTAATGGAAGACAGCTTCAACAATGGTCCATCGGGTGAGAGGGGATTATTTTCTTCAATGCTCCCAAGAGATGATCTAAAATATGATTGTCCACCTAGTGCCCTTTTGCGGAATGATCACAAACTCCCCCAAATTGTATGCATGGTCTCCTTTTTGGCATATTCTCACCATAAAATACTTGGAATATCAAGGATGACTTCATCAAGTCAAAAACATGTGTTGTTGGATGGAGTGTTCAAGAGAGTTTCAAACCCAGTTTGCTTCCTTCTCCATACTTGTGTAACTTTCTTTTCTAGCTTGGTTGTCATGGTTCTAGCTTGTGTAGGGACCCAAGTCAAGTAACAATCACCTGCCATATGTCCAATATTATGGCAATTGAAACACTCTATATTGTTCATGAATAAGAAATCATGACTTCTTATTGCAAAATTGCTTCTAGGAGATTGAAGGTTACCATTATATTTGTCTTTGTGATATGCCCAACAGTCTTTTTACATGTGCCCAAATTTTGTATAAGAATAGAAATAACCAAGAAATATACTTTGGTACCTCGGAGATCGATTTTTCCTTGATGTACTTCTGAAGTCTTTTTGTCTTGGGATTCTTTGATTATATTCATTTCCTTTTGTATTCTTGACACCATATGCAAGTCTCCTTGGATTATAATTTCTTCCGTTGTTGTCTTGATTCTTCTCCTTGCCTTTGTTGGAACTCGGAGCATCAACATTTCTTTCTAGGTTCCTCACATATTTATTGTTTGAAGCGTTATCATTCTTGTTTGAGGATTCACCTACATAGCCAAGAACTGATTTATCAAGGGGATTCCTTTGATGACTTAGGATGTCATCTAGGGTTTGAGATATTTTCAAGTTCTTATTCAGCAATTCAACTTCCTTTTTAAGAAATACAATTTCTCCTTTCAACTTTTCTCAATCTTCATCTTTCATAACTAGTTGCTTCTTCATTTCTTCTATCATCCTTGTTGCTTCATGTGCTTAAATTTTAAGGGAGATGATATTTTATTTCATTATGAAGACTTCTTCATTCTCCTCTGCTAGACTACTCTCCATTTCTTATTTTATTCTTGTAGCTTCACATGTTTCCACCTTGAGAAGATTGATGTCTGATTTTAGTTTCAAGATTTCTTCATCCTTTTCTTCTAGTTGGCATATCATGATGTTCCTCTCCTTTTCTTCTTCATTAACTTGTCCTTCTATGAATGCCAAAGTTTCCATCACCTTCTTGGCTCCTTGTGCTTTTCTCCTTGATTCTTCTAGTTGAGATCTAAGAGAAGAGACCTCTTCATTGTATTGACCAATCTCTGCTTCAAGATTGTTCAAGCTCTGAAGCCTTTGTTCAAGGTGGCTTGACAAATTTTCTTCCCTTTTCTTTTCCTTATCCAATTGATTTGTCATAGATATGACTTCTTCATGATGCTTTCTTTTGTTTTGATGAAATTCCTCTTTAAGTTTGGCGAGCTCCTCATATCTTTCTTGTACTTGAAGCTTGACAAATTCAACTTCCTTCCTTGTCTTGTCTTGGTTACCATATTGCAAGTTATTATTAAGTTCCTCATTTTCCTTTTTCAAACCATTAATATCTTCCATGGAAGCCATAAGTTTATTCAGGAGATCTTCTTCAAATTCTTCTTTGTTCTCCTCATCTTCTAGGTCTTATTTAGCCTTGTTGTCATCTCTTTTATCTTTAGCTTCCTTGATGGACTCTGGACTTATTTCTTGTTTTCCATCATCTTCTTGACTAGAGATCAGTGTCAACACTCCTTTTGAGAGAAGATCATGAAGTTTGTACCATATGACTTTTGCTGAAGAACATTTTTCAAAATGGGCCTTCACAGAATTTGGTAACCCATTCAAAATTGTCTTCATTGCTTTTTTATTGTACTCCTTCAATTCTTCATCCATAGTTTCATTAGTAATCACCAATTTCCAAACTTCAATTCCTTGAGTCTTCAAGAAATTCCTCATTCTTGCCTCCCATATATCAAAATTTCAATTGAACAATGGAGCCTTTGCTAATTGATTGACTTCAATTTTGATGGTTGAGGAAGACACATATTTAGGAGGATTAGAGACTTTCTTCCTTGTCTTTTCCATTTGTGTTATAATGATCAACCTTCAAGCTATTAGGCTATGAGTGAAGGTACTGGCTGTGAAAGAAATGAAATTTCCAAGCCACTAACCAAGAATCTGATCCAAAATGTTGATACACAGTCCACTGTAAGAGGTTTGAAACTACTACAATTTCCAGAGTTATGATCCATGAGAGGCAATTAGTCCATGTCGTGAAACACATGGGGAGATTTGAACCCAATGTCCAACAATCTCACCCCCAACGTGAGTCGGGTGAGTTTCTAACTTGAGACCTGTCTCTATGATACGACTTGTTGGAATCACAATTTTCGTTAGACCAAAACCCGTAGGCATTAGCCTCCGCTACAATTTCTAGAGTTAGGATCCATGAGAGGCAATTAGTCCATGTCATGAAACACACGGGGATTGTTGAACCCAATGTTCAACAAGAAGACACAACTTTTTATCAAGAACAAATCACTAGGGCTAGGTTTTCTAAGTGATTTGATTCAGTGATTAGATGCAGAGAGTGGCAAACCAAAGATTGGTCAGGTAGACCAAGAATACATTGCAGAGTGAGGCAACATCTATGCAGGAGAGAGACAACACAGTTTTTGGGAGAGGTGATGTAGTTCCTATAGAGAATCATGTAGAGCCAGCACATTGTCTCTTGGAGTCAGTTCAAAGAAAGCTAGAGGTTGGGGTTTTGAGCTAGGAAGGCCACCGTCCAGCTTCATATCAGCCAAATCAGATGCAGAGAAGGGTGACGCAGTTCCTCAAGCTTTCCTACGCAATCTTATGCAGATCTAGCGTAAGAAATCATGCAGAGGTAGTAAGGGCTTCATCAGCTCCATTTTTTATCAGCGGGAGACTTTCTGAGTGAGGTATATCTCAAAATTAGTTTTTATGTCTAGATTTCTCTAAAGGGTTTTCTGAATGTTGGCACTCTAGTTGTATTCGAGATCCTACTGCTTAATAATGAAAACCCTCAGATCTGCTGCACTGGTTTTCCCAAGTTGGGTTTTTCTGGGGACTTAGAACAAAAATAACTATGTCAATGTGGTTGTTTTTCATTGTATTTTGTAAATGTTATTTCAACACTTGGATTTATTCTGCAGCATTATTTGTGTAGACCCCTTCAGTAATTACTTTGGTATTTCAATGAAATGAAATAATTATCAAAATAATAGGAGAAGTAATTAAGATTTGTTGCAGTAGGAATCCAGATCTAGGATTTCTTGTATGGTATCAGAGCTTATTTAAGCTAAAGTGCATGAGAAACAAAGAGAACCAACAAATCAATGCTAAAGAGTCTGGGATTTGCGTAATCAACAGAAGATCCTCACAGAAAAGTACGATGTCGAGGCCAGGAGGGCATTCCAGTGCAGAAAAGGCTCCCTCTAAGAGATTTGACTGAGGGGTAAGCTTTTTTTAGTTGCAGGAGAGACAACATAGAAAACCAGCATAGCTGAAGGACACATTTACTACACAACAGTAAGAGCTGGTGCATAAGCGTCAGAAAATTTCTGAAAAACACAGTTGTGTATTTCTTGTTCTCATAGAGTTTCTTACTCAAAGAAACTCAGTTTTTTCCCATGCAGCAATAGAAGAAGTGACTTACTCCACAGGGAGTGCATAATTCAAGCTGAGCAGAGGGTTAGATCAAGGCATCAATAGTTGAGGAGATGGCCAGTAACGGACTGCATGAAAAATACAGATTGGAGGGTGCCTCCAACTACGCTATCTGGAAATCAAGGATAGAATTTCTCCTTGATGAGCATGATATGAAAACCCTCATAGATAGCGCAGTTTCAGAACCTCTTGATTCAACACACCTGAGACAGTTCAAGAAGAATATGGCTAGAGCCAATCGATTGATCATAGATGGAGTGAAGGATCATATTGTACCTCATATAAGAGCCAAAGCCACTGATAGAGAAATGTGAGTAGGGTTGGAAAATATATACCAAGGATCTTCCGAGTAACAAAAGATGTACCTTGAAGAGAAAATGCGGAATATCAAGATGAAGAAGGGAGAGTGTTTTGACTCATTGTTGTCTCGGATCCAGGATAACCGAGATCAACTGTTTGTAGTAGGGTCTGCTCCTAGAGACTCAGAGCTAGTAAGGCTCACACTGAACTCTGTTTCAAAGGATTATAAAGTCTTTGTCAAAAGTATATTGGGCAGAGAAAGGCTTCCAGGATGGGAAGCAATGTGGACAACATTACAGCGCGCGGAGTTAAGGAGATATCTCCTAAACATCCACTTGGAGGATGGTAGTAGTAGTTCGAAGGTAAAGAAGGAGGAAGAAGATAACACTACCTTTGCATCGAAAGGGCAACAAAAGCAGAAGAAGAAAGATCTATCCAAGATCAAGTGCTTCCAGTGTGGGGAAATGGGGAATTATGCCACATAATTTCCTCTTAAGAAAAAGGATAAAGAGGAGAAGGAAGATCCATATGTAGGAGCTACAATGATTGAGGCAGAAAAATATTGTGCCATGTTAGCTCATATTCCGAAAGGAGAGAAGTGGGCTGACTTGGATTTGTAGAACCAGAATCTATAAGGAGGTGGGATCCTTAAGTATTTCTGAAATCTTGGATCACATGTGAGCAACGACAGCCTAAAGATAGTAGCAGGATGGAAAGTTGCAGCAGAATATGAGAAGATAGTGCAATGGCTAGTAGTACTAGAGCCTGATCAGCACAAAATGGGGGCAACAACATCATCAGTTGAGCAACAGCAGTGCGGTGCACACTAGTGCAGCGCAGTGCAGAGAAATTCTCACACAGTTCAAAGCAACAATAGCACATTATTTTCAGAGAGCTAGTGGTGAAACTAGCAGCAGTCAGTCTTATTCTTCAGTTGCGGATTTTTCTTGTCCAATTTTGGATGTTTTTTTGTTGCAATTAGTAACAGTGCAGTAGTGCAGCAGGAACAAAGATGAGCAGTAGTAGTAGCAGATGAGCAGCAGTAGCACAGTGTACAGAGGGGCAACCCATTGCAGAGTAGTGCTCACAGAGTGTAGAGAAATGCTCATGTAGTGCAGTAGCATGGTTGCAAAATTTATAGGGAGTTGCAATACAGTGGGAGTTGGCAGCATCATGCAGAGTCAACTGCAATACAGTTGCAATATTTCTGTACAGTGTTGGTGAGCATCATCAACAGCACAATAGCAAATGTTCCAGAAGTCAGATTAGCAACACATTGATGTGTTTTGCTAGAACACTTTCCTCACTAAGAGGGAGTGTTGATTTATGGTAGCATAGGATGTGCTTTAGCTTTGTAATTTTTTATATAGGCTAAGACACATGTATTCTATAAAACCCAGAAATGGTTTTGGAAAATTCCACTTAGAGATGATTTAATTAAATTAATTAATCATTTTTTAATGTTTTCCTAAGTCTAAACTTAGGAAATTTGATTAATTAAAGTGTATTAATTAAATCAAGTGTGAATCTTCTAGATAAAGTCATGGATCACCTCCAAGTTAAGCTTAGCCCTTGATTATGTTTGAATTTTGGCTGTTGTAGAGTCAATAAAAGATTATAAGGAGGGTGAGGGGCCTATCGAAAATGCACTTGACACTTGATCCCTAGAGAATTTTTTAATTTGCGTGAGAAGACACATCTTTTGATCAAGAACAAATCACTATGGCTGGTTTTTCTAAGTGATTTAATTCAGTGATCAGATCTAAAGAGGTGCAGAAGTAGAGATTGGTGAGGTGGAACAAGAATAAATTTTACTATGAGGTAGCATCTACACAAGAGAGAGAAAACACAATTTCTGGCAGAGATAATGCAGTTCGTGCAGAGAATCACACAGAGCCAGTGCAGTATCTCTTGGAGTCAATCTAGAGAAAGCTAGAGGCTAGGGTTCTGAGCCAGGAGGGCCAAGATCCAACTTCAGATCAGCTAGATCAGTTGCAGAGAAGGGTGACGCAGTTCCTCAAGCTTTCCTACACAGGCTTACGTAGATCCAGCATAAGCAATGATGCAGAGGTAGTGAGGGCTTCATCAACGTTGTTTTTGATCAGCTAGAGACTTGCTGAGTGAGGTATATCTCAGAGTTAGTTTTGCTGTCTAGATATCTCTAAAGGGTTTGCCAGATGTTGGCACCCTAGTTGTATTCAAGATTCTGCTGCTTAATAATACAAACCCTTAGATCTGTTGCACCAGTTTTCCCAGGTTGGGTTTTTCTGGGGACTTAGTCCAAAAATAACCCTGTCAATGTGGTTGTTTTTCATTATATTTTGTTCAGATTGTTTCAGCACTTATATCTATTACACAACATTATTTGTCTAAACTAATTCTATAATTAATTTGGTATTTCAATGAAATGAAATAAGTATCAAAATAATAGGAGAAGTAATTCAAATTTGTTACAGTAGGAATCCAGATCTAGGATTTCTCACATGCTCTATCCCTGAAATTTTGTGGAGGGGCTAAGACACACTAAACCTCCAAAACCCAGAAAGCGTTTGGAAAAATTTCATCTTATGTGTGAGATATTAAAATAATGAGTTTTTTAATGAGGGCCCTAAGTCTAACTTAGAGAATTAGAAAAATTAAAGTGAATTAATTAAATGCATGTGATGTAATGTTCTAAGTGACGCAGATCAAATAGTCTTTTAATCTCAGCCGTCGATAGGAGATTAAATCACAGCCATTGATATGTCAACAAAAAAGTATAAGAGAAAGGCTTGAGGGTTACTTGGAGACACATAGACAGAGGCAAAGCTGAGAGATGGATCTGGAATTTTATGGCGGGTTTGCTAAGAATATCGAGAAGGGTTTTCTGCAATGGCGGGTAGTATTGGCTAAGGGGATGATTTGATCCCAGAGCCAAGAGTCATCAAGAGGTACAGGAGCAACAATCAGGAGTACCGTAGAGGAGAAGGGGTAGCAATAGCATCTACGTAGCAACTGCACAATTAAAAGGGCTTCAGTTGCTACGCAGGCCCAGAAAGGGCATCACTGAGCCAATAGGAGACCTCCACGATTACGCAAAGGCCATCCGAGGCATTGTAGGGACTGTGTCAGCTAGTCTGAGGTTACACGGCCTTCTCCAAGGTAACCCAAAGGCTATCAGGGCTAACGCAGGGGCTTTAGGGGTAGCGCTAGGGTTTCTAGAGGCAGAAAGTGGCTGAGTCCTGTAAATCTTGTTTGAGGGTGTGGATCACTCAAGTTTTCAGTCTATAGAACAACAGATATTGTTGCAAATCTATTTTTCTTTATCAGATTAACCAGTAAGTTGCCCAGATTTGTTGTACTCAGATTCTAATTAATATTAATAAACCCTCATATATGTACCACCAATTTTCCCGGATTGGGTTTTTCCAGGGAAATTTTTTAGAAAAAATTGTGTGTCACTTTTTTCAATGAGCGCAATATTCAGTAATGATTTGTATGTTTGTAGGTTGTTCGTTGTGTTTACTTTAGTATTTTTTGAATATTTTCTAAAAATAACTTGTATAATTTAATCACATGTAGGAGAAGTAAACCAAGATAGTGTAGTATGATTTATGTATTATTGTATTAATAAATTTTCACATGGTATCAAAGCGACTGCAGATCAAGTTGAATCTCCAGCAAAATCAGTTAAAGACGTGTTTTTTGCAAAACAGCAGCTGGAGCAGCAGGTTCGGAAAGGGTAGCTCAACAGCAGGAGAACGCAGTCCGAGAAAGGTCTATGCACGGGCTATGCAGTCCCATATGGGTGATGCAGAGACAACACAACACAATCTAGAGGGATGTAGGAGTAGCTAGGGCTGCAGAGAGGCTACGCTGGGCCAGTCTGATCAGATAGAGGCCAACCAGAGAGACGCAGTCGAGTTATTTTTTGTGTTATGGAGCAGTATTGCTGGTGTGGTGGAAATTTTTCTGGTGCAAAATTGTGCCTAGCTAAGTCAAAAAAGAGTGAGAGGAAGATAGTCACTCAGCAGATCTGAGCCAGACATATCTGAGATTCAAACAGGAGGGTGATCATAGAGAACTGCCTGATTGTTTTGGCTGAATATTTCCAGGAGGGAAATCAGTTGACATAGGGAGAAACTAATATACAGGGTTTCTGATCACCAAGAAACCCAGATCCAACATTTATGTTGATTTTTGCAACAAAAAGAGGGAGAAGAGTACTATTTCGTCAGATTTGAGCTAGATGGCTTCTCATGCGACAAGAGATCATGACAAGTTGGATGGTGTGTCCAACTTCGTCATCTGGAGAACAAGATACTGACAGTCTTGGATGAGTATGACATCAAGAACCATCCATAGAATTTCATGGATTAGCTTGCATATCCTAATCCTCTAAATAAATTCAAGGAAAATCAAGCGCAGGCTAAGCATTCGATTATGGACGAAGTAAAAGATCACGGCGTGCCACACATTTCTGGAAAGAATACGACAAATTAGATGTGGACTAATTTGGAGATAATGTATTAGGGAAGCTCCATTCAATGAAAGGTGTTTCTAGAGAATCAGATGAGGTTATTCCAAATGTAGAAGGGTGAGGAGATAGATCCCTTCCTTTCTGACTTCAGACTATCCGGGAGCAACTGATTGCCATGGGTGCGACTCCAGATGAAGGACTCTTGGTAAGGACTACCATGAATGTAGTCACTGAGGAGTGGGAAACATTTGTCCAAAGAATATTGGGCATGGCAGCATTGCCATCTTGGACAGATATGTGGGCAATCCTCCAGCAGGAGGAGATCAGGGGAACCACCAAGAAGCAAAATAGCAGCAACAAAACTATCAGGGTGAAAAAATAAGAGGAAGAAGATGCAACCCTTGCATCGAAGGAACGAATGTAGGAAGGGAAGAAGAAGAGGGACCTATTCAAGTCTGGTGCTTTAACTGTGGAAAACTTGGACACTTCGCCAACACTTTTCCTAAGAATTAGGACAAAGTAAATTATGATTCCAAGGCAACAGCAGAAAAGGACGATGGGAGTGATGATGACATAGCCATGAGTGCTCATGAGCCATGTAAGTGGGGTGATATGGATCTGTAGAGCATATACAGATCAAGGAGTTAGGATCCTTGAGTAAGCCCAACTCTTGGATCACATGCAAGCTACGGGAGCCTGAAGACGATAGCAGGACAAGTCGAGAGATGGTTGCAGAAAATCATAGTGAAGCAGGGGGCAGTGCTGAGACGCTGTAGAGGTAGCATCGTAGTGTAGAGGCAGCAAGAGTGTAGAGGCAGGAGCACAGAGGCTGATGGGACTTCAACAACGTAGAGAGGCAGTGCTTACACAATGCAGAGCTGTAACAACATAGTGGCTTTAGGACGACTACGTAAAGCAACAGCAAAGGGATTTTCAGTAATGGGATGCAACCTAAATTGTCTGTCAATGATTGGGAAAGAGTCTTTCAGTTGCTTACTTCTCGGTAACTGAGTTGCAGTGCAGTATTTAGTAGTGGAAGTTCTATGGGTAGCATGATGCATCAATTTGAGGGGGGGTTGTAGTACATATATGGTAGTGTCAATGACAGTGACATGGGAAATAGTACAGAGAGTAGCAGTGTGGTGGATGGAGGGCAGCAGGCCAAGCATCAGTAGTACAGAGATCAACATCGAGATCTCGTGATACATGGTGTGGATGTATTACTAGAGCACACTTTGTGCTAAGAGGGAGTGTTGAGATTTTGAGTGTTGAGGTAGCATCGGGTGTGCTCTAGCCCTGAAATTTTGCGGAGGGGCTAAGACACACTAGACCTACAAAACCAAAAAAGCATTTGGAGAAGTTTTATCTTATGTGTGAGATAATAAAATAATTAATTTTTTTAATGAGGACCCTAAGTCTAACTTAGGGAATTATAAAAATTAAAGTGAATTAATTAAATACATGTGATGAAATGTTCTAAGTGACAGGGATCAAGAAGTATTTTAATCTCAACCGTCAATAAGAGATTAAATCACGGTCCTTGATATGTGAACAAAAAATTATAAGAGAAAGGCTTGAGGGTCAGTTGGAGGCACACACACAGAGGAAGAGCTAGGATACTGAGCTGAAATTCTAGGGCAGGTTTGCTAAGAATATCTAGAAGATTTTTCTACAACAGGGGTAGTATTGGCTAAGGGAATGATCTAATCCCAGAGCCAAGAGTCAACAAGAGGCAGAGGAGCAGCAATCAAGAGCAGAGCAGAGGAGAAGGGGCAACGGCGGGAGCTACATTGTAGTTGCGTAGCGTAGAGGGCTTCAGTCACTATGCAGGCTCAGAAAGGGTAGTGCTAAGCCAACAGGAGACCTCCACTGTTACGCAGAGGCCTTCCAGGACAGCATAGGGACTGCATCTCCCAGTCTGAGGTTACGTAGCCCTCTCTAGGCTAGCGTAGAGACACGCAGAGGCTAGTAGGGCTAACACAGGGGCTTCAGGGGTAGCGCTAGGGTTTCTAGAGACATAAAGTGGCTGAGTCCTGTAAATCCCATTTGAGGGTGTGGATTAGTCCAATTTTTAGTCTCCAAAACAACAGATATTGCTGCAGATATATTTTTCTTTGTTAGGTTAACTAGTAAGGTGCCCAGATTTGTTGTACTAAGATTCTACTTAATAACAATAAAACCTCATATGTGTTGCATCAGTTTACCCGCATTGGGTTTTTCAGGGGACATTTGTCCGAAAAATATATGTGTCACTTTGTTGAATGAACCTAATATTAAGTAAATGATATATATGTGTGTAGGTTGTTAGTTTGTTTACTTCGGTATTTTTTGAATATTTTCTAAAATTAACTTGTATAATTTAATCATAAGTAGGAGAAGTAAACCAAGATACTGCAGTAGGATTTTTGTATTACTATATTCAGAAATTTTCACAGCCTAGGATTTCTAAATCAAGATTGTAGATGTCGCAGGCAAGCCAAAATTGCAAAAAGACATGTTGAAGTTGTAGTCAAGGTGTTAGAAGGTTGAAGTTGAAGTCGAGGAGTAGCTAATTTGACTTGGAAAAAGAGGGAAGGTTGACTTGGTCTTTGAGGAGTCTTGGTCAAGTGTATAGGTCTTGGAATTTTTCAATTGAAGATTCTATGAGAAGAATAATTCTTGTGGGTTTTCCTCTTAGAGTGGAGAGGTTTTGGCCCTGGTTGATCACCTATATCTTTTGTCCTTTGTCTTATTGTTTTTCATGGTTTGGTAGTTGTTTGATGAAGAAAAAACTAATAATAAACAAGTAAAATAATATGCTAATTCGGTGAAGTCAAAATAAATCACAAATAGTTATCAAATTAAGAGAAATCATCCTATGTTTCTACCCCTGGATTTGTCAACATTTTTCTTTCCCAATGGAATCATCCTTGTCAAATGTTACATTCCTATTAAACACTATATTCCTTTGATTAGGCACATATATTCAAAAAGCTTTAGAATTTTCACAATATCCAACAAACATTCCTTTCTTCCCTGAGGCTTCCAGCTTGTTTTATTTGTCCTTTGACACATAAAAGTGTATAGGGAAGCCAAATATCCTCAAGTGTCCAACGTCGGGCTTCACACCTATGAAGACATATTCGGGAGTCTTGTCACCCAAGGCTTGATGAGGAGTCCTATTTTGAACATAGATAGTTGTATTAGCAAATTCACCCCATAGAAACTTTGGCAACTTTTGATCTTGCAACACGGCTCGAGAAACGTCCATGGTGGTCCTTTTATTTCTTTCAACCACTCTATTTTTTTAAGGGTTGTAAGGTACAATAGTCTCCTCCTTGATCCCAAATTTCTTGGAAAATTCAATGAATTTGTTCGAAGTGAATTCTCCACCATTATTATACTTGAAGACTTTGATTCTCTTCCTTGTATGATTCTCTATTAGTGCATTGAAGTCCTTGAACATATAAAATGCCTCTTCCTTGTGCTTCAAGAAAAATATCCATGTCTTTCAAGAGAAATCATGCAAAAATATTATGTAGTATAGGTAGGCACCTTTGGAGGGTGGTAACAAAAGGAAACTAAAGTTAAAGATGTGAGGTTTGTAGGAGAATTGTTAAAGTGATATAGATTACTTCTAAAGATTTATAAGCAAATGTGATATGAGAAATAACCATTAACAACCATCAATATATAAGATAATTATAAAGCATATGAACAACTAGTTCCTTCAAAAGTATTTCTCTAAAATGAAATTATATTTTCTTAAATGAAATGAAATTCTTTCAAATGGAAAGCAAGAGTAATCCTGAAAAGTGAAACAATAAATTGTTAACACAATATATAATCAATGCAAGATACAAGAATTCCTTTAAGATAAACATATTGATAAATCAAAGCATGTAAACATATCTTGCCAAAATGAAAACAAATAGTAATCTACTTGAACAATGTAAGTGAGATGATCCTTTTCAATGTCTATCAAAGTAATTTTCCTTCAAACATTAAACAAACATATAAGCCAATTTGAAATAGATATTCAACATGTAGACTAGTGCCTTCAAGTAAACAATAGCTTGCCCAAAATGAGATTAAGCCAGAAATGATAGAAAATTTAAATGTTAGACCAAGATAATAACATGAAATTAAATTTGAAACATGAGATAAGTAGTACTTGAAATTAAATAACATACATCAATCATTCATGAACATAGTGACCATCAAAATGCCAACATGAAATGGAGTTGCAAAAGTAAACAATATTCCAAGTACAAGAGAATTAAATTTGTTGCAAAGTTAAAGAGATTACAATTCTTGCATCCAAAGTGATTCTTGAAATAGGAAATGATATTTTCATGTGAAACATTAAACCATAAAGATAAAAAAGATTGAGAGCTTGCAAGTAAAGTAAAATGTGATGTGAAATGCTCTTGGTTTATTTTACTAGTTAGACTCGAAAAGCAAGATTGCAATTAAACTCCAATCCTCAGACCTCGCACTCAGCCAAATATTTGGATCTCACATTGAGAAGTCAATAGAGATAGAGGGTCCCTAAAAGTCTATTCAACCAACTTAAGTTGGAGGTAAGTTTTAGTGATGCTTGGCGCATGTAACATCTCTAAGTAAATTAGCAAATGGAAGAAATAAACTTCAATTTGAAATATATTTTCTTGACATGGAAAGAAATGTTATATTGTAAAGTAAAATTTGCCCAAATACTTGATGCATGTAAGGTGTGCTTAGTGGTGAAGCATAAGTAAACTTAGAACAATATTCAAGCCAAATAAAATCAAGTTAAAGGTGCTTGCATGCAAAAAATATGAACTACTATGAAAGTAAATGGACTTGAAACTTATATAAATCAAACTAAAGATCATGAAAAATGAGTGTAATGCATGGTTTTGTTAGCTACCCAATTATATGAGATGCATGCAAGTGAAAGAGATCAACAAATCAAACAACAAGTCCTCTCCCAAAGGTGGAGATATAGGGATACCAATGTGTAAGACCAATGCTCCCAAAATCAGAAATTTTATTATTTGTTGCAAGAGGGAAAAAACCATGAAGCCTCCTCTAAAACCAAAGGAAGGTATTCACAATTGAGCTTTAAGCCATAAACATTTCCTTGCTGAAAACTTTCTGCAATTGAGGCCCAAGAAGGCACAATAAAATTCAGATTTTACAAGAGGAGAAGAGAGGCTAAGCCTCTTCAATGCCCATGACCAAGAGAGAGAGAGGACATCCCAAGTGGAACTCGGCCTTGCCCAAGAAGAACTCAACCTTGTCTAAGAATAACTTGGCCTAGAGAAAGGAATGATCTCGAAATTAGAGCCTCAAGGTCCTGCATGCAAACTTGTAAGCAGTTTTGTAGATGAATCTCGTAAGTTGCTGCAAGAAAAAGTTAGAGATGGGCTACAAAACACGACAATTATTATCTCAATAAAATACAAAATATGTTACACTATAATATACATAAGGCTAGGAAAAAGAGTATGAGTAAACTGTCATCTTTGACTAGCCATGATTTAGCTCTCTGAAATAGCAAGATATAAATAAATGAAGCACAATATTTGAAAAAGTTAAATTTTAATTGATTTTATACAAGATATAAGAGCCTAAAACTCAAAGGAATCCCCGCAATACAAATCAAAATTGATGAGATTTTCGAAATTAAACACATGCGGGTTCTCCTTGAATATTTCAAGAGTGGGTTCATTCTTCCGAGAACTTCCCCTCACACTTGAAGCTTGACCAAAGAAAGATTTTCTACAAAACTTCACCAAAACCCATGAGATCCACATGGAAGTAATCAAATGCAATGGAGAGAATTTCTAGAGATATATTGGACATCAACTAAAATATTTCTCTACCTAGAGCAATTAAACAATTCTTATGCGATAATGAGGTAACTGCATATCAACATAAATTGAAACAAAAATGGAAATAATAGCATGAGGAAGTAAATAGAAATATAAGAACAAATACATCAAAAATTTACCATACATAAGGAGAGGAACACCTCGCAAGAGACCCCAAAGTCTGTTGTATTATATTGCAGATGTGTGTAGTAGGAACATTGTGCTTGTGAACTTTCATACAAAGTAAACAAGATATGTGTGACATGTCTCTCTTCATTCTGCATCTGTTCTAGATCCTTTTCAATTTCTTCTTTGATCATGTCGTCCTCAACTAAATCTTCATTAATGGGGCCAACAACTTTCTCAAGATATTCACAAAAAGACAAGACATGCTTTAACGGATTGGGAGAGTTATCATATGTTGAAAGATATTTCATTTTTTGCCATCAATCTTCTAGATCAGGTTGAAACTTTTATACTTGTGATTTCCTTTATTCCAACTTCTTATGCATGGAACTCATTTCTCTGGCATGCCTTAATATTAATTTCACTTGATTTCGCTCAGTTTTCACGAATCTACCTTGCAAAGAGTGTTATGATTTTCCTCCATAGTTTTCATTTCTCGAGTGTGCTTTGCTTCCATCACAATCATATGTTTTTGAATAATGGACATTTGATTAAAATTATTAACTTATATTACCTTTCATCTATTTTCGATCGTATCCATTTCTTCCATATTTATAACACATGGTGCTTGTTTTTTCTCTATGGCCAATAATCTATCCTGAAGAGATATTGATCAACTTCCATGTCGCTTATAATTTTATCATTCTTCGCTTTCATGCCCATGAAGCAATTTTGCATATAGTTTATCTCTTTCTTATGATTTTCTTGCATGGTGGCTAACTGATTGTTGTGATCAAATTCCATGATGGCCATTTCTTCATCATGTCTTTCTTCCATGGCATTCATTTGATTGGAGTGATTAAATTTCATTATCATCATTTCCTCGATATGTTTTTATTCTAAGACCAATAACCTACTCTGCGTAGAACCAATTTCGTTGGCGTGATCTGCTGTTAATTTTTCTTGATTAAGTTCCATATTCTTAATGAATTGAGCCTGGTTGGCCTCCATATTCTTGATTACCTGAGCTTGGTTTATTTGTATATCCTTAACCATCTGAATCAATTTGTTAACAAGATGCTTATCATTGTCAACACTGATTTGACAACTTGTTTCTGCTTCACCACTATCATGGATTTGTGTTGTCGTGGTACAAGTGGATTAATCCTCAGAATTGTCTTGAAATATCTTGTTGATAGTTGAGTTCTCTACAAGATCACTTTCATTATTTTGCATAGTACGGGGAGCACAAGGCGAACCACCCTGTTTTATATATTTATCTTTAAAAGCATTAATGATGTGTTGTAAATAATAAAAATACTCCTTAGGACAATTTAGAAACCAATCGATAGCATCACCTTTTAAGGAATAGCCAAAGAGACGTATCTTGACATCTTCATGATTATATTGTGAAGGACGATAATATTTATTATTATATGAGTAACTTTCAATAGATGCTTTCGAGAAGTGGTTGAATTACCACACAAGAACAAAGGCAATTTAGGAATGTCCTCTTCCAACATGTCATGAAAGGTATCATCCATGATGACTTGCTTAAAGGCTAAGTGGATGTTAGGGAAAGAGATCCTTGTTCAAGAATAGTCAAGAGGTCCTCAAGAAGCGAGCTTCTTAGTTGGAAATTTTGTAAGAAATGAAAGAATTGGAGTCGCCACTTGAATATGAATCTAATTCTAAAACCGAAAATTTATTCAAACAGAAGCAGATGGATATTGGGGAGGGATTCTTGTCTAGGAGTAAATTGGTGATTAAGTGGAGTCGCCACCCAAACAAGAAACCAACCAAAATGTCCAGATGTAAGATAAGATGAAAGGATTACTGATATGAAGAAATATACAATGAAGAGATGAAATGACTCTAGAAAATTTGATTTCGTGTTACAGGTTAATGAATGACGAAAAAAAAGATTAGAAGATTAAAAAATTTCGTTCAGAGCAAGGACAAAAAACTCTATCCCTGGAAACGATGCCAAAAAATGTTGTCACACAGAAATTATAGGCACCGTGACAATGGCTCAGATCGGGGATTGTCACCCTGATCCCCAATCTCTCTATTTAAGCTGTCTCCTTATAGCATACTAAGTGGGGTAGAACCTATGGAAACTGAATGAAGGAGAACTAGTTGGGAACTAACCAGTTGAGGAGACAGTTAAATGACCAAATACTTGTAAAGGATCTAGCAAGATTGAAGGATTCAATTAAATTTGAATTGTTGATACAAGTGCATTATGGAGTCAACTATCTTGCTAAGGAAATTATAACCAAGTACTTCATGAGAAACTGCTAGTATGCAATGTTAACTTAGAATGTAGAATGCAAGAAAAATGATTTGAACAAGGAACGAGATGAAACAAGATTCGAAGATGAGAGGTGATGTTAAAAGCCTAGAGCAATTATATTAAAGATAACCTAATATAACCACTAAGTACTTAAGCGAGAGTGCCAATTATGAAGATGCCAGAAATTACTCAATTAAAAGATATATAATTTGTCACAGATCCATGATAGAGTATTCAATAAAGATAACGATCACACTTACTTAAAGAATTTCCCAAAACTTAAATATTCAATAAATATCCAAATTCAAGTAAATGAAACAAGACTTAATTACACATTAGGTGAGTTTAATTAATAACACACATTTAAAAATCTCATGCGAATAACCATCAAACCCAGCTGAAGCATGTGAAAATAATTAGCATTTAAAGCTCAATAATTAATCATCAAGAAACACTATGAAATTTCAATGCTAAATAAACATTTTGTTAAGAAATTTATGGATTAAATGATATTCTAAAATAATGCAAATCCAAAAAAAATATTTTTTCATCTACAGTTAAACTCAGGATATTTTTTAAAATTTAATCATATCAACCATAGGAATTTTTCCACAATAAAGTATCTTGCCGAGCCTAAAATTTTACCACATTAGAAAAAACTTTATTTCAAAATATAAATGGCCTTTGAATTTTATATACAAAAAATAAAGAAATCTAGAAATTTTTTTAATGTTAAAAGCTAACACTAAAATAGAATTTTTTGGAATTTTTAAATAAAAATTAAAAGTTAGAAATTGATTATCAAAAGATTGAATTTTAGAATTTTATTGAAGCCCAACATTAAAGTTTGAAACCAAAATAAAATTAAAAATCAAATACCAAAATAAAAATCAAAAAACTTTACAAAAATTTGAAAGAATATAAAAAAAAAAAAGTTAAATTTTTAAATTTTTTATTTTTTAAATCTTAAAAGTCAAAACAAAAAAAAATAAAATCGAATTTCATAAAAAAAAGATGCGTGAGTGTGAGGCTATGCAACAGCTGCATAACATAGAGGCAGCAGGAGGACATCCAGGTTTACGAGGGCCAGCTAGGGCAGCGTAAGGACTACATCACCCAGTCTGGGTTTACGCAACCCTCTCCTGAGCAGTGCATGGGAACTCAGAGGCTAGCAAGGTTGAAAGAGGCAAATTCAGAGCAGAGTTTTGGTTTCTAGAGGCAAAAAGGGGTTGAGTTCTATAAATCATGTTTAAGGGTGTGAATCAGTCCAGTTTTCAGTCTCTAAAACAACAGGTATAGCTGCAGATTATTTTCTCTATCGGGTTAACCAGTAAGGTACCCAAATTTGTTGTATTCAGAAACTACTCGATAATATAAACACTCCAGCAACCAGAAGACCAGTTTTCCCGCATTGGATTTTTCCTGGGACAGTTGTCCAGAAAATCTTATGTGTCAGTTTGTCTGTGTGCATGTATTTTTTCTTAGATCTGAATTTGTGAAGAACTATTATGTGTTTACTTCGATGTTAATCTGAATTTTCAGCATTAATAACCTGATTAAGTAGGAGAAGTATAACCATATCTAATAGTAGGGTTTCTGCATAAAGCAATATTCAGAAATTTTCACAATACTAAGTGTGAAGCAATCTATTACTCCATATGTGAGTTAACCTCCAAAACCTCTATTCGAGATGCCTTCAATGCGGTGACTAACCCCTCAACCTTTACCTAGGTCATAGCGGTAGCTGAAATCTCTGTTGGAACTTCTGCACAGAGCTAGTGAATGAAGCTTTCAAGCTCCTTCTGTTGCGTGGTGGCAAGGGCAACTGTGAAATTACTTTCAATAATCGTTTTCTCAGCTAAGACTAACTGTTAGTGAATCTGCAGGTCCCGATGTTGAATCTCCTGAAATATGCCTTTGTGGAGCCCCTGCAAAGCATCTAGGGGTAGTCTGGCCAAGTGTAGTTGCACCTCCCAGAAATTATGGACCTGCGTGCTCAGGTCAGGTGGACTGATCATAAGGGCAACATGAGGTAAAGGGAAGAGGTAGCTTTCTGTCGTGGTGAGCGTAGCACTGCTGGTGGTTTTCAGCGTCCATACCAAATTCACACTAGTGTGCAGTGTTTTTCTCTTTAGTTGCAGCTCACATAACTCGGCCTGTAATGTGGCAAGAACATCCTTCTATTGTTCCTCGAGGGCTTCCCATCGATCCTGCATGGCTAGCTGAGAGACTGCATTAGCAATCCGTTCAAGGTCACCATCGGTCAAGGTGACAGTTTCATCATGTTCTATCCGTTGAGCGTGCTACTTCTTCCAGGGCCCTTTGGCAAGTTCACCTGTTCGCTTTGTTCCGCGAGGGGATGCAGTCCCCCCTGCATCCCCTCCTACTATCCCTAAGTCAAGTTGTGAATCTTTCTATGTTACTCCTTTGGCCTCCTTCTTATCAGTCTGATTCCGTTGCACATCTTTCTTCACAGCCATTTCAGTGTCCTTATCAGTACTTTTGCTAGAGCCTCCAAGATACTTAATAGCGACAGGGGGAATTACTTGAATTGTGCTGGCATCTTTAGGGCCCTACGCCCCGGTCTTGAAGCCAATATTCCACTACGGGGGCCAGAGTGCAATAACACTGTCAACTTCCTCGTCCACGACCATATAGGGGAGCCAAGTCCAAGATTTCTCCTTTCAGCTCCGAATCTGTATGTTATGCATGGTCACTTGAAAGGCTGCTATGTGTTTGTATTTGTCGTAGGATGTGGGTGATAGGCGTGGTCGAGAGTTGATGGCAACTGCTACGCTGCTCTAGAAGAGGACCCAGAAGACTTGATTGTCTTCTATGCGCTGCGCATCCTTCGAGTCCCACAAGTGTGCATAATGGGCTCCTTCACACATATCCGAAGTAAGCTCAGGGAGGACAAAATCTACAGGAGCTTCCCAGGCAACCATAGCTATGAGGAACAACAGCCATGAGTAACAAAAGGTGCACCCTAAGTCCTCGGATTCTCGGACATTGGCCAAAAATTAATCACATAAGTATTGAGCCCAACTGAAACAGACTCCCTCCGCACATTGGCCTACTAGCTTAATCATGTAGGCAAAGACGATGGTGACTTGGAATTTTCACATCAACTTGCATGCCAGTAACATCGTGCCCAACTGCGTAGTGGGATCATTGATAGATTTGATGATAAAGCCTTAGGTAATCCGCTCTCCCTTGTATTTTTGGCACATCAATTTAGCAGTCTCAGCTTCGTATTTCTTACCCACTCGCTCTAGAGGGCTTGGCCCATTCATCAAGAGACCAGTAATCCTATGAATCAGCGCAACATCAATAGCAGTCCTGTCCTAGATCAATACATAGCCTTTGTGAATTAAGGTGAGCAGTTGCCATGCGAGCCGGTCCGTAATATTGTAATGACCAAAATGGGGCATCTTGAGCAAGTTCAAGGGCCCATACCCTACCAATCCCCACATGCAGTGCTTGGGGATGACTGTAACTCCATTGTCATCATGAATTGTGTCGAGGTATAGCACAGGTGCAAATTCATGGAATGATTCGATGTTGGCTAGGTCGTGATCATCAAACTTGACCTCATGAAGCTTACCAAAAGGTTCACCAATGATGGGAACCTCACCTAGGGCCAGTGGCATTTGTATCTAAGTGACCAAGCCATCAAGATTATTTGTTGTGCATGTTGAGGTCCTACGTGGTTGAAAAAATGGAGGTAACCAGTGAATTGGTTCAATGGTTTGTGCTTCCTCCCGAGCTGCCTTCGGGGATTTTGCGGTTCGCGGGGACATTCACGGCCTTCCTGCAGCCCATTTCGTCGGCTTCGGGGGCTTTCTGGAGCTTTGTGCCTTTGCTTTCCCTTTCCTCGTGGTTGGGCTCAACCTGGAGAGAATATCTTCTGCCTCAGACTCGATTTCCACAACTTCCTCAGTCCCCTGTTCCACCAAGGTCATTGGTTCAGAAGGCTCAGTGGAGTTCGTAGCCATCATCCTAGCGCGAAAACCAAACTCCGGGTTGCTATTGTCCAAGGGGGTAGGTTGCTTGGACATGAAGGAGACACTATAAACACAGAGCGTCTTGCAGCACCAAATCGTCACAGCAAGATATGCCAAGTACAAGATATACAACTGATACAGAACGCTTTTCTGGTTTGGTGGACCCCTTTTAAAGCTAACGCGAGAGGTCAATGGTTGGGCAAGCTGCACTTGGAACTTACCATCATGTAAATGGTAATTAAATCGCCTCATTAAATTCTAGCCGCCCACTCCATTCAACGGTAGATTTTTTATTTTACTCGTTGACTACCCCAATGGCTATTTTTCGTAGCTCTGGTGCACTCAACGCACAACTGCTCTCCCAGCGCACCTGCATGCGTTCAGTGAGCCTCTTGTGTGCATGATGGTCTAGCCAATGTTCCATCTCTGTTCTGAGTGGGCCTATTGTTTTCTTTAATAGTTTTAAGCTCCCTTGACACCCGACGTCCCTACGAATTGAAATGGCCTTGTGAAGTAGTCCTTTCAGAGGCACTGTGATCAATGCATATTCTTGCTTGGTTTTTCTGTAGTAGCCTGCGAATCTGAGGAGTGAGCACAGTTGTTTCCTAGCTGTAGGTGTTTTCAGATCCACAGCTTTCGTAGTATCCACCATCTTGAGAGATTTTCTATAGGGAATGCACCTATCATTCACGCACCCCTTCCTGCCACCGGTAGTTATCTTGTGCAAGTCTACGCAGCTTCGTATTTCCAGTCGAAGTTGTTCCCTACGTAAGTGAACCAGAGGGTCGAAGCGTAGGAGTAACATAGTCTGACATTCCCCCCATTCTTGGAATGATGCCTTACGCTCATCCCACCACTTCACAAGTGTTGCGCATAGGGCGTGATTGAGGGCCCATACCCTTCGTTCCTTTGGAACTTCTTCTTCAAAGGCTTGGAAAAATTTGTTAATGCTACCAGAGCCATCAAAGTAGGGCAGATCTCTTACCTTTGAGGAGATACATCGAAAATCCCTTGTAATCCTGAGACACCGCAGTGCGGATACGTCATGCAACCGGTTTTGCCAATTTTCCAGTTCTCCGTCAGAGTCAGAAAAACAGTCACTATCCTTTTCCTAGCAGAGCATACTATCAGCCATAGGGTTGATCCAATCTTCATCCTGCGTAGTTAATTTTTAGGTGTGATCTACCTCCTCATCGATACACACTGTCTCCATATACCTTTATCCTTCTGCGGGGTCAAAAGGAACTATCACTCGTATCCTTCTGTTCTCAAATACCATGCTTCTCTTCTTCAAGTTGATAATACCGCCCATGTTAATGGCCAAATCTAACCCTAGGAGTACAGGGTAAGGTTTCACATCTTCCACAATCTTAATGACCTCAAAGTCAGCCCAGACCTTAACACTCGCAATATCCACTATGACCTGTGATAACTGTCCTAAAGGTATGATCTTCTATTGATTGGCCATGCACAGATGGATAGTGGACCATTCTAACTTAGGTTCTCCCATGCACTACCATGTTTTCTTGTGTAGTACATTCGCATCTGATCCTAGATCCAAAATAAATTGCACCATTTCGTAATCCCAGATTTGTGCCGTGAGCCGCATCTCCCTACTAGTGCATTTCTTGTACTTGTATAGTGTGTTTACATCCTTAACTTCCAGGGGCGGGTTGGTTTTCTTTGCGCAGCTGTTTAATAGTTCCTGGAGGTTTTCAACGACTTGCTAGTTGCGAAGCGGTTTCATGCATGCTTGTAAAAATGGTCGGACCCCTTCACCTTCTTTGGTGGTCGCAGGAACCTACGAAGTAGATGCTTCTGTGAAGTCCTACCAAGCTGCGATAAAGGTCTCCCTTTCTTTTTGTAGGTCCAGGCCTTCTGATTTGATGACCACTTTTGTAATATTCCCAATTAGCCCAAGCTAATGGGAATATACAATTTTGTTTCATTTCCCTGTTGCATAAATAAATGTGTAAAGGAGGACATTAAAATCTCCTAAAAACAGTGAATAAATCAATGCCCCATGTGAACAAAGAAAAATATCGGCTATCTTAATAAAACACCCTTATGTGAAAGGGATTGAGCTATTTGACTGGGCCAACCATGACCAAATCAACAAAGTTGTCTAGATACACTGAACCTCCTTGATGCACAGTGCAGTTTTATTTGGAGGCTACACATGTGAAAAAAGCTAAATCATTGAGATGGTTTAGGGTTTGGCAAGGTTTCTATATTATAAAAGGAAGAGGAGGACAGCATGAGAGGTTGTTGATGAACATATTATTTCTGAATATTTTGTATGTTTACACATTTCTTATTCTCTTGGTTATTTAGGAGAGAATAGTGTTGTTTAGCACTTGATGTTCCTAATCGGGAATCCCACCTCTTCCATTGAGAAGCTCTTGGAGGAGTCTTTCATTTCCTGACCACTATCAGGCATTTGGCCAAGCTCTTCTTCCAACTACAATGCAAATCCTATTGGGGGTTTGGTGGTCTTTGTAAGCTACAACAAGTGGAGGTTAGATCTACTCAGATCCAGGCCATTCTAGTGCCTCTTTTCAGTGGGAAAGCCTTCTATCCCCCTGGAAAGAGATTATTGGATGAGGAGAGCTCATTTTCAGATCTTGGCTTGAGACCACACCATGTTCTAGAGCCTACAACATATTTCATCTTCCAGTACTGTGTTATTTGCAAGAGAGAAAGTTGCAGGGTGTTTTGGCACATTTGGAGGAGAGATCTCTAGTGTTGGGAATTTTCCATTCACTATGGTGATCTGTAGACTGCAGAACAAATCCATGTTCCATTCATTTATGATATGAATACTGATGTATTTGTTTCAAAAATTTTGAATCATTCTATATATCTACTGCATTAGATCTCAGATCTACTCCATGTACTTCAATTTTTGCTGAAAACCCCAAGGGGCATTTGAAGAGGAGACTCTATAGTGTACAGATCTTATATAGATCTATATTTTTGTACACAGATCTACTCTAGATCTAAAATTTAACCTACAACTCTTTTCATCTAATAAAATAACTTTTGCAAGCTTGTACAGTCATATCATATAGTTGCAGCCTCTTATTTTTTAGCATTTCTTCATGTAATGTCTTCTACTTTCTGTTCTATAATGTATGGGCTTAAATATAACTCTGATTTATTGATGAATACATAATTTTTGAGCCTCCGTATTGACATCCTACTTTATTTTGGCTGAACTGCATTATTTTTTAGCAGTCTTGTTTTGTATTGTTTCTTGTTCCCATTTGGGGATATTACAGATGTATCAAAGCAATCATCTCGGCATAGCCTATGATTTTTTGAAGAGCCAAAGCCAATATGTCTTCAGAATAAGATGAGCCTCTTACTGACAGAGAGAAGAGGTATCTGAAAAGAATATAGGAGAAATTTGATTACACCAATGATGATCAAGACAAGGGTAAATCCCCTGAATCTGGAAGTGATGAAGATGGGAAGGAGTTTGCAAAATCCCTTCTAAAATCCATGGAAGATATCGCTAGATATATCAAAGATATTAGAATGGATAGATTCAAAGAATCCCCTAAGATATTTCATCTTGGAGAAAGCTCTGGCATATCTCACCACTGGAATGATCAACCAGTGAATCAACCAAAAGTTTCCCAACACTCTACCATGCCTACCTTTTTGGCTGTGGGAAATGAAGGGTTACAAGAGAAAGCATCCCTTGAAGACTGATTTGAGGAATATGAATCTATAAATTAGAGATTCAAATCTCACTCGAGATTTCAAGAGTTTTGTCACTTGAAGGACAAAAAAAGACCAAGGCATCATCATAGAGATGGTGGATTCACTCAGAATCATGATTGACGTCACTCTATGGGCAGATTCTTCCTACCCAATTTTGAGGGGTCATCCAAATGTTCTGCCAAAGCATGGGTAAAAAATTTTGACATATACTTCTAGCTGAAAAAAGTCCCTGAAATGGAAGATATGAAGATTGCAGCGCTACACTTTGAAGGTGAAGCACATGAATGGCGGCTCCATGGCTTGTCTACATTGGATCATGCCAATGTAACTACTCATTCTGAGTTCAAAAGAAGAGTGGTGAAGATATTTGACAGAAGATATCTAGAAGCACCTTTCACTAGGCTTGCAAAGTTGAAGCAATCAGGTAATACAGAGTCTTATATTTCTGAAATTTTTTAGATTATCTGTTATGGTTCCTGACTTGTCTGCAGCAAGGAGGGTGTATATGTTCATCGATGGTCTAGATGAACCTCTTCATGGGATGGTAAAATCTACCAAGCCCACTACCTTTCATGATGCCATTGAGAGGGCTAGAGAACTTCAAGATGCCCTGCCGAAATCAAAGGCAAACTTTCAGAACAAGCCCTCTTTCCTTTCTAAAGGGAAGGAAGATAAAACTGCTCCTTCCAAGGAGAGATCATTCAAGAAGCCTCTTGATACTGAAGTAGGGAGAGATCTAAGAAGGAAGAAGATATGCTTCACTTTCCAAGAACCATGGGTACCTAGACATAGATGTGCTGCTGGTAAAGCACATTACATAGAGGTCTTCTCAGATTTTTAGGAGGATGAAGATGATGAACCAAGAGGGAGTCACAATGCTGACAATGTTGAGGGAAATCCAACACCATCATGAGATGGAAATGGAGCATTTTCTCCTATTAGAGGAACTCTTGCATCTTTGAGAGGAGTACCTAAGTACTTGAACCTAAGATTTAAAGGTTCAATCATGAATCAGAGGGTTTCTGTATTAATTGACAGTGGGGCTACCCACAATTTCATTGATGCCCATCTTATACAAAGGAGGGCCATACCCACTGATACTTTTGAGGGATTCTTTGTTTTGGTCCTAGGAGATAGAACAATGAAATGCATGCATTATGTATCATCACTTTCAGTCACCATGGGATCCTACACCTTGGTGGATCACTTCTTTGTAGTTGACATACCAGACACCAATGTTATCTTGGGTGTTCAATGGTTGATTACATTGGGGAAAGTCACCACTGATTGGGAGGATTTGCAAATGGAATGGGTGGAAAATAATATTGGTGAACCTCACATGATCAAAGGAATGCATACTTACCCCTCACATAACACTTCGACACAAAAAACAAATATGGATTTGTGTAGTAGAAGCAAGGACCTTACAGTCCCATCTATTATGCTCATGAGATTTCTGCATAGGACACTACTATCTAGTGGCAAACCACCTAGGAGGCCACCTAACTCAGATTTTGTGGGGAAGGCCTCACAAATTTTTGCTCCAAACTTAGATCCAGGAGGGATTGGAGCACTTGAAGACAAAGCTACAGTGTTGGGAGACTTGGGTAAGCTCATGGAGGAGGGAAATATTTTTCCCTTATCATCATCACCCACTCTCATTTCTGGATCTGCACTATGGGAGGAGAAGAATGGGAGGATCAACCTTCCAGCACACACCTTTGGCATAGGAGATGTTAAGGAGGAGATCAGCAACATGACAAACATTCCTATTGATGCATCATCAGTGCTGTCATTGTTGAGCAGTGTAGATCTGTATTGGAAATCCCAACTGCTAGTGGATTATTCCGAAGATCTTCACACATGTATGATACTTGATGACCAGCTGCATGATGAGGGCTACTTAGCCTAAGGAGGGGTCATCTATCATCATGATAGGATATTCTTGTCTAGAGCTTCTAAGATCAAGCAGAAGATACTAAAAGGAGCCTATAAAGAGTTTTGTTTCAGCCACATGCATTCCATGAGGGTCTACAACATCATCATGAGGGGCCTTGATTGGGAAGGCTTGAAAGAAGAACTACATCAAAATTTTCAATAATGCATGAACTATGAGGAGTTGGGGCATCCAATGGACTCTATGCAAGAGTCATTTCAGCCATTTCTTCCTTCTTTTGAAAGAGGAGAAAGATCCATGCACAAATCCATGTGTATGAGAGACATTGTTGGTAAAGGATCTGATCATGTAAAGCAAGTTTTATTTTCTGATTGTACATGTTATTTTACCATTTTTATGTAGGCCATGACTCCTAAAAGGAGTAATCTCATGGCCTTTGTTTGGCTACTAAAATTTCTGAACTTGGTCACTCCCTTGATGTGCAAAGGGAGATTTTCTTTCATGATGGTTGCTTCCCCAAAGCACCAAACATATCTCACACCTTCAGCCATAGTGAGATGACATGTGCAGCAAGTAAGTGGTGGGGAAACCACTTACCACACCTTGATCTAATGCAAGAAGGAGATGCACTGCCCTTGTACCATATGTGGGACTATGACCCGCCTCCTCATGCTCAAATTTATGTTTGTGTATATGTAGTTTTACTTCCATACATTGATGATATACTTGTACTATTTTTGGGATTGTACGGAAGGAGGACGGGGAGCATGTATGTACCTCATGGGATGGAGACTCTCTATGTACCTTATGCTACATGTTTCAGGGTGAGTATTGGTTCAGCCATGTTTGTTTCATGTGATTTCTTGACTCATTGTAGGATGGACTATGTACATATCATAATGACTTTGGAGGAAAAATTCATGGAGGTTTGGATTGGTGAACACTTGGCTTATGGGAGAAGCATGATTCTTGATTGTGTCACTAATGGAGGAGGAGAAGTGTTGCAACACTCACCCTATCATTTGCTTGAGGACAAGCAACATTATGGAGGGGAGACCTGTAATATTCCCAATTAGCCCAAGCTAATGGGAATATAAAAATTTGTTTCATTTCCCTGTTGCATAAATAAATGTGTAAAGGAGGACATTAAAAACTCCTAAAAATATTCAATAAATCAATGCCCCATGTGAACAAAGACAAATCTGGGCTATCTTAATAAAACACCCTTATGTGTGAAATGGATTGAGCTATTTGATTGGGTCAACCATGACCAAATCAACATCGTTTTCTAGATACATTGAACCTCCTTGATGCAGAGCACAATTTTAGTTGGAGGCTACACATGTGAAAGAAGCTAAATCATTGAGATGGTTTAGGGTTTGGCAAGGTTTCTATCTTATAAAAGGAAGAGGAGGAAAACATGAGAGGTCGTTGATGAACATATTATTTCTGAATATTTTTTCTCTTTAGACATTCCTTATTCTCTTGGTTGTTTAGCAGAGAATAGTGTTGTTTAGCACTGGGTGTTCATGATTGGGAATCCCACCTCTTCCATTAGGAAGCTCTTGGAGGAGTCTTGCATTTCTTGAACACTATCATGCATTTGGCCAAGTTCTTATTCCAACTACAATGTAGATCATGTTGAGGGTTTGGTTGTCTTTGTAAGCTACAACAAGTGGAGGCTATATCTACTCAGATCTAGGCCATTATAGTGCCTCTTTTCAGTGGGAAAGCCTTCTATCCCCCTGGAAAGTGAGTATTGGATGAGGATAGCTCATTTTTAGATCTTGGATTGAGGCCACACCATGTTCTAGAGCCTACAGTGCAGTCCATCTTCCAGTATTGCGTTATTTGCAAGAGAGAAAGTTGCAAGGTGTTTTGGCACATTTGGAGGAGAGATCTATAGTGTTGGGAATCTACCCTTCACTATGGTGATCCGTGGATTACAGATCTAATCCATGTTCCATTCAGATCTGATCTGAATATTGATGTATTTGCTTCAGAATTTTTGAATCATTTTGTAGATCTGCTGCATTAGATCTCAAATCTACTCCATGTACTTCACCTTTTGTTGAAAACCCCAAGTGCCATTTGAAGAGGAGACTCTATAGCATACAGATCTGATATACATCTATATTTTTGTACACAGATCTGCTCTAGATATAAAGTGTAATCTACAACTCTTTTCATCTAATAAATTAATGCTGTCAAGCTTGTACAGTCATATCATATGGTTGCAACCCCTTATTTTTTATCATTTCTTCATGTAATGTCTTCTACTTTATATTCTATAATGTATGGGCTTCAATATAACTCTGATTTTCTGATGAATACATAATTTATGAGCCTCCATATTGGCCTTCTACTTTATTTTGGTTGAACTACGTTATTTTTTAGCAGTCTTGTTTTGTATTGCTACGTGTTCCCATTTGGGGATATTACAACTTTCCTGATCAGGGGCTCCGCCGCAACTTTTTCTTTCGCCCCCCCCGGTGGCTAGGCTACTATGAGTTATGATATTAATACCTAGTCCCTCATTTCGAGGCTCTGACATAACCCTTTGCACATTCTACGTAGGTGTCTGTTGTTGCTCCTACACCTTAGCTATCAAAATCGGGCAGTCCTCAATCAGATGGTTCAGCTGCCTGTAATACCTACAGGATTTCCCTGTAGGGTTCGGGTAGTCCCTTGCAAATTGACCCATCTCTACGCGGTTATAATAGATTAGCTGGCCTCTTCCTCTACCTGTGCTTCCACCTCGGCCCCCTCCCCTACCGCTAATGGGGGAGCCCCCAATACCGAAAGGGGTCCTTGGTAACGAAGGATCTGTCTATACCCTATAGAGGTTTCCTTGGTTTATCATCAGATCATAAGTATGATAGTTCTACTCATCATGCCCCAAAAACCTAAAAAACCTACACCATTGTTGCTTAACCTTCAGAATACAAGTGGCAAGGCAAGGGCAGTGGTTGGTGTCATGTAACCCTGCAACACGAGAGTCGTCACACCATAGTGTCGGCCTACTTGGCCCCGCAGCTTCTGTACGATGCAACGGGCTAGGTCCTCCAACCTGTATGTAATCTGTTAATAGCGGACAATTATCCTTGGTGTGGCTATTCACTCTACATCGTATGCACCACTTGTCAGGGCTAGCCTCCGCTCCTCGTTCCTTTCGCAGGTTCTGGATCTCCATGTGCATTGCTTCTAGCTGGCCTTGTATCGGTTATACACCCAACTAGGTTTCATCTCGTGGCACAACCTCCAACTTCATTGCTATCTCCAAGGCCTTCTCCTGCGACTAAATGTCTTGGTGGCCCTTTGGTATGCATAAGTGGGGCAGTAACATAACAATGAACCACTCCGCATGTTGCCTATCATCATACTGGAATCTCCCTTCTTTGATTACTTTTTTCAATCACTGATCAGCTTCCCATATAGACTCAGATGGACCTTGTTTGAAATCTTTCAGGTCGTTCACTATCTCTGAGTAGGCCATAGGCTTCTTGAACTGTTGCTTCAAGGTGCTCTTGATTTCCTCAATGCCTATGTTCGCATGCTGGTCTAGGTATCCCGTGTACTAGTCCAGGGCCCTTCCTTCAAAAGCAAGAGATAGATATGCTCTTTTCACAGCATTTCTCGCTACATTCTGTGCAGTCCATACAGACCCTACGACAAACCAAAACTGATCCATATCTTCATCCCCAACACCCTTGAAGTTGGGTAACTTCATCAGTGAAGTCATATCGTCTTCTGGTGGTGGCGAAGGTGAGTTCTTGCCTCTGCGAGGATTTGAATATGGTGTTGATGGAGGGCCATGCGTAGCAAAATTAGTCACTAAACTATAGACAGATCGATCTCCCTTTTGATTAGTTTTGTAGTACTTATTGCTGCGCATTGTACCCTCACTTTGATCGGATCTCATTCACTCTATATGGCTACACAGGATGCTCTTTTCGCACAATAAGATCTTAATCAGTAACAACAATTTTTTTAGAAACTTACCCCAAAAACCCTTGAAGGACCTCTGCTCTGCTTCTGAGTAGGAAAAAAATTGATCGATTTCAAATTCAGTCACAAATCCTCCTATCACACTGTCCACCCAATGATCTATCGTGCGAGTAATTGTATTATCAGTCTTTCCCAGCTGCCGCATCAATTCTGGACTCCATTGCGTGACCTGTTCATCTTTCCAACACTTCTAAAAATCAACCAATCATGCGAACCACTCCTATAGTTTGATCGCAAATGTTACGAAGAAAATATCATATATTTCCAAGAAAATGTACTTATTTTTCCACTCCTCCGTGGTTAAGTTCGCATTGTGATTTTATTTTACAGCGAATTCCTGAACTTTCCTTTCAAACCACTTATCGATTTCTTTCTTTTGAGGCTTCCAATATGGCCTTGGCATTACTAGATCTCTCCCTCAAAATCCTCCTGGTCCCGGCAACGGAACCATTTTTTGGCTTGAGGGGTCCTGACCCAAGTTCGGAGGTGAAGGTTTCCCAACAAACCCCTATACCACTAGCCCTTTCAGTAGTGACCCACCTGCGCATGTCAAAGTCTCACCCGAATCTGTATGGGAGGGTGTTGGAACTAGGTTTCTACACCCTGAGAGAGAGAAGGTAATAGCGCAGGCCCGCAATTATCAGATCTACACAGAAGGGTGAATCGCAGGGTTCCAATATGTAACTAGACTATAGTTCTTATCAGATATGCTCTAGCAGGTTTGCGTCCATGTGTACTTTCATATCACAGGGATAAACAGACAAGTTTGCAGCTTAATCAGACAATCTTAGTTCGCAGTAATCACAACAGAACAGATCTAGACAACATCATATGGTTCAACAATACTTCACATATATTACTTATCAAAATATTCTTACATTCCCTGAATACCACCTGCACACACAGCCAGTAGGGTCCGAAGACAACAGGACAAAGGATCTCCGCGCACATATCCAGTAGGAGTCCTAACCCAAAACAACCCAACCCAGATCTAGAAATTCGTACTTCGCTTCAATCTTTATTCATATTCTACCTATCGACTCAAAAAGGTTCAACTATTTATACTACTTTAACCTATGCATCCAATGGTCCATAATCTGTGGTTTGCAGACTCTTGGTCTACCCTTGACCCACTTACAATGCATTAGGGGCTTTGACCCACCCAAAAACCCATGCGTTAGACTAAATATAATAAAAAATATGCAAAATGGACCATTTTCGTAGCTTTGTAGGAGACCCTGTTCCAACAGGAAACTAAGTCTAAACTTAGGGAAATTAAATAATTAAAGTGTATTACTAAAACATAGTGTGAATATTCTAGAAAAAACGAAGATAAAGTAAAGTTATAGTCTTAGCCGTTGATTGGAGATCTAATCTCGGTCGTTGATATCTCAATGAGAAGACTATAAAGGACGGATTTGGGGCCATTTTGAAAAACACACTAAGTGAATATAGTGATTGAATTATTTTGATGGAGCAAGTGATCTGATGAAGATCAGATCTAAGTGATTCCAGCGCAGAGAGCAACAAAGATAGCTTCTGGAGAGATTTATTTTCTCAGTCGGAGAATCATCATCAAAGAGAGATAGAGAGACATCCAACATAGCCAACGCAGAGCCAACGTAGATCCATGCAGGTCTACTCAAAGGCTGCGTAGTGGTTGAGAGGGTTTCCAATATTTTACTATTGGATCAGTTCCAGAAGCTGGGAGCCGGGCTGTGAGACTGGGAGCCTAAGATCTGAGATTTTGCGAGTCAGATCAATCCATTGTTGGGGTAATGCAATGCCAAGAGGAGATGATGCAGTGCCTATGTATTCACTGCATAGAGGCAACATAGGGACCTCTAGGGGCATCTCTTCTAGTGTCCGGATTAGCCGGATTTCCTGTGATTGAGTAAGGTAAAACTCACAATTTTTCTGCTAGTATTTCTCTCTCTATAAGTGAATAACCTTGGAGGTATTCAAAGATGTATTTAGAAATTTCTACTGCTTAATATTATAGACCCTCAAATCTATTGCACCGATTTTCCAAAATTGGGATTTTCCAAGGACATTCATCCATAAAAAATTAGTCCTATGTGTGTATTGTTCTTTGCTCAGTTTCCTTATTTCAGAATCATAAGAAATTAAGTATAGTCTGCTTCAGTAATTGAGTTCAATGTTTCATGAAGAAACCTGAAACAACTATTTAATGTGATTTACAAGTAGATGAAATAGATTTTGCTAGTTTCAGTAGGATTCCTAATATTGTTAGATCGAGGAATTTTCATAATTTGAAATTGTTTGAGGTGGATAAGAGTGCATCCCCCTCAAAAATAATGGCCTCCCATCAGGCCCTTTTAACTCCACCTCCAGCTGCTTCAAATCGGTGATGAGCTTCCCCAGTGTGTACAACCACTAAAATCCCAACACCACATTGGTATTTGGAATATCAACAACAAAGAAATGATAGGTGAGATAATAGTTCCCCATCTACAAATTCAATCAAGTGACATATCTCGTACACTGCATAGTCCGGTATCCAGGTATAAGAACTGAGAATCCCTCAAATGTGGTTGTCTGCATGCCCCTATGCTCCACCATCTGGGAATCAAGAAAATTGTGGGTGGCCCCACTGTCAACCAGAACTGACACACGTTTCCCTTGTTGTTCCCTCTGACTCTAAGTTTCAGGTACTTCAGCACACCCCGAAGTGAAGCAAGAACGCCTCCTATTGGGGCAAACGATCCTCCTCCATGTGGGGGTGGTGGTGGTCCTCCTGCTCCCAATGGACCTCTCTCATCCCTCGACTCCTCGACTATCTTGGTCTCTTCCTCCTTTGTAATATTCCAAATAGAAAATTTAAAGTGATATAGAAAACATGCGAGAAATAAAACACATAAATTTATTTCAGCAACACCGATACAAGAAAATATGTCCAAAACACAAATTTTATTAATATGATCAGCTGGAGTACAATATGAGACAGAATGAGTACACCTAGGCTTGCAGAATGCAAGCTACAAGCCTTAGGTGATCAACCAAAAAAGCTACAATTGCTACCATAATCTATTCTCTTAGAAATTGCGCTGTCCTTGGCTTTCTACAACTGCTGGTTGACTTTGGCATTGGATTTGCGACTGAAAATTGCCCAAAAAATTCTAGGAATTTGGGAAGGTGATCCTTGCCCAAAACATAGAAAAACCCATAAGCCTTCTCCCCAACTTCCAATATTCAAAATTGGACCCTTCTGAGCTTGGCCCTTCTTCAATTTCGAAATATGCTGCTGTAGCTACTCCTGAAGATCTCTGCCCTCCAAAATACTAGAAAACCTCCTGAAATATATCTTCAATCAATCCTCCAACTCCTCAAATCCCAACTCCTCCAACCAATGCTACTCAAACTGCTTCCCTCCTATGACTGCGCAGTCACTAGGTGGATGACACTACTACAACACTCTTGAAACTCCTCAATGATTTCTACTGTAGCAGCATGGGATGATTTTCTGCACAACTCAACTCTCCCACAATAACTAACTTCCTCTACTGCGCAGTCTCTACTCTCTCTGCATCCCAGCTACTCCGAAAATGCATGGGATCTGCAAGGCAGCCTCTCCTAATCACAAAATACTAAAGAAGCCCTTCTTTAGTAGCACTTGAAGTCCACTAGAGAAGGATGAGCTTCTCTCCTTAGGAATCACCTTTTCTAAGCAACACAGCGTTTGGCTTCGCCAAACAGTTAAGGAAATTCGATTTTTGAATGTGTAAATGATGCCAATGCCTCCTCCAAACCTTCCTTTCATAAGTGTTGGACATGTAAAATTCGTGGGTCCCTCCATTAATTCGATTTTTCCAAGGGAATTTGAATTTATTTCATCTCCAATATACTATATTTGTGGGTCCCATCCTCCACTATAAACTTAATTTATTATTTTCTCCTATGTTAGCCACAAAAAGTTACTTTAAGTTATTTAATTCAGAATTGAAAAAATGTGTTTTCCAAACATTAGGAAAATTCAGGAAGGGACATTACAATCCTCCACTCTCGGATGTTGCATGACCACAAGAAACTGTAAAATTGGAGGCTATAAATTTTGTTCATTCTCCCACATGGAAACCTCCTCCGGCAAATCCTTCCACTTGACCAAATGCTCCTAGACCACCTTGTTCCTCAAATTCCTCTCCCTGATATACAATATCAGCTCTGGTCTCAAAACCAAATGCCCCTCATCATCCAATGGAGGCAACTCTGTCGCTGCTACTACTTGTTGCCCCAATGCCTTCTTCAGGCATGAGATGTGGAAAACATTATGAATTCAGCTCTCCAAAGGTAGCTCCAGCTCATAAGACACCTCACCAACTCTCCTCACCACTCAGTAAGGTCCATAAAATGGAGGTCGTAATTTCTCTGCACCCTTCTGCTTGAGTGAAGATTTCCTGTATGACTGTAGGCACAAATAAACTATATATCCAACCTCTAACTATCTCTCCACCCTGTGCTTATCAACATATATATTCTGCTAATTCTAGGCTACCTCCAAATTGTTCTTGAGAGCCCAGAGAATCTTCTGGATCTCTTGAACTCAATCCTTGGCCTCTGGGGCCCTATTGTCTCCAAAAATAGTATAAGGAAAAGTGAGTGCATCATATCCATAAAGAGCTCGAAAAGGAGACATACCAATAGACATATGATAATTCATGTTGTATCAGAACTCTCATAGATGCAGCTGTTTGACCCATGCTCTCTGATTTTCTATCACATAATTGCGTAGGTACCCCTACAACCATTTTCTCACAATCTTTGTCTGCCCATTGGTTTGGGGATGATAGCTAGTGCTGGGTATGAGCTCAGTGTTCAGATTTATGGGTAGCATTGTGTGTGCTCTAGCTCTGAAACTTTGTGGAGGGGCTAAGACACATGATATCTCCAAAACCCAGAAAGCGTTTGGAGAAATTTCATTTGGTGTTGAAGTTATTCTAATATTTTTTTTAATCAGGACCCTGAGTCCAACTTAGGGAATTAGAAAAAATTGTGTGAATTAATTAAACACGTGTGATGAAATGTTCCAAGTGACATGGACCAATCAGTATTTTAATCTCATCCATCGATTAGAGATTAGGTCATGGTCACTATTTTTCCAACGAGTAAAGAATAAAGGAAAGGCTTGGGGTTGGTTCAAGAACACACACACACATAGGCAGAGCGCTGAAGCTAAGTCAAATTTTGGTGTGGAGTTTGCTGAGAAATTCGAAGCGAGTTTGAAGTGCAGTGAGGGGAAGAGATTGGCAAGGGATGATCTAACCCAGGGCCGTGAATACATCAGTAAAGAGGCAGTGAGTCCCAGATAACGCAGAACCATCCCGGAGGACGTAGTTCAACCAACACCACGTAGAGGATTGTGCAGAGGCTGTGTAAGCCTAGCCAAGGTGACACAGAGCCAACTAGCGTAGCGCAGGGGCAGTGCAGCACCATCTAGGGTGATGCAGGCCCAGCCAGAGGAGCGCAGAGGCAACGCGACACCAGCTAGGGTGAGGCAGTGGGGATGCTGGCTAGTGAGGGTTGACGCTGAGGCTGCAAAGGTAGCATTGAGCATTGTAGTGGGCCAAAAAGGGCTCGTGATCTATAAATCCCGTTTGAGGGTTTGATACAACCATATTTTCTATCTCTAAATGAAAGGTACTAACTGTTGTGTAATTTCTCTGTAGGGCCAACCATTTATGGTGCCCAAAATGTTGTATTCAGATTCTGCATAACAGTAAAACCCTTTAGATCTGCTGCATTGATTTTCCCGCATTGGGTTTTTTCAGGGACATTTGTTCGAAAAATCATGTGTAATATTGTCACATGTGTGTATTGTTCATTAAATGATTTTTAGATGTGTAGGATGCAGTTTGTGTCTACTTTAATGTTTTTCTGAATATTTTAGTTAAATAACCTATTAAGTAAATCAAACAAGTAGGCGAATGAGATCTAGACACTGCAGTAGGGTTTATGTTTCAAAATTTTCACATGGTATCAGAGCATTGTAGATCAAGCTAATCCACTAGCAGAGTGGTTGAATAAAATTGTTGTAGGGATGGCAGCTGAAGAAACAGAGTTCCAGAAGAGGGCAGCGCAGCACCAGGAGGGACACATCCAAGTATGTAGAGGCCATGAAGAGGCTGACGTAGAGCTAAATGAGTGATGTAGAGGTAGCACAAAGCCTTCCAGAGTGATGCAGGATCAGCCTGCATTGCATAGTTGATGCGCAGAGGTTGCGCTGAGCGAGTCTGCTCACACATAGGGCAACCAAAGGGACGCAGTCCGTGTCGAGATTGCTGAGCAGTTTTCCAAAGTCTGGAAGCGGATCTTCTAATCTCCAGAATTTTTTGGTGTGGCATAAGTTTTGTTTGTGTAGAACAGTGCCTAACAAAGTTGACAAGAGCGAGAGGAGAATAGTCACTCAGCAGATCTGTGCCAAAAAAATATGAGATTCAATCAGGAGAACTGTTTCAGTTGCTTTGGCAGATTTTTTCTGGGATGGAAATCAATTTTAAGAGGGAGAAACTACTATAGAGGGTTTATATGACCAAGAAACTCAGATCCAACTTTTTATTGAGTGTTGTAGTAGGAAGAGGGAGAGGAGTATCTGTTCTAACAGATTCGAGCAGAGATAGTTCCTCATGGACTAAGAGATTATGATAGTTTGGATGGAGTGTCCATCTTTGTTATCTGGAGGGCCAGGATGCTAACATTCCTGGATGAGTATGGCATCAAGGACCATGCTGAAAATTTCCTAGTTGTGCCTACCAATACAGATCCCCTGAATAAATTCAACGAGAATCAGGCTAAGTGCTTGATCATGGATAGATTCAAGGATCACGTGGTTCCACATATTTCCGTGAAGAACACGACAAATGAAATGTGGACAACTTTGAACATGATGTATCAGGGAAGCTCCGTCCAGAGGAAGATGCTTTTGGAAAATTAGATGTGGTTGTTCTAAATGTAAAAGGGTGAGGAAATATATCCCTTCCTCTTTAGACTTCAAACTATCTGGGACCAATTGATTTCCATGGGTACGACTCACGATGAAGAGCTCTTGGTGAGGACTACCCTAAATGTAGTCATTGATGAATGGGAAACATTTGTACAAAGAATCTTGGGTAGGGCAACATTACCATCCTGGGTGGACATGTGGGCAATCCTTCGTAAGGACGAAATCAAGAGATTTACCAAGAGGAAAAGCAACGATCGTGTCAAAGTAAATAAAGAGGAGGAGGATGCAACCCTTGCATCAAAAGGACAAAGGAAGCAAGTGACGTGGATCAAGCAGTATTTTAATATGAGCCATCGATTAGAGATTAGATCATGGTCATTGGTTTCCCAAAGAGAAAATTATAAGGAAAGGCTTGGGGTCAGTTAGAGAACACACACACACACAGGCTGAGCACTAAAGCTAAGTCAAATTTCTGGGGCAAGGGTTGCTGAGAAATTCGAAGTGAGTTTCCAGCGCAGTGAGGGGTATAGATTGGCAAGGGATGATCTAATACAAGGCTAAGAATACAACAACAAAGAGACATTGAGTCCCAGGTAGTGCAAATTTAGACAAAAGGATGCAATTCAACCAGCACTACGTAGAGGATTGCGTAGAGGCTGCGTATGCAGATCCAGCCAGTGCAGTACAACACCATTCAGGGTGACGTGGGCCTAGCCAGAGCAGTGCAGAGGCAACGCAACACCAACTAGGGTGATGCAGTGGGGACGCTGGCTAGTGAGGGTTGACGCAGAGGCTGCAGAGGCAGTGCTGAGGGTTCCCATGGGCTAGAAAGGGATTGTGATATATAAATCCCATTTGAAGGTGTGATACAACCATATTTTCTGTCTCCGAGTGAAAGGTACTAATTGCTATTTTATTTCTCTGTAGCGCCATCTATTTTTGGTGGCCATAATATTGTATTCATATTATACATAATAATAAAACCCTTTATATTTGTTGCATCTTTTTTACCACATTAGGTTTTTACGGGGACAATTGTCCAAAAAATCCTGTGTAATCTTGTCACATGTGTGTATTTTTCAGTAAATTATTTGTAGATGTGTAGGCTGTATTTTGTATCTTCTTTAATGTTTTTTTTTTTTTTTGTTTCTGAATATTTCAGTTAAATAACTTGTTAAGTAAATCAAACAAGTAGGAAAAGTATATCTAGACACTGAGGTAGGGTTTCTATTTTGAAACTTTCACACTCAGCCCCCACCAAGTGGAAAAAATCCTGCCAAAAAGCTCCCATGAATCTAGCGTCCCTGCCACTCACAATGGTCTTGGGGAGACAATGCAATCGGAGACCTCCTGAAAGTACAACTCAACCACCTGGGAGGATGAATATCTAGAAGAGATAGTGAAGAAATGGGAAAAATTGGTCAATATATCCACTACCACTTAAATACAGTCTCTCCCCTATGTTGCTAGTAGTCCCGTGATGAAATCTATGGACACACTCTCGCACTTCTTCTTTGGAATGGGAAGTGGCTACAACAACCCATCTAGATGAGAGAGCTCCATATTTTTCCTTTGGCACTCTACGCAGTCTCTCACATACCTCAAAATATCTCCCTTGAGACCTCTCCACGAGAATCTCTCCCTGATTACTCGGTAAGCCTTTAGGAAACTTGGTTGCCTTGTTAGTGGAGAATCATGTGTTTCCTGCATGACCCTCTCCTTCAACTGAGATTTTGGAACCAAATAAATCTAATCCTTGTAATAGATCACATCATCCATCATTCAAAATCGGTAACCCCTACATGCACCACCCAAAATCTCACATTCTTGTCTGTCTTTTGAATACTCAACCAACAGTTGAGCCTTCCAATCCTGTCTGACATCCATCAGTGGCAACACTGTTGGTCTGTGTGAAAGGGCATCAGCTACCACATTGTGCTTTCCCTTCACGTACTCAATCTCAAAATTGTAAGCTTGAAGCTTACTCACCCATTTTTGCTGCCACTCCTTTAGTGACTGTTGCTCAAGGATGAATCATAGACTGTTGTGATCTGTCTTTACCTTGAACCAGTTGCCCACAAGATACTGTTTGATGAATTAATAACAATACAAACATATTAAAATTAAAGAATAAATGGTATATTAGTTTTGTATTATGAAAAAACGCACATTAGTTCTGTATGTTAAAAAATGTATATTAAATTCAACGTAGGTTGGGGCAAAAAAAAAGTATAAAATTTCAATGTATATAAATCTTATATTATACTTATAAATATAAATTAAATCTTTTTCAATACTTTTTTTTCTTTAATTTTAAATACAACTAAATTAATTTTATTATGATTATATTAATATTATATATTATTATACATAATATTATGAAAAATATTTTAAAGGTTACATGATATATATTATATTCCTCTTTATATTATATATTATTTTTTCTTATGTTATAAATCAAATCAGTTCAATATGTAATATAAAAGAATACATAAAATACTATATTACATTTATTATATTATTTTATTTTATTTTTATATGGTATATTAATTACATGTTATTATATAATTTAAATAATATAAATTTTAATTAATAGTATATTATACAATTACGAATTTATGAATTTATATTTATAATTTATTTTAAGTACAAATGACAAATGCATTAGTTGTTCAATGATAATGACATTTTCTAGAAAAAATCATTCTTATTTATAATCACATCAATACAATTTTTTTATTAATTTGATTTTAGTACACATTTTCAATTGAATTTAACCATGGTTACATGGATTGTGATGCAAAAAGTAAAATGGAAATTCATAAATATTATTTTATTGGTTTAGCTATTATTTTATTCTTTCCTTAAGAGGCCCATTTTAGACCTCAAAATTCCCCTAATGCATCACACTCTAGCACAGAGGGTCGTATGAAATCCAACAAAGAAAAAATTGGACAACTGCTCATGACCCTCTTAAGCCTCTCAAATGTCTCCTCTACTACCTATGGAAATTTTTTAATCTTTACACTTTGTACAGAAATTATTACTATTAATCTGGTTATGCTCCTCCTACTTAGACAAGTTATTAACTGAATAAATTCAATTTAAAATCGAAGAAAAGCACATAACATATCTCCACCAATTTAGATCTAGAACAAGTTCATGCACACATAGACAAAGTGACACAGTTATTTCTGGAAAAATAGTCCCCGGAAAAACCCAATGCAGGAAAACAGGTCTTCTGGCTGTTGGAGGGTTTTATTATTAGGAATTTTTTGAATACAACGAGCCTGGGTTATAGATCTAGAAAAATTGACAGAGAGATAATAGATCTACAACTCACTAGATGATATAGAGCCAAAATAATGACTGATCCACACCCTCAAATGGGATTTATAGAACTCAGCCAAAATTAGAGCCTAGAAACCCCAACGTTGCCCCTGAAGCCTCCACATCAGCATTTGAAGCCTCTGTGTCCCTCAACGCTGCTCTGGAAAGGGATGCGCTACCCCAGACAGGGTGACGCAGTCCTTACGCTACCCCTTAGGGTCCTCCGTAACCCCTGAGGGTTTCTTGTAGAAAATCATGTTGTCCTTGAGGGACTGCGCAACACCTACGTAGCACAGTTGGCGCTGTTCCTGCTGCTACTTTCCTGCTTCTCTGCGTTGCCTCTCTGAGCTGATCTCTACCTATTGCTGATTCTAGACCCTGGGATCAGATCATTGCCTTGGCCTATATTCCCCTCTCTGCAGCTGAAATACTTCTGAGAATTCTTAACAACCCGCCCTAGAATCTTAGCTTAGCTTCACTTCTCTACCTCCGCGTTTCTTTACAAATCACCCCAAGCCTTTCCTTTATAATTTTCTCGTTGGAAAACCAACGACCATGATAAGATCTTGAATCAATTGCTAAGATTAAAATAAATCTTGATCTGTGTGACTTAAGACAATTTCATCACTTGTTTAATTAAATTCACTTTAATTATTTAAGTTCCCTAAGTTTTAACTTAGGAAATACATTAAAATAATTAATTAATTTAATATCTCCTAAACCAGATGAAATTTCCCAAATCAATTTTTGTGTCTTGTATATGAAGTGTACTCTAATCCCTCCACAATATTTGGGAGCTAGAGCGCAATTGATGCTACCCCAAATACACAAAATATCAACACTCCCTCTTAGCATCAAGGGTGTTGTCTAGCAATACATCAAACTATGCATTACAAGATTTTGGGCAATGGTTTTGTGCTGATGATGCTTGGCCTGCTGCCACTCAACTCTACACTATTACTGCCATTCTGTACTATTTCCAATGACTCTGCTACTACGACTGCAACAACTGTACTACAGATCCCTCTCAATATGTTGCAAATGTGATTCTCATAGCCCTGCCACTGTTGATATGTTGCACTGCAACTTCAGTTGTTGAGAGAAACAACTGAATCTCATGCCCAATATTTGACAAACAAGTCAGATGGGATGCATCCTCATCACTAAAGCTCCATAGGCTACAGATCTGTGCTGGCATCTGAAGGATGATGCACAACTACAACTCTGCACTGCATAAGCAGAATCCCTCTGCACTACTAAAGTCACATCAGCCTACGCGTTGCTGCTGCTTAGCTCTGCATTGCTCTTCCCAGTCTTTAGATCTGCCTCTACTTCATCTATGATCTATGCACCCTTTGCTCCACTTTTCCCGCTACTGTCTTAATGATGCCATAGCTTGCATGTGATCCAAGAGATGAGATGATCCACTTGTCCCACTTGGCCTGCCCAATAACTTCCTTATGCTTTTGAAGGAGATCCGGATCTGTCGGTGTGATTAGAGTTTGCTCTGCATGGTCTATAATATTATATGCCTCAAGGACTATTAGGATCCTTGCCTTCCAAACTGAAAAGTTTGAGAGGCCATCCAATCTATCCTGGTCATGTAGTCCATGAGGAGCCATCTGCTCAAGATGTGTTAGAACTTTCTTTTCTCTTCGCTAGAGAAATGGATCTAAGGCCCTTGGTGAAATAGGCACCTTTTGCTCCCTCTGAAAAATGATTTCCCTCCTTTGAAATCTGCCAAATCAACTATGATTCAGCTCTCTTTGATCCTCTGATCCAACTGCAAGTTCTTTGGCTAGAAACTCTCTGAGATGCTAATCTCCTCCCGCTCTTTGTCACTTGTGCTTAGGCTAAAAATATGAAAACTTCAGAAATTTAACCCCACCAACACCTTCTGAATCTCTGCAGCTTTTCTAGATCTGAATAATTCATATCTACATCACACTAACTGGCTTCAAACTATTCCAACGTTGTTTCTGAGTTGTCTCTATGCAGTAATTGCGTGGGATTACTAAGAGATAGCGTTAGACTGTGTCACCCTTCCCTCTACATGAATCTACCTCTGAAAACTGCGATGTCCCGTTAGATCTGCATTTATGATGCTTTTCCAGCTGCTTCCTGCAACTAGAACCTTCAGTCTCTTGCTGGTGACCCTCCTAGATATGCAACTTCTTTGATACCATGTGGAAATTTCTGAATCTTTTCACTTTATACAGAAATTATTACTGTTAATCTGGTTATGCTCCTCCTACTTAGACAAGTTATTAACTAAATAAATTCAAGTTAAAATTGAAGCAAGGCACATAAGATATCTCCACCAATTCAGATCTAGAATAATTTCATGCACACATAAACACAGTGACACAATTATTTCTGGACAAGTAGTCCCCTGAAAAACCCAATGCGAGAAAACCGGTCTTCTGGCTACTGGAGGATTTTAGTATTAATAATTTTCTGAATACAACAAGCCGGGGTTCCAAATCTGGAAAACCCGATTGAGAGATAATATATCTACATCTCATTGGCTGATCTAGAGCCAAAATAATGACTGATCCACACCCTCAAACGATATTTACTGAAATCAGCCAAAATTAGGGCATAGAAACCCCAGTGTTGCCTCTAAAGCCTCTGCGTCAGCCTCTGAAGTCTTTGCATCCCTCAGTGCTACTCCGGAAAGGGTTGTGTTACCCAAGACTTGGTGATGTAGTCCTTACACTACCCCTTAGGGTCTTTGCGTAACTCTTGAGGGTTTCCTACAACAAATCATGTTTTCCTTGAGATAATACGCAACACCTGTGTAGCACAGTTGTTTCCCTTCCTGCTGTTGATTTCCTACTTCTCTGTGCTGCCTCTCTTAGCTAATCTCTACCTCTTGCTGATTCTAGACCCTAGGATCAGATCATCCCCTTGGCCTAAATTCCCCTCTCTGCAGCTGAAACACTTCTGATAATTCTTAGCAAACCACCCTACAATCTCAGCGTAGCTTCAGTGCTCTGCCTCTATGTGTCTTTAAAAACTATTAAACACCATGTTAAAACACACACATGGTGTATGAGAAGGAATAACACACACACTCGGGAGACTCAACACCCAATGAAGGATAAGCGTGAGGATTTCTTATTTTCCATTATACAAAGATGTACATTTATAGTACAATGGTGTGACTCTTGGTTTCACATTCCAAGGTCACTTGGACTCCATTGTGACTTTTCGCATTCCACACCTACCCATGTAGGATTAGGTGTTCCAACATCCCCCCTTAATCCGAAGGGGTGTGTGTGAGTCCAAGAAAAGAGTTGTAATACAAATCTGCAAAGTATACATGGCAGCACTTGGGCTGAATCAACTCTCTGAAATGTTGGAAAAAAGAAGTGGTTTTAGGATGACCACAAACACTGGAACGCAAAACATGTTGCAGTTCCCGGAACTCTTCCAAAACTGGCAAGAAGCTGAAGGCTTCTGCTAGAGGAATTGTCCCTCATAAAAAAGGGAGACCTTTGACCTAAAAGAAGGGAGGTCTACTACCTGTGATGGTTTTAGGTTATCCACCAACCAAAGATGATGGTTTAAGGTTTTCCACCAACCGAAGGCATGCTCATGGGCATCCGTGTCTCTAGATACATATCTGAATCTGGAATGATGAATTGTGGCTCAGGCTCGCTTGAACTGTTGGCTACAACTCTGAACATGGAATGAGAGATTGTGGCTCAGGCTTGCTTGATCTGTCGTCGAAGCTTGTACATGACCACCATTTTCCCCCCTGTCATGGACAAGGTGAGATGATGGCGAAAACTCAACTGCAAGTTTGTTCAATATCCGTGAACATGTTCTGACATGCGACTTAAACATCTTCTTGGCTACTGATGCCCATTGCCAAGAAGCGATCCATCCAAGATGAATCTTGGTTCTTGCAGGAGGCTTGTGTCTGAAGCATCTGTCTAAAGAATGGGTGTGCCGACCACAGTGCTTGCATGGATGAAGATCAAAACAGTGATCTTTCATATGGCCAACTCGATCACAGTGTTGGCATTTCTCAATCTGTTGTGGAAGTGGAGCAGGATCTGGAACAGCTGCAGGTGAACTGTCATATAGGAATCCATCACTTTGAAATATGATTGGCTTGGTGTAGTTTGGAATATGAAAGGTCACATCCTTGTCATATCCAAGACCAGTTCGATGCTTGTTGTGGACAAGCTCTTCCCAAGGTTTGATGATGGGCTTGAGAAGTGCAGGTTGAACTACTGCATCTGCATGTACACCTGCTCTAGTACAAGGAACTGAATGGGAATCAACTGGAACTTTATCTTCTTTCTTCTGATGAGAGTCCTTCACAATGTTCTGAACAGAAACAGGTTTAGAATGGTGACTCTTTTGCTGAATTTTTTCTTGCTGAAGCTGAGTTTCCAACTGCAAAAACTCAATCTTTTCTTGTGCATCTTGTAAACAAATCTGAATTTACAAAGAGCATCCTTGCTCATTTTTATCATATCATCAACATTGGAATGAATGAGGCTATTCAACAACACTAATGCCTCATTTATTTTAGCCATTTCAACAACTTAGGCTCAAAAAATGAAAGGGTGTCGGCTTCAACCGAGAATGCACCCGTTTACAATGTGTTTCAACAACAAATACAAATGACTCAAGAAATTCTCAAAGTACAAAGTGTGCTCCTCAAATGATGGAGGGCAATCAACAAATTTTCAACACAAATACACTGATTCCAACTATGAATGAAGAGGGAAATTCACTCACAATGTGAGTTCAATACAAAATCTCTGCAAAATATGTGTAAATGTGCAGCTGAAAACACTATGCAAGAGGCCTTTAAGGCAGCTGAAATTTTTCTTCAAAGAGCTATTTTCAATGATGGCAAACTTGTCTTCAAATGTAAAATTCTCCAGAAAATCACCCTTATGTATATGCCACAAATCACACAATGTCAAATCTGCAAATTTCAGTCCATGTGCTCCTCATATGCCATTTTCCATTTTCTGCTGTTCATAACTCTCTTTCCTCTCTCTCTCTGCTGTTTTTTTTTTCTTTTAAATTAAAAATTAATTAAAAATGGAGATTATTACAAATGGAGGGAATTTAATATATTAAAAAAGGGATTTGGGAAATGTTAATAAAAAAGGAACTATTAAAAAAAGGGAAGGGGAGGCAATTTAATTAAAAGGAAGGGGGTATTTATATAAAAGGAGGGGAAGAAGATTTATAAAAAATCGATTTTTAAAATTGAATGAAAAGGCGGTATTTTTCATGTAGGGGCGTAAGGCATATTGCAATGTGGAGGAGAATTAATTTAGAAGTCGAATTTTGGGAGGGAGGGGGAGTTATTAAGAAATTTTAAAAAAAGTGGAGGGATGGGATAGAATCTTCGTATAGGGTGGTAGGCATAGACATAAAGGGAGGGAGGCGTAGAGTATTCGTATAGGAGTGAGGGGGCGGTCATAGATGGGGCAGAGCACGGCGTTTGGAATGGGAGGGCCGGCGTAGACGTGTGAGAGAGCGCGGGTGTGAAGGGAAGGGTAGGTGCAGGCCGCGTAGGAGAGGCGGGGAAAGAGGGTAAGGGCGAGAGTTAAGTGCGCAGAGAGTAGTGTGGACGCGTGATCATATAGGGGGTAGGGCCGAAAGGCCATGTGGGAGGAAGTTAGGAAGATGGGAGTCGGGTTGTATGAGCAGGTGGGAGCGGCGTTTTGGAAGGGCGTGGGTTACTGTGAGGAGGAGCGATAAGGATGAGGCCTGTGAGTTGCAGGTATGGAGAGGGGACGGTTTGCGTTAGGAAGGGAGATGCTGTAGGGAGTTGCGCCAGATGCTGGTAAAGGGGAGCGCGTGGATAAGGTCGGATTGAGCATGTAGTGAGTGTTGTGAGGCGAGAGCAGGAATAAAGCTGCAGGGTAGAGGGACGGCGGTGGAGTAGGCTGGGCCAACAAGGAGAGAGGAGGTATGGGTTAGTATGGGAGGAGGAGTGGGTTTGGGGGCCGAAAGGCCAAGATGTTGCAGAGATTTTTTATTTTTATTTTTTAAAACAGCAGAGTAGAGCAGGAATTCCACTTAAAAACAGAAGCAGATTTTTTCTTCGAAATACACAGCATAATTTTTTCTTCAATTGTATAGCAGAATCTTGTATACTCGGTGGAAAAATTAATTTTCTCAGCAACAGAGAATGAGAATGCAGAATATTCCAGAAGATTTCAGCAGTAAAACCCAAAAAAATTTCCAATAGCCCAGCAGCAGAAGAACCCAGAATTTAGAGAACTCAGAAATCTCAGAAATTTCTTCAAAAAAACCTCTTTAAACTATTTTCCAGCAGCTTAAAAATGCAGAAAATTTCAATGGAAAAACTCAGAAATTTTCCAGAAACTTATTTTAAACACTTTTCCAGCAGCTCCAAAATGGTGCAGAATTTAAAATGCAGAGATTTTTCAATGGAAAAATAAGCATTGAGAAAACCTTCAGATGCACAAGGCTGCGTCTCCAAAATAATTTCTGAATGCTGCCAAGGATTTTGAATGCTACGATTTTGAATGCTGTTCCTTCTCAAAGCCAACGCTGCTCTTCTTCAAAACACCTCTAAATGGCGGCAAAAATACTGCTGCAGAAACCTTGAGTGCTGCAAAAATGTCAAGAATTTCGCAGATATGCACAGGCCATAAGCACAAATGGCTCACTCAAATTGGAGCAGGGCCAGCAATCGCCCGCTCTGATACCATGTTAAACACCATGTTAAAACACACACATGGTGTATGAGAAGGAATAACACACACACTCGAGAGACTCAACACCCAATGAAGGATAAGCGTGAGGCTTTCTTATTTTCCATTATACAAAGATGTACATTTATAGTACAATGGTGTGACTCTTGGTTTCACATTCCAAGGTCACTTGGACTGCATTGTGACTTTTCGCATTCCACACCTACCCATGTAGGATTAGGTGTTCCAACACAAACGAACCGAAGCCTTTGCTTTATACTTATCTCGTTGGAAAACCAACAACCATGATTAGATCTTGAATTAGTGGTTAAGATTAAAATAAATCTTGATCCTTGTGACTTAAGACAATTTCATCACATGTTTAATTAAGTTCACTTGAATTATTTAAGGTCCCTAAGTTTTAACTTAGGAAATACATTAAAATAATTAATTAAATTAATATCTCCTAAACCAGATGAAATTTCCCAAATCAGTTTATGCGTCTTGTAGATCAAGTGTATTGTAGTACCTCCACAAAATTTGGGAGCTAGAGCACAAGTGATGCTACCCCAAATATGCAAAATCTCAACAGTACCTGCGTCCACTCATAAGCGCCCCTCTTCGTCAAATCTGTAAGGGGTGATGCCAGCTGTGAAAATTCCCTAACAAATTTCCTGTAATAAGTGCAAATACCTAGGAAACCCCTTAGCTCTTTCACATTCTTGGGAATTGGCCAATCCACTACGGCCCGGATCTTCTGTCGATGCACTTTCACTCCATATTCTCCGTTCACATGCCCAAGGTGCAACATCTCAGTTAGCCCAAACTCACATTTGGAAATATTTGCATACAATTTCTACTCCTCAAGTATGCACAACACTTCCTGAAAGTGCTGGAGGTGTTCCTCCCATGTCTGACTGTAATGAGTATATCATCAAAGAACACTAAGACAAAATGCCTCAGCTGACCCCAGAACACATGATCATACAAGACTAGAAGGTAGCAGGAGCATTGGTTATCTCAAAGGGCATCACCAAGAACTCAAAATTTCCATAATGGCAATGGAAAGCAATCTTCAGAATGTTCTACTCCCTCACACGTATCTGGTGGTACCCCGAATGTAGATCTATATTATAGAAGTATTTAGCTCCTATAAGCTCATCCATCAACTCATCTATGCAGGGAATCAAATACCCGTTCTTTAGAGTCTTCTTATTCAGTGCCCTGTAGTCTATGCACATTTGCTATGTACCATCCTTATTCTTCACCAACACTACAAAAGAAGCAGAGGGACTAGAGCTAGGCCTGATGTGTCCTAATCTTAGTAAATCCTATATGGCCTGCTCTATCTTGTCCTTATAGGCCTTGGGATGCTTATAAAGGGCGGTGATGACTGCTTTCACACCCTTCTCCAACTCAATGGTGTGCTCGAATCCCCTTTCTGGTGGTCTCCTTCGTGGGACATCTCCAAAAACCCCCTGAATCCACTCCAACAAAGCTAATATGTTCAGGTGCATAGGCTTGGCTTGTGACCCAGACTCAGAAATGTGTATCTCTACTGCCCACTCTGTATCTCCACGCCATAATTCGGCCTCCATCCTGTGAGTTGAAAAAATATGAGGTGGATAGGAGTGTATTCCTATCAATAATAGTGGTCTACCATCTGGTCCCTTGAACTCCATCTCCAATTTCTTCCAATTTGTGGTGACCTTCCCCAACATGTACAACCACTAGACTCCTAGCACCATATTGGTGTCTGGAATTTCTACCAAAAAGAAAGGATCACTGAGAGAACAGTTCCCCATCCTCAGAGTCAGTCCAGGAACATATCTCGTGCACTTCATGATCCGATCTCATGGCACCAAGACTAAGAATCCATAAAATGTAGTTGTCTGGATGCCCCTATGCTCCACCATCTGGGCATTAATGAAATTTTGGGTGGCCCCATTGTCAACAAAAACCAATACCCACTGCCCTTTAACGGTCACCCTGATCTGGAGTGTAAGACACTTCGACACACCTCGAAGTGAAGGAAGAACTCCTCCTGTTGGGGCAAATGGTCGTCCACCATGTGGAGGTGGTGGTGGTCATCCTGCTCCTGATGGGCCCTCCCTCGGCTCCTCTAAAATATTGATCTCCTCCTCCTCTGGCTCACTATTTGAGAACACCTAAATTAAATGGGTCTTGCCCTTGGTGCACCTATGCCTCAGTGCCCATGGCTCCTGGCACGTGAAACAAAGTATCCTTCTCGTGAGGTCCCTCTAGTTCTCATCATCTAATTGCCCAATCCCTCCATATCTCTGTGGTGGTCTCATCTCCCTATTCCCTTGCATGGTTGTGGGTCTAGTAGGTACAAAAGCCCTGTTCTTGGGCACTATGTCAATTATGACTTGAGATCGAGAAATGGCATCCTGTAATGATGTGGTCTTATAGGCCCTCACCCATCCATGCAATGGCTCAGCAAGCCCCTACACAAACAACATGATCAACTGACTCTCAGAATTGTTTGTCACCATCATTGCTAGCCTCTAGGACTCAGTGATGTAGACCTATGTATTTCATGTCTACCTCAATTGGGCTAGTTCTCGGAAGTGTCGCTCTATGTCCTTCCTCTCACATCTCTCTAACAACCTCAGGGTGAACTCCTGGTATGAAGTGATATGAATATGTCCTAATGTGATCAGCCCATGGTACCACCACTCTTGGGCATCTCCCTCCAAGTGAAGGGTGGCAAATCATATGGCATCTTCTCCTCCATTGCATTCAAGTGAAAATAAGTGTCCAACTTTTGTATCCGTGCTTGTGTTGGACTCTTTGCACCCCCATCGAAATTTGGAGGTGTGACCTTCCCTGCAAACCTTTGCACCTCATGGCTGGATGATCCTCCTTTGACATAATTACCATCCCCCATGGTATGTCTCCCCTTTAAGTGAATAAATTCACCAAAGGACATTACCCATCTGATCTGGGCATCCAATCCCTCATACTCATCAATGCCTGATGCAACTAAGTGTACTAGATCATCAATTCTATACAGCTCCCTCTCAGGCATTGGCTCCTCTACAAAATTTGGCATCAAAGGTTTGCCAGCCTGCCTACGCTGTGGAGTGTGTGGGAATTGGTATGTACGATTACCTCTCACTCTGGAACCTCTATCACCTTGGGGTTCTACTGCTCCATATGGTCTTGCACCCACATGCAATCCAATTACTTGTTGCATCATGTCCATCATGACCTGCCCCTGTATCATCATCTACTGATTTTCTCTCAGCTACTCCTCCAAAATTTGGTCCTAGCCCCTTGGCCTGGGCTACTCCTCCTCATCGTGTTGGTCCATTCCTTCACTCTTGGCTTCTACTTCTGTTTCTAAAAATGGGTTTGTATTACCTTCTCTCCCATAACCTGTACCTCTGCCTCAGCTACAACCTCTATGAAAGACCACTCCTTCGTATCTTGGTGGTATCACCTGCTCTTGTTCCCCACCTTGGCCAAGAACATGCTCTAATACCACTGTAATATTCCAAATAGAAAATTTAAAATGATATAGAAAACATGCAAGAAATTAAACACATAAATTTTACTTCAGCAACACAGATACAAGAAAATATGCCGAGAACACCAATTTTATAAATATGATCAACTGGAGTACAATATGATATGGAATGAGTGCACTTGCACTTGCACAAGGCAAGTTACAAGCCTTAGGTTATTAACAAAAAAAGGTACAACTACTACAATAATTTTCTCTACTGGAAACTATACTGTCCTTGGCTTTCTACAACTTCTCATTGACTTTGGTACTGGATTTTCCCACTGAAAAGTTCCTAGAAAATTCTAGGAATTTTGGAAGGTGATCCTTACCCAAAACCCAGAAAAACCTAGAAAGGTTTTCCCCAAATTCCAATCTTCAAAATTGGACCCTTCTTTGCTTGGCCCTTCCTCAATTTCGAAATCTACTGTTGTAGCTACTCCTAAAGATCTCTTCCCTCCAAAATACCAACAAACCTCCTGAAATATATCTTGAATCAATCCTCCAACTCCTCAACACCTAACTCCTCCAACCAGTGCTGCTCTAAACTGCTGCCTTCCTATGACTGCATAGCCACTAGGTGGATGATGCAGTCTCTGAAGTATATATGGAAGGAACTGCATATGGCTGGTCTCTCAGGTTCTGAAACTGCTCCAACATTCCTGAAACTCCTCAATGCTTTCTCCTGTAGCAGCGCAGGATGATTTTCTCCACAACTCAGCTCTCCCACAATAACTGACTTTATTTACCACACAGTCTCTGCTTTCTTTGCGTCCTAGTGACTCTAGAAATACATGGGATCTACAAGGCTGCCTCTCCTGATCACAAAATATTGAAGAATCCCTTCTTGAGTGGCACTTAAATTCCACTAGATAAGGGATGAACTTCTCTCCTTACGAAGCTCCTGTGCTAAACAACACAACGTTTAGCTCAACTAGATAGCTAAGAAAATTCAATTTTCTAAATGTGAAAATGATGCCAATGCCTCCTCCAAAGCTTCCTTTTATAAGTATTGGCCATGAAAAATTCGTGGGTCCCTCCATCAATTCGATTTTCCCAAGGGAATTCAAATTTCTTTCTTCTCCAATATGCTATCTCTATGGGTCCCATCCTCCACTAGCAACTTAATTTATTATTTTCTCCTATGTTAGCCAAAAAAATTTACTTTAAGTCATTTAATTCAAAATTGACAAAATGTATTTTCAAAACATGAGGAAAATTTAGGAAGGGACATTACATCCTATGGCTCACTATCTAAGAACACCTCAATGAAATGGCCCTTGCCCTCGCTACACTTGTGCCCAAATGCCCAAGGCTCCGGACACGTGAAACACAATCTTGATCCGGATTTATGCAGGAACACAATAGAATACACATATAACCATAAATATAAAATTGCAGTGGAAATAACACTTCATTTCATTAATATTAAAGAACTAAAATCTGTTTATAGACATAATGGAAATAAACTAGCTAGGGTGCTAGTAGCTTATCTTTGAGAAGAGATGTGGTGGCTATAGGCCTCTGAAATATATGTTACAATGAGTTTTGAAGGCCTATATATTATTTAGAAACAATGGAAAACCCTAAACATCCAAAAACCTAACCCTAGGAGATGAAACGCTAGAATATGGGCCCCGTCGGGGTAAATTGTTGCATCAATTTCCCAGGGCCGTAACTTTGGCATGTTATCTATGTTTTACGCACATGATACATCGTTAGAAATATCTATCCAAGGAATACAACTTATAATTGAAAATATCAATTCTGGAACAAAATCATATTCGCCAGAAGCGATGCCCAAAAAACATCGTTTAGGGCCTCAAAACGGCTCCAGAAGTTTAGGACCCAAAAAACTACTAAAAATAGTAAACTATGCTATAATTAAGGAAACTAAAAAACTAAAAGAAAAAATGGTGGGGCCCTAAGTGGAATAGGTGGGTGGACACCAATATCCACCTCGATGATTCCTCCCCATCTTAGGAAGCAATGGTCTCTATTGCGTTGAGTTCCTCCATGAGATGAGGAAACTTCTACAAAACTTGGTCCCTGGTGAACCACTTGCCTTGGTGTGGGAGTTGGCCAGATTTGACCATTCGATACAATTGGATCTTCTTCTAGCGAGTGTTATTAATTTGAATTTCCATGATACAATATGTGGTGGCCTATTCCATGCAGTCTAGGTTTAACTCTATTGGTCTGAGTTGTTCTACAATGTCAGAGGTGTCCAGTAGAGGTGGGAAATAGGGTCGAAGGCAGTCCACATTGAATACTCGGTGCAGACCAAGGAATGGTGGAATACTGAGCTCGAAGGAATTGTTCCCTACAACCTTGGTGATGGTGTATGGCACATATTGGTGTGGGCGAAGCTTGCGGTGGGGTCCAGTGAGGCACTCCTTCTGCAAATGTAGCCACACTTTGTTGCCCACATGGAAATGGTCTGGCACCCGATGTTGATCATGTCGTTGCTTTTACTTAGCATTGGCTCTGTCCAATATGTCATGAACCTACTGGCGGATGTGCTAAATGTGATTAATGAAGTTTTTTTCTTTGTCAACTTCAGACTGGACATGAGCCGAATCAACATGAGTAGCCAGAAATGGCATGGCTACGTCAATGGGACATAGTGGATGGAACCCCAGGCCCACCTGAAAGGGGTTGTGGCCGGTTGAGCTTTGGAGAGCCCGATTATAACTATGTTTTACATAGGGAAGGCTCTCATCCCATGTGCATGGATGCTTTGAATTATACATGGGGAGAATGTGTGCAATCATCCTGTTGACGACCTTTGTTTGGCCATTAGTTTGGGGATGGATAGACGTGGGCTTGGTGAGCTTGGTGTCCAGCATTGAGCAGAGGCTAGACCAAAATGTGTTGAGGAACCTGTTGTCCCGATCTGAGATGATAGATTGTGGGATCCCAAAGTGCATCCACACTCGTTCAAAGAAGAGTTTAGCAGTGGCTTCTGCTGTGATATTCTTCTTGCAGGACGACATAATGGCCATCTTCGAGAATATGTTGATGACCATGAAAACACAGACATTTCCATGATTATCAGAAGGAAGGCCTGACATGTAATCCATGGAGATGGATTCCCAAGGTCGACTAGGGGTAGGTAGCAGAGTATAGAGGCATTTCTTCTTAATGGTCAGTTTGGCTGTGGAGTAAGTAGTGTAGGATCTGATGTACTTCCCAACATCCTGTCAAAGGTTCGGCCAACAGAAATACTTCTACAATACTACCATTGTTTTATTAACCCCAAAATGCCCAGTGAATTGAATGTAGTGTGCTTCCCAAATCATCTTGGCATGCTCGCTTGAAGGAACACAAAGGTATCCTAGGTGACATAACAGTGCATCCTGGAGGTGAAAATTTGGAACTTGCATACCCTCCAAGAGTGTTTTGTATGTGTGGCCGAATTTCAGATCACTCTTGTAGAGAAGCAGCCAATCAAAAGTCTCATGCCCAAAATATTTGAGAACGGTGGTTAGTGCCATGATCGGTGGTCGGCTGAGGCAGTATGCAACATTATTGGTGCTGCCCTTCTTATACTTAATGTTCAAATGAAATTTTTGCAGATATGTGGACCACTTCTGATGGCAATCATTCAGCAACTTTCCTTGTGTTTGTATGGACTACAGGGTTCGGTGTTCTATGTGGATGACCGTTTCCTTCCCAAAAATGTAATGTTTCCATTAGCGTCACACCTGCAAAATGGAATACATTTCTTTGTCATAAGTGGGATACTTGCGGAATATGTCAGACAGTGTCTCACTGTGATATGCCACTGGATGCCCCTATTGAGTAATAACTGCCCCAATAGCATAGTCAGAGGCATCTGTCTCGATCTCAAATGGTTGTTGCATGTCTGGTAATGTGAGCACCGGGGTAGAGGAGAGGCAATGTTTCAATTCTACGAACACCTTCTATTGAGATTTTGACCAAAAGAAATTTTCTTTTGCTCCTCCCTTGGTGACTTGAATCAAGGGTCAAGTGATATGAGAGAATCCCAACACAAACCTGTGGTAGAAATTAGCAAGACCCAGAAAGCTACAAAGCTCTGTTAGAGTAGTTGGGGCTAGATAATCCTGAATTACGTAGATCTTGGTTGGATCCACATGCACCCTCGTTCATCAAAAATGTGTTCCAGATATTGAACCTAGGTCATGCCAAAAGTGTACTTCTCCAAATTGGCACACAATTTTGATTGCCGCAATGTTTGGAGGACCTGTCGGATGTGGTGGAGGTGCTCTTCTGTTTGCATTTCTACTCAATCTTGGCAGCATATCGGTATGCCATACCAAGTGAGGAGATGTTGAGGAACTCCATTTCCTCGTGAATGTATCTATGTAGACAACTACGGTGCTTCAACACCAAATGTTTCTCCGAATATTTGATACCGAATTTTTTGCGTAGGGTATGGAACATATTCGTCAGCTCATGTACATCTTGATCCCTTTGATGTCGCATCGTAGTCCATTGTATGCACTTGTCCCCATAGCTCCCCACGAGATAATATTGTTACTTGATGGCACCTCGAAAAGAATTCCAAGTGGGTATGGCCAATAATAGAGAGGGTTCCCCCCTCGTCCTTTTTCTCACAGTAGGTTTCCCACCAGTCCTTAACATATGGGGGTAGCTTTGAGTACTGCAAAAATAATCTTCTCCCGGTCAAAAAAGTCATGAAATGAGAAATATCCTTCTAATAGATTCAACCATCTATCTACGACGTTTACATCTATTTGGCCCTCAAATATGGGAATGTCAAAGTTTACTTGTACCTTAAAAGGAGTTGTGCCTCCACAATGGCTGCTGGATGAAGATGTGCCGCTAGTGGGTGGTCGTTGAAGGATCTGGCAAAGTTATCCATCAACACGTTCCTTTGTGTTTTGAAAGCCTCCTAAAACAATATTTTGATAGGATATCCTGCTCCCTCATCTTTCTTTTCATCCCCCATGGGTAGCCATTGGGGTTTTCGAGGCTAATATTGCAAAGGTTCAATCAGATCAAGCCCTAACTCCTTATACCCTGACCTCGTTGGGGACATGCAAAGAAGGATCGAGAAAGAGAAGACCACTCTGATACCACTGATCCAGATTTATGCAAGAATGCAACATAATACACATATAACCATAAATATTAAAATGTAGTGAAAATAACACTTCATTTCATTAATATCAACGAACTAAAATATGTTTACAGACAGAATGGAAATAAAATAGCTAGGGCACCGGTAGCTTATCTCTGAGAAGAGATTTGGTGGATACAGGCCTATGAAATCTGTGTTACAATGAGGCTGGAAGTCCTATATATTATTTAGAAACAATGGAAAACCCTAAACATCCAAAAACCTAACCCTAGGAGATGAAAAGCATGAAAATGGGCCCCGTCGGGGTAAATTGGTACATCAATTTCCCAGGGCCATAACTTTGGCATACTATCTCCGTTTGACGCACATGATACATTGTTAGAAATATCTATTCAAGGACTAAAATTACTGACTAAAAATATTGATTTTGAATCGAAATCATTTTACTCAGACAAGAGATGCCCAAAAAACACTGTTTAGGGCCTCAAAATGGCTCTAGAAGTTTAGGACTCGAAAAACTGCTAAAAATAGTAAATTGTGCTATAATTAAGGAAACTGAAAAACTGAAAGAAATAATAGTGGGGCCCCAAGTGGAATAGGTGGGTGGCCACCAATATCCACTTGGATCAAATCTCCTCCTCTTGAGGTCCCTCCATGTCTCATCATCGAACAAACCACGCTCTCCATCTCTCTGTGGTGGCCTCATATCTTTGTTCCCTTGTGGGGTTGTGGGTCTCGTGGGAACAAGAGCCTTGTTCTTGGACACTATGTTAATCATATCCCAAGCATGAGAGATGGCATCGTATAATGATATGGGCTTGTAGGCCCTCACCCATCCATGCAATGGCTCATCACACCCCTCCATGAAAAACATGATCAATAGGCTCTTGAAAATGTCTGTCACCATCACTGCTAGCCCCTGACTCTCTGATGAATTCCTCTGCACTACTTGTTTTTCTCAGGTGGGGTAGCTCCCTGAAGTGAAGCTCCAAATATTTTATCTCAAACCTCTCCAACAACCTCTGGGTGAACTCCTAGTATGATGTGATCTGGATGTGTCTAAGTGTACTCAGCCCATGGTACCACCACTCCTGGGCATCCCCTTCCAAGTTAAGGGTGGAAAATCAAATAGGATCTGCTTCCTTCATGGGATTCAGGTGGAAATAGGTGTCCAACTTTTTTATCCATGCCCGTACTGAACTCTTTGCTCCCCCATAAAAATTTTGAAGTGTGACCTTACCTGCCAATCTCTACACATCCTGGTTGGATGATCCTCTTATGAAATGATATCCAACCCTCGTGGTATGCCTCTCCTTTCGGTGAATGAATTCACCAAAGTACATCACCTGCCTGATCTGGGCATTCAATTCCTCATATTCATTGATGCTTGATGCAACTGAATGTATGATATTTTCAACTGGATTCGGCTCCCTCTTAGGCTCTGACTCCTCTACAAAGTGTGGCATCAATGTTCTACCATCCTACCCACATTGTGGAGTGTGTGGGAGCTAGAATGCATGATTTCCTCCCGCTCTAGAACCACCATTACTCTAATGCCCTGCTACTCCATATAGCCTTCCACCCACATGCAATCCCATCACCTGCCACATCATGTCGATCATGATCTGCCCCTGTCTCATTATCTACTGATGTGCTCTCAGTAGCTCCTCCAAAATATGGTCCGGGCTCCTTAGCCTAGGGTGCTCCTCCTCAATGTGCTGGTCCATTCCTTCCCTCCTGGATTCTACTTCTGTGTCTCAAAATGGGCCTGGGTTCTCTCCCATGAGCTCTACCTTTGCCTCTGCCACGACCTCTATGAAAAACCACTTCTTGGTATCTTGGTGGCATCACCTTCTCTTGTTCCCCCTCTTGGCCAAGAACATACTCTGATACCATTGTAATATTCCAAATAGGAAATTTACATTGATAACAAAAGACATGCCATAAATTTTCAAAAAGACTTTTATTCAAAAAACATAAGTACAAGAAAATATGCCCATAACACCAATTTTATTAATATGATCTGCTGGAGTACAATATGAGATGGAAGGAAGGCACTTGTTCTTACACAAGGCAAGCTACAATCCTTAGGTGATCTAAAACAAAAATGTACAGCTGCTGCAATGAACTGCTCTCCTGGAAACTATGATGTCCTTGGCTTTCTAAACTACTAGATCACTTGAGAACTTGATTTTCCCATTGAATAGTGCCCAAAAAATTCTAGGAATTTGGGAAGGTGATCCTTGCCCAAAACCCAGAAAAACCCACAAAGGGTTCTCCCTACTTCCAACCTTCAAAATTGGACCCCTCACAGCTTGGGCCTCTTCTGATTTCAAAATCTGTTGTAGATGCTCTTGAATATATCTGCACTCCAAACCTACAGTAAACCTCCTCAAATATATCTCTAATCAAATACCCAACACCTCAGCTCCCAAATCCTTCCATACCATTACCCCTGAAAGAGCCTCAACAAGTGACTACGCTGTTCAGGGATGCTTACGCAGTTTATGGGAAAGACTATGTAAATACTATGTAGAGGATGAATCTCCAAGGCTTCCACCACCATCATGACCAGCCTCTAAAACTCTGAAATATAGGCCTTTTTGCTATCAGTATGCCTCAAATGGGCAAAATCCCTTAAGTATAGCTCTGACTCCTTCCTCTCAAATATCTCAATCAGCCTTCTGGTGAACTTTGTCTAAGACGTGATGTGGATATGCCCCAATGTAATCAGCCCATGGTACCACCACTCCTAGGCATCACCATCCAAGCGTAGAGTATCAAACCATATAGCATTTGTCTCATGCATGGGATTCAGGTGAAAGTATGTGTCTAAATTCTTAACCCACACCCTAACTGAACTCTTAGCTAACCCATGAAAGTTAGGGAGTGTAACTTTCCCTTATATATTCTATACCTACTGGTTAGATTTTCCCCCTCTATAATGTGTCCTAGCCCCAGTGGTATGTCTCTCCTTGAGGTGTATGTATTTCCCAAAGGACATCACCCTCTTAATTATGCCAAATTAATTATGAGCTTCTCACCAAAAACCTAGAAACCTAAGAAAATGTTTTCCCTAGTTTTGATGCTCCAAAATGATCCCTATTTACTTCACACCCCTCCACTAGAAGAAATGATAACCTGTAAGGGAATACTGTGTGTGCAACTCACCCTAATTCTGGAAACTTCTCTTAAATCCCCTCCTAATAGGGCCCAATCAACCCCAGCTCCAAAATCATCCACTCAAGTAATACCCACACACAGATCAACCCATTACTGCACAGTCCCGTGACAATACAACGCAAGCCCTACAAGAGAAATTCAATCCACTGAGAAAAGCCCCTTTTCTCCTGAAATTTCCCTTTCTCTCCACCTGCAAATTGCACAAGAAATGCCCAACAATTGGCTTCTAATTTCTAGCACCCACTCTCCAAGGGACTACATGGCTCCTGGTTCTACGTCCAAGCTGAGCAAAGGGAATTCATGGCTTATATGCTACACCTATCCCAGCCTCCACAAGGAAAAAAAGATGACTTCCTAGGGTGGTACTCGATGTCCACCAAAGAAAGGGTGAATATCCTCCTTGGGAAACTTTGGTGCTCAACAGTACTTTGTAACTTAGCTAAGCAGCTTGAGCAACAATGAAATTGTTAAATGATCAAAAGGCCCAAATGCTTCTACCTTCTATTTATAATTGTTTCTTTCTCACTTCATGTGGGTCCCTCCAACAAGTAAATTGAACTCCCTCCTAGGACATTCAAACTTCTCTTCCAAGGGGAGCGTATTTCATGAGGGAGTGGCCCCCACATTCCACTAAGAAAGTAATTCGACCCCCTTGTCTTAAATATTTTCCAAAATTGCCTTGGTCCCTCAAAATTGACAAAACTAGCAAAGTTTGTAGTTCTCCTTAGCAAAATATTTTAGGAAGGGATATTACACTATTTGACGGAGTTTTGATCTGCTCTATTTGACCGAGAATTGGGCTATGTACCAGGAATCTATCCAAGTTTGACTTGAAAACAAGGCTGAGTTTGACTGCAAAAAGAGATGGTTTGACTGCAAGTATGACCGCATGTCTGAGTTGACTGCAGCGGTCAACCACAGGTCGAAATTTGACCATAGGAGATAGGTTTACCAAGATGAAAATTTGACCATAATTGACTATTTTGAAGGCTTGTCCAGCATTGATTAAGCTGTAATTTTGAGCAGGTTTGACTGGTGAATAGACTTGGATTTTGGCATAGATTTCTAATATTCTTGAAATTTTAAATACTTCTAAAAAGCACATTTCTTCTAAAAGAAAAGTTGTTGGGTTTTCTCCCAAGTTTTGGTTTCCCAAAGAAAATTTGTTGTCTCTATTGTGCTAGGCAATCTCTTTATGATCCTACTATTTTCATTGCATCACTGTTGATATTTTCTGTGTATAATTTCTCAATGATATAAGTGACATAAGATAAATTGATTGGAAATCATTAGGAAGTAATTATCAGATTAGAAAAATCAGTTTCTACTATTCATCCTTGTAGAAAATTCAACAACACCATCCCCCAATTCTGAATGAAATGTATGTAGTAAAGGGCCAAGGCTTGATTAAATTCCTAATACAAGACTTTTTGTTTCCATATTTTCCAATAGCTACATCTGCACATATCTTATATTGTTGCAAAATTTGGCTACTAGAGATCCCATGGTTTGATACACCATAATATGCAGTATCAAGGTGTGCCCTAGAAGAGTTGCGCTGGTGCTTTTGAATAACTACAAGTGATGAAAAAGCCTCACAGATTGTATCCAACTCATGCAGGAGTGCTTGATAAAATTTGCAGTCACTTACGCCATTGAAAAATATAATTTTCAATAGTTCATACTTCTATAAGGATCATTTTCATTGATTTGAAACATCTTATCTCTGTTTTCTTGATTCTCACATTAATTTGCAGTCAAGCTATCTCAACATTATTTCTTGTCTTGCCACAATATGATTATGTGGTGAATGGATAGTCACTAGTATCAATTTTGTTAATTTTTAACAACTAGGTCCAAACTCCATGTCGTGATGCTCAGATGAAGATGCTAATATTTTTATTGGATTCCTCTTTCGGAGAGGTGTAAGATTGATATAAATATCATCTTGATCCGATGAGCAAAAAAATTATTTTGAATTTATTCAAAATATGTGTAGGTCGGCCTGAAATGAAATGTAGGCTTGAAGCCCCAACAATTGTGTCACACAACCTCATTGATGGATATAAATAAGTCAACATTGGAGGTCATTTTCAATCATCCATCCTCACACATTATCTCTCATCATCTGATTGGTTCGATCACTTGGAGGTTCTTTCTCATCCACACGTGGGAAAATGCAGCAAGAAGATTTTTGTTTTTCGACCTAGGGTTTTTCATCGCAGAGTTTAACAACACTGACTTTGGTCAATGCTTGGTCAAACTAACCCAAATCTGTCCCATAATTATGATTTCTACAGTTTGCATTTATTGGCATGGAAATCGAGGCTAGATGTTGACTTTGACTGGGCTGTGTTGACTTTTTTCTACTTTTGTTTTACGTTGACCATTAACCGTGACAATGTTGAATTTAGTTGACTTTGGGCTGACTGATATTGTTGTCTGAGAGGGTTGTGTGACACTTCTAGTTGGTTGACCATATTCAGACTTTGTTGGTTGAAGCATCCCGTTGACCACTGTAACGCACCAACACACATATTTTTGGCTTTTCTTCTGTCGATCTACTGGTATGTTCTATCAACATTTTACTTTCTTGTTTATGTGATTGATCTTTGATATTGGGGATAAAAAGTAAAGTTGCATCAAGCATAGAACATATACAAAAATTTACATGGACTCAGAGCTGAGGTGAAGACAAATCCCTAGTTTGTAGCAATCACTGAAGAAGAGCATGGGTACCTCAAACTACAATGGCTTTAAAGCTGATGAAAAATTGACTAGGAAGGAAGACTTCCATGCCTGGAAGATGACATTGGATCTTAATTTGGAAGACCAAGATGTCATGGATTATGTGCAGGGTAGAATCCAAGAGCCTCCATCCACTGCACCTGCTTCCACGAAGACAAAATACAAGAAGGGGGAAATCAAAGCAAAGCTGATTATCAGGGACTCAATTCATAAGCGTCTGGTTTCCTACATCTCTGAGTTGGGCACATCTAAGGATATTTATGATAAGTTGGTCAACATGTTCAAGGCCAACAATGTGAATCAAGTCCTTTTCTTTAAGAACTGACTGAATAATCTGGAGAAAGGCAGGGATGAATCTGTTCAATCATATTTTCTAAAGTTGACTGAAATTAGGAATAATATTGTGGCTATTGGGGAGACTATTTGATCGAGAGATGGTTCTCATCGTACTTGAAGGTCTCTCATCCAAATGGCATGTATTCAACACTACCATTCTCAATAAAAATGTCATACTTGATTTTGACAAAGTACTATCGAGATTTGTACAAGAAGAGACAGGGATGAAGGAATATGAAAATGAAGGAAATGTTGCCCTCACTGCTCGTGCTAAGAAGAAGAAATTTGGTGGTCTGAGGAACAGAAGAAGAGCAGGGGCCCAAGGGAAGAAAGGTAAATTTTACACTTGTCACAAGCCTGGACACTATGGTAGAAAATTCCCTTTCAAGAAGGATTCTCTTGATGATGATGATGATAACAACAAAAACCAGAGGAATGGAAATCAAAGGAACAACATGTTCAAAGGGAAGCGGAAGGCTTCCTCTGGTGGAAATGGGAAACCTTTCAAAAGGTCGATAAGTTCCAGGTATGAGGAATCAAATGTTTTTGATGATAAAAGAAATGAATTCATTCTTGTATCTTCCCTCTCTGCTACATCTCCACTCGACACTATGGATGTCTGGTTGATAGATAGTTGTGCCTCAAGGTACATCACTGGGTTCAAGGAAGCACTTTCTGATATGGTTAAGAAGGATGTTAATCTGAAAATTATCCTTGGAGATAATGCCACATATCCCGTGAAAGGGACAAGGACTATGACTCTACACTTGTCTCAAGGTCAAGTCCTCTGCTTGCAATATGTACTATATGTACCTGATTTGAAGAAAAACCTTATGTCTATTTCGGCCATGGAAGACAAAGGTTTCAATGTAACATTCATTGATGGGAAGGTGTGTATCTAGAAGAAGAGTTTAAAGGAAGCTATCACAATTGGGTTTATATTTGATACACTCTACTAGGTTGGAGGAAGTCCACTGGAGCGATGACCTGTGATATTATCCGACAGACTGAACTATGGCACCGGAGGTTTGGACACCTTCACTACAAAGCCCTTCCCGAAGCAAGGAAGGTGGTGACGGGGATGCCTGAGTTCACAAATGATCATGAAGGTGTATGTCAGGACTGTGTCGAAGAAAAGCATACAAGGGGACCTTTCCCCTTAAGTGTCACAAAGACATTTGATGTATTGCAACTAATTCATTCTGATCTGTTTGGTATGCTTCCCGTGACATCCTTGGGAGGATGTTCTTATTATATGACGTTCATAGATGAATTCTCTCGCAAAACCTGGATATACTTATTGAAGAAGAAGGATGAGGATTTCATGTGGTTCCGTACCTTCAAAGCCTTGGTGGAAAATCTAATAGGGAAGAAGATCAAGATATTGGGGACCGATAATGGCACTGAATATGAGATGAACGAGTTGAAGAACTTTTGCAGAGAAGCTGGCATCAAGAGGGAGACCACAACTGTCTATACTCCTGAGAATAATGACATTTCTATAAGAAATAACAGGACCATTGTGGAAGCTATGCGTGCCAGTCTATGTGACCAAGGTCTTCCGAAGTTTTTGTGGGGAGAAGTTGTGAACACTGCAGTGTGCATACAAAACTGATGTCGGCATTCCGCTCTGGACTCCAAAACTCCCAAAGAGGTTTTATTTGGTAGGAAACCTGACATCTCACATTTTATAGTTTTTGGATGTCTTGTTTATTTTCATGTGCCGAAGGAGAAAAGGAGAAAGTTGGATGCTTCTGGAAAGAAGGGAATTTTTGTGGGCTATAGCAAATCTTCGAAGGCTTATAGAGTCTATGTGCTTGGTCAAAGGGAAGTGAAGATATGCCACAATGTTACCTTTGATGAAGATGCTTCCCTGCAGAAATTAATCAATATTTCAAGATGTGAGGAAGATCATGAAGTAAGGCCTGGAAATGAAGATGAACCAAAGGATGAGATGATGCCTGATGTTGAAGGACCGATGGACCCTATTGATCCACCTCCTTCAATGAGGAAAATACCATCATGGCTTAGGGGCACTCTCGAGGATGTCAAGAGTCATATGGCCCCAAGGGGGAAATTCCATGAAAGCAAGAAGCCGTGTAGACACCAAGGGTATCTAGCAGCCATGAGTAAAATCATACAATCTGAGCTTGGATATTTTGAGGAAGCTGTAAAGCATCAAATCTAGAAGGATGCTATGTATGAAGAATATGAGTCCATTATGAAGAATGATGTCTGGAATGTGGTTCCAAGACCAGAGGACAAAGAAGTTGTCACCTCGAAATGGATCTATAAGATCAACCATGGATCTGACGGTAGTGCTGAAAATTTCAAGGTAAGATTCGTTGCTCGTGGCTTCTCTCAAAAGGACAACGTAGCTTGTGATGACATATTTTCACCTGTTGCTTGATATACCACCATTCGATCTATCATAGCCCTTGCTGCTACACAAGGATGGAATTTTCATCAGATGGATGTGAAGGCTGCATTTATACATGGTGCGATAAAGGAAGAGGTGTATGTGGAGCAACCTCTGGGGTTCAAAGTCCAGGATCGGGACACCCATGTCTGCAGGTTGAAGAAAACCCTCTATCAATTGAAGCAAGCACCCAAAGCTTGGTAGGAGAGGATAGATAACTACCTAATGAAGCTGGGCTTCACTCGTATTAATGCTGATCCGAAACTTTACTTCAACGTTGATAGAGAAAAGCCTCTCATTATAGTGTTGTATGTGGATGACCTCTTCCTAACAGGTGCTGACCCTCTCATTCATCAATGCAAGAGGGTGCTCGTTGCTGAGTTTGAAATGAAGGACCTAGGATTGATGCATTACTTCCTAGGCCTGTATGTCTGGCTGAGACCTGGCAATATTTTCCTTTCTCAAGGAAAATATATTGTGAAGCTTCTAGAAATATTTGGTATGGTGGATTGTAAGTTCGTGTCGACATCGATGGAGCTAAAATTTAAGAAGTTGAGTGGCAGCGCTGCTGGGCCCATGCTAGCAAATCCTACTAAGTATCTTCAACTCTTAGGGGCCTTGATGTTCTTAGTGAACACTCGTCCAGACGTATGTTTTGTAGTGAACACTTTGAGTCAACATATGGTTGAGCCTCATCACTTTCACTGGGTTGGTGCCAAGAATCTGTTGATATATCTTCGGGGCACGATAAACCATGGGATGAGATACACTGTTGGGAGCATGACACTCCATGGATATACTAATGCCAATTGGCCTGGAAGTGCAGTGGATTGTAAGAGCACATCATGATGCTGCTTCACACTTGGTTCTTCTTTGATATCATGGATGAGCAGGAAGCAGAAGTCGGTGGCTTTGAGCACCATGGAGGCCGAATACCTTGCAGCGAGTATGGCCTGTTGTAAGGCAGTTTGGTTGCGAAAGATCTTCAGTGAGCTATTGGAGCATGTGCTAGATACCACCATGATACTCTGTGATAACCAGAGTGGGATTTGGTTGTTCAAGAATCCCGTGTTCCATGATCGATCCAAGCATATTGATATCAAGTACCACTTTATCTGGGATATGTTACAGCGAGGCGTCGTAAGGCTTGATCATATAGGAACTGATGAGAAAGTCACGAAAATTCTCACAAAGCCCCTGGGGAAGGTCAAGTCCCTAACCTTCCGTTAGAATCTTGGAATCGTGGAACAACCCTATTCTGAGGGTCCTGTTGGACGATGATCTCTGGGAGCTCTGGCGAGCTTTGGGGATAGCTTCTGGGAGCTATAAGAAACAAAAGGGCTAGGCCTTTCGAACCATGTTGGTGTGCTTCTGTCCCACCGTTATGATGTTGAGTTGGTTCGTCTCTCATGATCTATGCCCCATATGCATCCTACCCATTGAGTCATGGACTCATGGGAAGTACCTCTCATTTGGCCAGTGAGGTGGGAAAAGCTAGAGACCAGTAGCAAAGATTGATGGATGCATTGAATATTTCCATAATATCTATGTCTAGGATGGCACATGTCCAACCAAATGATATGGGATCAAGTCTAGTGAGGTTTCAGACCTCCTATTGACTTCGAGTCAGAAAAACCAACCTCGGGTTGGTATGCGACTCTTTGAGTCCTATAGAGGTTTCAGACCTCTGGGCTGAATTTGTCAGCCAGGAATGATGTCTTTGTGACTAACCCACTTTTTTTCTAAAATAAAGAAGCCAGCAACGCAAATTACGGTGGGATGACACACAATGTTTGGATTGCACGGGTGGATGGAGTTCTCCCTAGTTTAGAGGGAGTGTTAATTTTGGACAACTAGGTCCAAACTCCATGTTTTGATGGTTAGATGAAGATGCCAATATTTTTATTGGATTCCTCTTTCAGAGAGGTGCAAGATTGATCTAAAGATCATCTTGATCTGATGAGAAGAACATTTATTTTGAATTTATTCAAAATATGTGCAGGTCGGCTTGAAATGAATGTAGGCTTGAAGCTCCAATAGTTGTATCACACACCCTCATTGATGGATGTAAATAGGTCAACGTTGGAGGTCATTTGAAATCATCCATCCTCACACATTCTCTCTCATCATCTGATTGGTTCGATCACTTGGAGGCTCTTCTTCATCCACACGTGGGAAAGCACAACAAGAAGATTTCTATTTTTCGACCTAGGGCTTTTCAGCGTAGAGATGACCAGCATTGAATTTGGTCAACGCTTGGTCAAACTGACCCAAATCTTTCCCAGAATTCCAATTTCTTTAGTCCAAATTTATTGGCACAGAAATCGAGGCTGGACGTTGACTTTGACTAGGTTGCGTTGACCTTTTCCTACTGTTGTTTTGCGTTGACCATTGACTGTGACAGTGTTGAATTTTCTTAACATTGGGTTGACTGATATTGATGTCTGAGAGGCTTGTTTGACACTTCTTGTTGGCTGACCGTATTGAGAATTTGTTGGTTGAAGCATCCTGTTGACCACCGTAATGCACCAACACACATATATTTTTGTCTTGTCTTCTATCGATCTAGTGGTATGTTCTATCAGCATATTACTTTCTTGTTTATGTGATTGCAATTTGATATCGGGGATAAAAATTAAAGTTGCATCAAGCATAGAAAATCTAAAATAATTTACAAATTTGCTGAATCCATTTTCCATTATTGAATCCCCTTTACACTCCAAATTGGCACCATCAAAATTCAGATTTACTTCAGAAACGACATTGGCCTCTTCCGCTAATGAAATTTTATGAAAAGTAGAACTGCATAAAGCCTTGTCCATTGCAGAATGACATAACAGCTACCCGTAGATGAATTAAACAATTAAATCTTAACATCTGGATTTGCATAGGGTGAAAAACAGTTAAAACTCAACACCCAGGTTTGAACGAGGTGTAAATTCAAGTGTTAATAACACCCTGCTAATGCTTTTTAATCCTCCTCTCGATTCTTTTGTCGATATGTATTTTTTTCCCTTTGAGGTCTCTTGTTCTTCAATTATTTGATCAAATAAGTCATCTTGCATCCCCATTGCCTTATTTTTCTTCTCTTTAGATGAATGAGAAGAGAATTTTGATATTCCATGTGATATTATCTCTGGCTTGTCCTAATTACAATCTAGCATGATGATGATTTCTTTGTTATGGATCTTGTCAATTGCTGTTTATTCATGAATTTTAGATTGATTACTATCTTCTATCTCTTCATGCTTATAATAATATGTTTTCTGTATAATATTTGCATTTAGTGTATAGCTATGTTTCATCAAGTAAGAGAGTACCGAGTTTCATTCCTTTGAGGATTTATTGTCATCCTTATCCTCTATGGAAGCATTTTCATCCTCATTCTTAGCTTTGAAAACCTAAACTGCAGTTGAAGAACATCTTCTTGTCTTAAAACCGTTTTTTTGACAATCTGTGTCAATGGGATTTTGTTTTTTGAGAAATGCATCTTATATTACGTTATGGACACAGAGTTACATAAATTTAACAACAGGATTACAAGGAAATTTCCCTGTTAAGGTAGACACACTACATTTGACTAGCCTGTGCTATAATAGGTTCCAAGAAAGTGGGGTAGTGAAAAATTAAATAAGCATGAAGCCTTGACCAAAAGGCCTTGGCAAGCATCTTTGCACTTATTTTGCTTGCACTTCCTCCTCTTTCCATTGAATTTCTCATTCGAGTTTTTGGTACATATCATTCTATGCATGTATACATTAGTTTTGTAGTGTTGTGCACATTTATTTGGAGCCTGGACATGCTAGTCTCTATTTCCAAAATATCATATATGGATTACAAGGAAATTTCCCTCTTGAGTAAGCTATAAACACTATATTTGACTAGCATGTGCTCCAATAGGTTCCAAGAGAGGGGGTAGTGAAAAAATAAATAATTTTAGCATGAAACCATGCCAAAAAAGTCTTGGAAGGAAACTGTGGACTTAATTTGTTTCTGCTTCCTCCTATTTCCATTGAAGTTCTCATTCCAATTTTTGGTCATGTCATTGAATGCATGTGTACATTATTTTTGCAGTGTTGTGCACATTTATTTGAAATCTAGATAGGCTGGTCTCAGTGTTTCTGAAATATCTTATATTTCTTGTGTGTGATCATTGAATTTCTCATTCCATTTTTGGTACATTTCAATTGTAACTTATCTATTCAATGCATGAGTGCATTAGATCTGCAGTGTTTTGCACAATTATCTGGACAGTCTGGTCATAGTGTTCTCAAACTATCATGTATTTCTAACATGTGACCATAATTGTTGTAATTTCTCATTTCTCCATCTTCCCTATGTATTTTTAAAATTATAAGCTATATTTATGAAATAAATCTATCGAATAATAGTAATCAAGTTGTTCTTACTAATTTTCTATTTCTGTTTTTTCCACTAAATATACCAATTTCATAAATCAGCAATCATGAGTTCATTGCCAAAACAGTTCCAATATGTAAGATACTAGGAGTGTAGGACTACTCTAGAATATATAGTGACTAGATTCACCTTAAGTCACCCTCAATATTCATTTAATTCTCCTCATAATATTGGGATCTCAAATTTGTATTGGGTTCTTGATTTTTTTTTTCCTAAAATATTATTTATTTCCAATATTAGTGGAACAGGATCAAGTGCAAAATCATGGCAGATTTATCCTCTTTTGCATGTTTTACCTTCATTATGTCCAGGAACCATGAGATCACAATTTTCATAATAATTATTTCCCAAATCTATCAAAATTTGAGAAATTTGTTTCCATGTGCTATAGTTGAGCTATTTAAAGTTAGCATTAGCTTAGTTGTGATCAACATGTTTATATCAATATTCTATTTTCGTAGTTTTCTATATGTGATGGAAATATGTTGCTAGTTTGTTGGAGCAATCAAACCAACTTGGGGGCATTCATCTTCATGGAACTCATGTTCATGGGATCACTTCATTTGATGGAGGTCTTTGGTTGAGGAAATCTCACTTCTCCCACACAGTTTTAAAAACCGAATCTGGGTTTTGAACCAACTATCTATGAAACAAGGGTTCAAACCAAAACCGGATTGCACTAGATTCAATGGACTAGAATTGAAAAAATACATAAAATAATTAATTTTAAATGGAAAAAAATTATTTTAAAGATTTCTAACCCTCATTCCAAACCATTCGAAAGAAAATATGCAAATTTTTTTCATCTATATACAATGTACGGGCACATATATCAAAATGGCACAGAGTGCAATACATATCATCATAAAAATACATAATCAATGGGGTTCTAAATGGCCTATAGAGTCCAAAAACAATGCTACAACTCAAGATACTAGGCCATTGGCCTACTACAAATCACTACTCAGCATGAATCGATCATTCATCAAACTTCTTCTTGTATAGCTTTCTCCTTGGCCTTTTCCTCCTTAAACTTGTCAAAATTTTCAAGGTATTATTCCCTAATGGGCCCTAAAAATTCATATGATGCATCACATGGGGTTATGTGGCTTCTTATACCAGCCAGTTTTTGTTTCAACCTATAGATCCCCCGTTTCCATTAGGCTCTTGCTATATTTGTACAACATTTTTCCATCAACAACATCACAATGAATCCATGCAACATCTTTGGATTTTGGGGACATGGTGGATGATGAAATTTCAGATTTTAAGGGAAAGAGATATACAAAGACAAAAAATGCAACCGAGTAAAATACAAAACCTATGATAAAATTGAAAAAAAACAAGAGATAGATTGAGCCTACAAAGAGGGTTTTTTTTTATATATGAAAAGGGGAAAAAAATTTAAAAAAAGCACAATGATCAAATGTGAAACTTTTTAAGAGAGAATTCATATCTGGGAATGAGAACCAGTTCCCAAAGCCTCCTCCCAAAAATGCCAACTCCACTAGACAAGTCCAAACCAACTGCAAGATGGCAAAGGACCACCTAACTTATTGTTAATGCAAAATTGAGTGTTGTTGCAAAACTCTCCAAGCCCTTATATGCTCACAAAAACTAGAAATGAGAAGTGTGAGGAAAATAGGAGTTCAGGGCTGCTTTTATAAGATTAGAGGGGCATATTTTTTAGGGAACTACCCATGGTTTCATAAAATATAACCTAAAAACACCACTTGCGGGTCCCCATCCTTGCCATATATGTCATCAATGTTGATTTTTGTAGCTTGGGAGGTATTTCAAGTCTTGAGGATCGAGGGTTTGGAGGAAGGAACTCCACAAGTGACCTTGTGGGCTTGAAACCCAAGCTTGGGGTTTTGCACCCATCATGATATGGGCCAAAACAATGGGCAAACTTTGACATGTGATGGATGAAGATGATAGAGAATGTCCAGATGATTCTAATGCATCAAAAATATTTGAATTCTGAGTTGTCAAATTGGAGTTATGAATTTTTGAAGATATGTGTGGGCATGGTGGCACAAATGTAATGACCCATCTACTATTACAAACAGAATTTGAATTATTAGCATGGATATAAGGCATGCATATGATAGCTACATATGCATGGATCACCTGCACTACACTAGTATTCATATCAAATCATGAATATTTCCAAGCATAGGATAAAAGACGTAATTAGTGAAAATACTAAATAAATACCTAACTTGCAAAAATATATTGAAATATGTATAATCCTGTGTCGTAATCATAATAAATAGCCATAAAATATTATTCAAAATAGAATATTAATTATTTATACTATATAAATTAAAATAGAATATAATTTACAATCCATTGCAAATAATCAAAAAATTAATATGCAACATTGTCCAACCAACAAAACTTTAGAAGAAATTTCTGCTACGTTGCCTACTACAACAACCTGTGAGCCCGTGCACGCTTGAAGCTAGGGCTTCCCTCACAGCCATGGAGGTTCTGGGCTCACCCTAGGTTCCTCCACCCCCTCCTCCTCCATCTGCTGTTCATGTGTTAAACTTGCTGCTGGCTTCGATGCCGAAGAAGAAGAAAACCAAAGCAGCCAAGTTTGTGAAAAAGCTGGATGATATACCAAAATTCTCTCTTCCCCTTGAGGGTTTGATCCAGGTAGCTTTGTCTCAGGAGGATCGTGCTCTCGTGGGATAGTTCACTGGGCTCTAGCCCTCCTCAAAAACCATAGAGAACTGGGTCGTCAAGAATTGGATGTCGTTGATCAAGAACAATGTAACCTCATGTTTATTAGGGAGAGGTTATTTTCTGTTCGAATTCATCTCAAAAGAGGATAAAGATATGATCTTTCGGAATGGACCCTACTTCATGGCTCCTCAGGGCTTGTATCTCAATAAGTGGATGTCGGATTTTGACCCAGCAGTACATGTTCCAACTGTTGTTCCTATATGGGTTAAGTTGCCGAATCTCTTAGTGCATTGCTGGAACTAAGATTTGTTGAAACACATAGGCAATGCCCTGGGTAAATTTATTGATGGGGCAAATAACAAGGACCAATACGGTTGTGCCAGAATATGAGTTTAAGTAGATCTAGAGGTGGTCCTTCTAGAGGCAATAAAAATAAACGTTGGCAGTTGGACCCATGTGCAAAAGCCATATTATGAGCAGCTCCCCTTCAAGTGCCGGAAATGCCATGTTTACGACCACTTTGCTAGAGGATGTCCGAGTAATGGAGAGGTGGAGAAAGGGAAGGAGGAGGGTTGGAACCAGGTCAAGCAGATAAATACCTCCCATAAATCCCACAAATCTGACGTCCCAAATGGTAAAGGCCCTCAGCCGGCTTCTATTCTTAAAACCCCTCCCTCGAATGGTCAAGAAAACAAATTTGGGCCCCTAAGTTCAGCAATAGAGGACACCCAGGAGGTCGAGATGCATAAGGAAGGATCCCTAGGAAAAGGGACCCCTTCAAGCTCGAGGTAAGGAGAAAGTGTTGCAGATAGATCTAAAGAAAAACATGCAGAAGCTGAGGAGGAAGAGCAAGTATTAGAGGATCTAGAGGAGGAAGGAGAAATAGGGGATTCACAAAATTCAGCTAGAAGATCCACAAGAGGCCATAAGTCTCCCGGTGAAAAGAGAGAACAAGAAACCTACAAATACAAGCTCCAAGGTAGTCAACCAACCTTTGATAAACTCTTGGAAAAAATGCCTAAGTTGACAAGAAATCTGACTCAGGGCTCCAAGGGAGCTCATCACACCCAAAAAAGTAAGTGATGAAGGTTGTCTCCTGGAATTTCAAGGGTATGGGGAGCAGAGTTAAAGAAGAAGCCATAAGAATTCTTCTAAGGATAGAAAACCTAGACATACTTCTCATTGAGGAGACTAAAATGGAGGACAAAGACTTCCTCCAAATAAGTAAGAAATTTTGGAATAAAGGTGGTGGATAGGCAGTCTCTACTCGAGGAGCCTCAGGCGGGCTGGGCACTCTCTGGAATATTAAAAAATTCTCAATGGTCAATGATGTACTAAACACTCATTGTTTTTTCTTGAAACTTTAGCATCTAGATACACAAGAGATCATTTTTCTCATCAATGTGTACGACCCAGTAAAAGCAAGGGAGAAAAAGGTCTACTGGGACTCCATCAGAAATCTGGCAGTAATGGAGAATCTGGAAAATACAATATTTGTTGGTGACCTTAACCTCACGTTGCTTTTGTCAGAGAAGTGAGGAGACAACATCATAAGGGACCTGGTGAGGG